>OY740720.1:104027725-104627725 GCA_963513945.1 Hydrotaea diabolus | reverse complement strand
CGTGTGCCAGAGTGCTTAGGCGTGAAAATTTTCTACACGAACAACGTCTACGTACAAAGGTTCTTGCTTCCTCCAGGGGAAGTAAGAGCTTTTGGTCGTTTGTAAGCAGAGTAAAGGATAGTTCATCATCTATCCCAACTCTTGTTAAAGACGATCAGGCATTCACTGACCCGGTTGATAAAGCTAACCTATTGGCTGAAATGTTCGCAGGAAATTATTCCTCGCAGGAATGCAATCAAACACTCCCCGTGATCGAAAACGTATCTAGTTCAATGCCTCAGATATTTTTTCGAACACGTGGGGTTAAAAGGGTTCTTGCTAATCTCGACGTAAATAAGTCCCCGGGCCCGAACGGTATTTCGGCACTTGTCCTATGTAAGTGCTCCTCGACGCTAGCCCGTCTATAACGCAACCTCATCAACCTTGCTTATTGTGCGGGAGTCTTCCCAGCGTGTTGGAAGGTAGCGAACGTCCAGCCAATCCCTGAAAAGGGTGAAGCCAATAATCCTGCAAATTATCGGCCAATCTATATTTGCTCTGCGCTTTCTAAAGTAATGGAGAGCATGGTTAACCACCATCTTATGAGGTATCTAGAGTCCAATGACCTGCTTAGTGATCGACAGTATGGCTTCCGTAGAAATCGCTCTACGGGAGACCTGATGGTTTTTTTGTCGGAGCGCTGGAGTTGGTCTATGCACCAGTTTGGTGAGATTAAGGTTGTGGCTCTGGATGTCTCCAAGGCCTTTGAGTCTGGCACAGTGCACTCTTATCAAAGCTGATGGCTTTTGGGTGTCGGTGATAGTTTCGATCGTTTTTTATCGAGCTTTCTTAGAGATCGCACTATAAGAGTTGTTGTAGATGGATTCTCATCCAACAAACATAGGCTTACTGCAGGAGTACCATAGGGCTCTGTCCTTTTTCCGTCTTTACTTATAATTTTCATTGATGATCTTTTGGGTCAGACCGTGAATCCAATCTACTCTTTTGCGGATGACAGCAAAATATGTTATTCATATTCATTCGACCGTAGGCCGAGTTTTCAAGATATTGAACACAAAATGCGAATTATGGATAAGACACTTGGCCGGGATCTACTGGCCATTTCCAAATGGGGTCGAGTGAATAGAGTAGATTTTAATGCACGTAAGACACAGTGCTGCTTGTTGTCTCACAAGCGATTCGCTGACCCAACAATATCGTCAATTTCTATCGATGGTATGGATATTGAACAATCAGAAGCTCTTGATGTTCTGGGCATGAAAATACAATGTGACGCTCGTTGGGCGAGACATGTATTCGAAGTGTCAAAATAAGCACTGAAGTTCATAGGCTTTTTAAAGCCGCGCAAGAAATATTTTACTCCTTCTAATCTTCTCAATATATATACAACTTACATCAGGCCGAAGATGGAATACAACTCCCATATATGGGAAGGTGCTCCAAAATAATCCTTGGAGCTACTTGACCGTGTTCAAAGGAGAGCGATAGTGCTGATAGGTGACAGTAGGATATCCAACTCTATTGTTTTCCTTGAGCATCGTCGGAATGTGGGTTGCGTGACGCTGTTTTATCGTTACTTTAATGGTGTGTGTTCATCAGTAATCTGCCGCCTTATTACTGAAGTGAGAATGTTCGGCAGGGATACGCGACTTTCTAGGAATTCACACCCGTTATCGATTGGCCAGTTGACCGCACTATACACTACAGATCAAATTCGTTTTTCGCTCGTACAGTCCGTATGTGGAATCGACTTCCGGCAAATGTATTTCCCACTAATTGCGACATCCAGAAGTTTAAGGCAAGTGTCAATAAATATTACTCCCTCTTCCCCCCTCCGATCCTTTACTTTCCACTAGCCAACGCAATGCACCGCATGTATAGGGGCATCCCCTGAGTATTGGTTATATAAAAAAATCTGCTAACAAGATGTTGTTGAGTAAGAAATGTCTTCTAAGTACTATATCTTTGCATGCTATCTTTAATAATGCCAAAACTTCAATTATACTAATAATTGTCCCAGCATTTAATGAAATCACGGACTTGTCTGCCGTTTATACAGTTGTCCTACTTTAAAGTTAAAAGTTGTTCCCAAACAAAAGCCGACTAATCCATTCGCTAGGCTTATCCTAGCCAGTGCATCCACTGTCTTTATTCATATTCGAATACAGCTCACGATTTGCCCAACGTCGATTCTGTCCATTAGTGCAGCTAGGCTCACAGATTTTAAAAGGTCATCCCTCTCGATCACAGCCAGTATCGCTTTTATCTGTTTTTCCATGTCTTGGCGCCATAATGAAAACATCGAAGAATAAGCGCGATGTTAAAACTAATTTCCTGCATTCGCATTTGGACGTATTCTCAGATAAACTAGTACGATTTAGCGAAGAAATAGCAGCAGTTGAAAGACGCTTTGATGGTAAAAATTAAATATAAATGACCAGCAAATACCCGCTACTTCGTGAGCGGACAATCTCCGCGGTTCCACTATCCTAAATATGACTTTTTAGATTTAATGTGGGGTCATCACTGCAGTCTTTTATTTTATTTATTTAGATATTTATTACAAACTGATAATAAACTAAGTTAAAGGGCATTGGCATTGAAGTCAATCGGCAAGATGCAGTCTTTATTTATTAATAAGTATTTTGCGCATTTTAATCTCTTAAGCCTAGTACTAATTAAGGTTTTTGCTTCCTTACCTTTTTCCCTCCTCTCTGGTTAATTTTGAACTGTCTTTCCTATTTTTATTTTAACCATTTCTGACTTATTGCGACCTTTTACTCTAATTAGGGCCAAATAATGTTGGAAACGGTTGTCGTGGAATGATTTTCCCTTCCATTTTTGTCGTTTTAAATTTTGCATTTTCAACCATCTTATTAAAATCTCCAATCGTCTTTTTAGTGCCAATTTAGGACACTTATCCATTT
This sequence comes from Hydrotaea diabolus, assembly GCA_963513945.1. NCBI lineage: Eukaryota > Metazoa > Arthropoda > Insecta > Diptera > Muscidae > Hydrotaea > Hydrotaea diabolus. The sequence continues at coordinate 104,624,798 of OY740720.1, read as the reverse complement.
AGATACCTCATCATTCATTTTTAATATTAATATTGTTTTCCTCAATTTCTGATATTTCGCGTCTTGAAAATCTTTCTGTCTGTCTTCGTTTCTATATTTAATGCCATTTGTTCTGTTTCGTCTATTTTAGCCTTTTGTAACCAAATTTCTATTTTCTACGCCACTCAGTTAATTTGGTTCTCGTTTCCTTTTTTTGCTTTCATTATTTCTAATGAATTGATATTGTTTAATCTTTTTTTCTATTTCTCACTTTTGAATACTTGGCCTTTTCTGGTCTTTTTTATCCTTTACACACATTGTGATCTGATATTATTTTCACATCTCCTTTCTATTTCAATGATTTTAACACCTCTTATCTTATTGTCTATACCATTTTGTAGATTTTATATTTTTTTTTCTCACTTTTTCTGTTTCGTCCGTTTTTTATCCCCATATATTTTCTATGTCATCCTAAAGTTTCAATATTGTTTATCTTACGTGTTTATATCGTCCCTAATTATACACATTTTATTATCTATGTCACCCAGCTTATGTACGAGTAATACAGTTTATATCTTTTTGGGCCCATTTTACCCTTTTTTATCACTTTTTATCCCATTTATATTTTCTATGCATCCTGTTGATTTCATATTATTATTTTCACATGTTCATATTTCTCCCTATCTATATCATCCCGTTGATACTGTTTTGCCACTTCTTGACATTTCGCCAGTTTTGGCCCGTTTGTATTTTCTATACCATTCTGCGTATTTGATATTATTTTTTCTATATTTTATCGGTTTGACCCTTATTATCCCCATTTCTTTTTGCCGTTCGTTTAATTTCGTTTTTCGCACTTTTTGATAATTCACTATTTTTGCCTTTTGTTTTTGCCCAATTTTATCTTATCGATTTTAAAACTTTATTCTTACATTTTAAATTTCGGCCGTTTTGTTTTACTTTTATCGCCATTTCTATTTTTTTATGCCATCCTGCAGATTAAATATTCTTTTTCTTACTTCTTTTTGTTTTGGTTTTTATTATTTCGTTTTTATCCCCATTTCTATTTTTATTGTCATCTTCTTAATTAAATATTTTTTTCTCATTTTTTCGCTGCTTTTGGAACTTTTTTTTATATCCCTTTCGATGTCCTCTTCCTATTTCTTTGCCACCCTGTTGATAGTGAATTGTTTTTCTAGTTTCCTGCTGTTTCGTCCGTTTAGGCCCCCTTTTTAGTTCCTTTTTTCTGTTTCATCCTTTTGATTTAACATTGTTTTTCTTACTTTCTGATGATGTTATCCACATGTCTGTTTTTTTGTCATCCTCTTGATTGAATAATTCTTTCCACACTTTTTTATTTTTCGCCTTGTTTCGACGTTTTTAATAACCTTTAATCCCCATGATTTATTTTCACACCGTTCTGTTATAGGTTTTCTCACTTTCTGATATTTGGTTCCTTTGGAACTTTTTTTAATTCCTTTTTGTTCCCATTATTGGTTTTTATGTCATTCTCTTGATTACATAATGTTTTCCACACTTTTCCTATTTTTTGCCTTGTTTCTACCTTTTTTGTCCCTTTTTATCCCCAGTTTTTTACTTCTTTCGTTGTGCAAAATTGTGGCCCGAATTTAGGTTGATGAATTGTTTTGAACAATTTTTGGAGCAGCAGTAATGTTTTCAGCCGATCTTGCATCACGTTGTGGTCCATGCTTGGGTCTATCAGCTACATACCCTCTTTCTTTGAAATCATTCACTACACGATAAATAGATCATTTTGTGGGTACGATGTTTCTTCCAAAAATTTTACGTAACTTTCTCATCGTTACAGTAATCGATGATTGATTTTGATAAAATGTTTTAACGATTAAAACACGTTGGTTTATCGAATATTTTTCCGTAATAAATTTGCCACGTCTCTACTTCATGACTGCCAAATATGAACTGTCTAAACTAATGTTTACCACAATGGCGGCAAAACAATATAATATACCTTCCCGGTGGGCCCCATTTTTTATCCCACTTTTCTATTTTTTATGTCATCCTCTTTATTAAATATTGTAAACCGCATTTTCTAATTTTCGCTCCCTTTTATCCGAATTTTAATTTTCCATCCTTCCTGTTTATTAAATATGCATAATGTTCGACTTTTTGGATTACCAAGAGCCGCAAAAACTTAATACATAGTAGGGACATAAACACTGTTACAACATTGAACACACCAATTTCAATAGTAGAACTGAACAAAGCCCCTTAATGCCATATTGGTTTTGAAAGCTAACCTCAATAGCGTTAGTCTGTAACGGGATTATAAAATTGTTTCAACTTTCATCATGGAGTGGTCAGATAATGAGAACCGTATCGCTGTAATAGCGCTTTTCAAGTGTGAAATGAAAAAAGCGATATTTTCAAAACGCTCCGGCCTCTAGGGATTAGCCGCATGTTCGTCTACCGATGCATAAAACTGTTTGAAGAGACTGGAGATGTAAAAGGCCACCGGTCGGGGCCGCCCACGCTCTGTTCGAACACCGCATGTCATCAAAGCCGTTAAATCAAGAATTCACAGAAATCCGCTCCGAAAACAGATAGTCATGGCCTGTTAGATGAATATTACGCGAAAGTCAATGAGTCGAATCATTAAAGAAGACTTGGGACTTGGGGCTTTCAAACGACGTACCGGACATTTATTGACTGCAGCTTCAAGAAAAATAGGATTGAAAAATGCAAACGTCTTCTGGTGAAGCACGCTGATAACTTGCACAGAAAACTTTTGTTCACCGATGAAAAAATGTTTACCGTTTAGGAAAAATTTAACAAGCAAAATGATAGAGTGTATGCGCGGTCATCTAAGGAAGCATCTGAACTGATCCCAAGGGTGGAAAAGGGTCATCACCCAGCTTCAGTCATGGTTTGGTGGGGTGTCTCTTACGATGGGGTCACATAAGGCTAAAACGTCCCAGGCCTGGGTTCAAAACAATTTGTCAGCGTTCATTTCCTCTCAAGAATGGCCCTCAGGCAGTCCAGATTTGAGCCCATTGGGTTCAAATTTGTGGACGGTTTTAGAGGACAAGGTTTGTCACAAAAGATACCCCAACATTGGATCTCTAAAGACTGCTTTAGTTCGAGCTGTGGCCCATTTTCCAATGGACGAGGTTCGTGCAGCTATTGACCAGCTTCAGTCATGGTTTGGTGGGGTGTCTCTTACGATCGGGTCACTGACCTGCATGTCTGCGAACAAGGAGTCAAAACATCGGTCAAAGTTTACTAAAAACCGTTTTGGAAGCTGTTATGAAGCCTCTTAACAATTTCCTGTTCCAAAACCAGCCATGGAGTTTCCAGCAGGATTCTGCGACGGCCCATAAGGCGAAAACGTCGCAGGCCTGGCTTCGAAACAATTTGCCAGCGTTCATTTCCTCTGAAGAATGACCCTCAGGCAGTCCAGATTTGAACCCATAGGATTACAAATTGTAGACGGTTGTAGAGGACAGGGTTTGTCACAAAAGATACCCCAACATTGGATCTCTTAAGACTGCTTTGGTTCGAGCTGTTGTCAATTTTCCAATGGACGAGGTTCGTGCAGCTATTGACGATTGGCCAGTGCGACTTAAGGCGTGGGTAAAAGCAAAAGGCGGACATTTCGAATATGTAGATTCTTTTTGGATACAATAAATATCTTAAAAAATATTTGGTCCAAAAACAATCATTACTTTTTATTTTACAGCATAAAACGTGTGTAACAGTATTTATGCCCCTACTAAGTACAAACTAATGGGGACAAATTAAAACCGTTTTATTCCACAGCATCCATTCATCGACTAAAATTTTCCTACTTTTCGTTTCTATCGTCTTCAATAGTGGTACCATCCAAATTTCTAACTATGGGATTTAAAAGAAAACAAAAAAATCATCATTTTGCCCGAATGTTTCCCTTATGTGCTGAATTTGTTAAAATCCCTTCTAATTTTAGGTTTCTGGGTGCTCCAGAAAGAACTGCTCTAGAAAGAACTATTTTTATCCATTTTTATCCTCTTAAGTTTCAAAAAATCCCTTTTGAATTTAAGTCCAAATTATGAGGGACGCACATCTTCCGAATTGGGTGATTCTTGCGCTATCCGTTTGGTCCTGACATCGGCAAATCCCTTGTTTATGAGGGATACATCTACGTCTATATCTAGACGTACACCTAGCTACGAACTTTCATTATTCCAGCTTCAGCCGTTTAGGCATGGCAGTGGTCAGTCTATCCATTTTCAATACCAACCGTATCAGTCTATCAAACATGTTTCTAAAAAACTTCATCCACTCAGCTTCAATAATGCGAACTGCCGTTTGCTTTCCACATAATTGGTTAGATCATCTAATAATTTTACGGCAATGAAGAATATATGTGACGCGCAAAATAGAAAGGGACCTAAGGGTAAAAACCAGTTTTGTTCAGGAGAGCCATTTTAAAGATTTAAATACGTGTATCTTTGGTGTAGAATCGTCGACTTCACTTTCATAAAATGCGCATACCTCTGGGAGGGAACACTTTTGGGGCATGGGATCGGTCTCATTCGATGCTCAGATGTTGTCCACATCAAAAAAAGAAAAAAAATTAAAATTGATTATTTTACCCTTTCCCCTGGTCCCTTTCTCTATGCACATATACTTAATGGAGTCTCCAAGCAGAATATATTCTTAATGAGCGTCTTCCTTAATCCTATGATGGAGGGTATAAAAAGGGACATGTTTCCAAAACCTTTACGCTCTTTTGGCCTAATTTTAAAATAATTTCATATGCATTTGTTTCCAAAATTGTCCTTAAATTGGGCTGGAACGTGTGGGCCGTTGGGGCCCTTGAACCGATATTCAAAACGCGTGATCAATAATAAATGTTGACATATGGGTATTAAAATTAAAGCAAATTTTACTACGGATTCAAATATGGATAATATTTTAAAGATTAAGCTTAGATTGGATAAGATTAAGCTTAGTTTAACTCATTGACCAAAGGGGCTTAATATATATTGCAGTAGGTATGCCACTGACCAATGGTTTTCAGTACAACTCTTTCAGTACAACTCTTCAGTACAACTCTTCGCTTGACTCTTGTGGCATCTTTTGTGTTATAAACTGCGCATGCATGGGACTATTAACCTAAAAACGTATGGCGAATAAAGTACGTCTTATAAATATCTTTTTTATAGTTCCATTGCAAGGATAATCTCTCTATTAGCACAACATAAATATTAAGATTTTCCGGTTGCGGTGGCTGTTGTCGGTCGACGTTTGAAAATTTATTTGAATTTTCACAACGGTATGACTCATTCACGCAATAAAAGTCATTTGGTTTTGATTTCAACATTCGTTTTAACTAAATCAAGTAACTTGTTTTCCGCCAGCCACCGTCTTTGTTGTTGTTATGGCAGCATTGCTGCTAATGTTGTTGTTGTTGTTGTTGGTATACTGCCGATTTATTTTGTTACGACTTTTTCTGTTGTTTAGTTTTATTTTTTATTTTTTGGTTCGATTTATATTCACTCGCTCACCCAGTCAGCCATTCTGGCTGGCTGGCTGGGCAATTGTAAAATTCAGTTAAATTTATAAAAAGGAGAAAACAACAACAGCAGCAGCAATCCCGACCACTGCAACAACAAAATTTACAACAATTTTAAATTCGTTGTAAACGTAACAGAAACAGAAATTTAACCGAGTCGCCGCTGTTATAGCTGCTGCTTGCTGAATGAAAACGAGTTCCTTTTAAGTTGATATCAATGTGTTTTTTTTTTATTTGGAAAATGCCAAGAAAATAGTTGTTAACTTTGTCTGGCAGTAGTAAATAAGTAAATATATTGAAAATCTAGTAACAGACATACATACATACCTACTCACATAATGATATGACGATAGGAAATTTGGGTGAAGGAAGCTGATGTGGACTTCGATTTGTAAAGTATAGGTATACCCTTCGCTATACAATGAAGTTTGTAAAGGGTGGTCCAACTAAAACGCACGATTTTAATTGTAAATAAAATAAACAATTTTTAGAGAAATATATAATATTTTTTATTATGCTAGGGGGATCTTGGACAATTATGTGTAAAACAAAATATCGGCCAAGTGCTCGCCACGGCTTCGGTGGAAAACCTGTATCCGATGCTCTATATTTGCAATGATTTTGAGACATAATGAGTTGAACATTGAACCGTTTACAACAAATTTAAAATTGTTGTAAATTTTGTTGTTGTAGTGGCCGGGATTGCTGCTGCTGTTGTCTCCTTTTTACACATTTAACTGAATTTAAAAATTGACCAGTCAGCATTGCAAACTGGGTGAGCGAACCAAAACATAAAAACATGTGTCGAATTATGTCATTGGCTTACTTACGTGCACTTTTTCTTTTAAATATTCCAAAAGAAAGAAGTCCAACTGTGTCAAATCCCATGAACGTGGCGGTCAATTAGCATCGCCAGGACGTGAGATAACACGGCCATTGAATTCCTCGCGCAAGAGTCATTGTTCGTTGACTGTGTGGCAAGTGAAACCACATGTCGTCTAGGTCCATCTCCTAAATTTCTGGTCCCAAGAAGTCCGTTATCATCTCGAGATAGCGAACGCCATTCACTGTAACAGCTTGTTCGACCTCATTTTCAAAGAAGTACGACTCGATGACTTCGCGAGCCCATAAACCACAGAATGAACTGGGTGAGTCCGCACAGGTGTTTTCGGTTTGCTGAAATTTGCGCACAGTTCTCCTGATTGTGGACACATTTTGTCGATTATGCTGACCAAAAAGGTTTTCTTTTGTCTCGCTGGACCTCTTATTCTAGATCACGAAATTTACACGTGATAGCTGCAGCATGTGCAGATTCTTGCAAAAGGCTATATAATGTGATTACACGAATTTCGATGGAGTTTGCAGACGGGATATTGACGTCATCGACTTTTTCAAATTTCGTTGCTACTCGTATTTGCAATATCAAGGAGATCGGCCTGTAAGTTTCAACTTTGCTTCCGCCATTGCCTGGCTTCAGTAGCGATAACACTCTGCCTACTTTCCAGGCATCTGAAACTGAATGAGTGGCTGGAGACATATTGGGCAATTTGGTCATGTACTCCAAGTGTTTCAACATCAGCATGATAATTCGTCAAGACCCAGCGCCTTAGATGACATTTGCAACTTCGCCAACGGTAAATTGTGGTGGTATCTCTTCTACTCGGAGAGAGCGGATCCAATACTCTCCTTTCCACTGATATGTCGCCGAACGTGACGGCTTACTGAATGTGCTCTCTTCTAGGGTTGATAGCGATTTGGCTGTTGTCCATAATTTACCAGTTTTGGATCTTTAGTGTTACTGCCTTATTGATCCAGCCATTTGCCCTGCTTGTACTGATATCAGAGCTGAGTTCTATAATTCTATGATCAATAAGGTAGGAGCGATGAAAGTCGTCACGCCAATCTGCGAGACCCCTCCGTATAGCTGGGAAATTCTGTAGTAGCAGGAATATGGCGAGCCGCTGTTGCGTTGACGATGGTTCAGAACTTTTTCTCAGCTATCCGAACATTAAAGGAACATCACTGAAGCTGCGATTGGTGGTTTTTCTTTAGGCATCCAATCAGTTTCTTTAAGTTGAGCTACGTACAGCGTTCAGATTCAATTTGAAGTCGGATGGTCTGTTAATGGAGATGATTATGGGAAGGTGATCCGATCCTAACGAGATGTGAGGTTGCCAGGTGTCGCAGTTGATCAAGGCATATGATGCCAAAGATATGTCTGAAAAACGTTTACAATGACCTATAATCCGTGAGGGGGTATCTTCGTTCACTGAGAGTTGATAACGTAGAGCTATCAATTTGTTCTGCAAAAGCTATGCCCCACTGGCCTTTGTCTAGAAGAGAATGCCTCAATTCGTGGTGGGCATTAAAGTCTCCTAGTCGGTTATTGCCTTGTAGCAGATTGATAATGTCAGGGAAATATCGCTAGGAAAAGGCAGGATCCATACAACCTTTTTTTGCATTTCCAGACTTAACTGCTATACTCGCAAAAGTAGCTCAGATCTGAACAGCTGCTAAAGTGCACCCACTCCATGCAACGATTACGAGATAGCTGGGCATTTGCGGACATTTCTCAGCTAATGCCCAGCTTTTCGCGAGATGGAGACTTCAATACATTCGGCCAGTTTGGCATACTAAGAGGACATAAGGGGGATGTGTTGGATGACGATTAAAAGTTTCGTAGACGACGCACAACAAGCTGTGTACTGGCTTAGGTGTATACCCTTATGGGTATGGGTCCTTCCTGTTGCACCCCTCTATTTTAAATCAACAAACATCTTACAGACATTATCCGCTTCGATTATGACAACCCAAGCAGATCCAAGGTTTGTGGTTCGTTCCGGGATCGGACCTGTAATATCGGAGCAGACGTTCCTAGAAGTGCACGACGAACACAATGGACGAACAAAAAAAAATATATTTTGCTGAGCTGACTGCCCCTGGGCGAAGAATTTTCGCTTCGGGTCATTCCGGGGTATAGAATCGACAGTCGTGTGATCTACCATAATAATCTCTACCACAGTGTGATACATTTACGAGTATTATTGCTTTTGTCATTGGTAAAATATAGAGATTTTATTTAAAAGAGAAATGAACGCCAACTTCGAGAGTAATAATGTATGAATTTGACTCGCCAAATAATCCCTGGGAAGTGCATAATGTAAATTTCCAATTGGGTTTTTTGTTCACCACGCACTCGCTGCTCTCTGTGCATTTAAAGCCACCACACTCAAAAACATATACACGGGCAGAATTGGTAAATTGCTTCTTCTTTTCCTTTCTTGCTGCGTTCATACTAAATTGTGTACCATCCAAGGTAGACAGACGGACAGCGGACAAACAGTCGGAGGCAGAGTCAGCCACTTGTTGTGGAGGTGTAGGAGGTACTAAAACCGACACGGCAGAGGTGAAAAGCTTCAATTAACACCTGTTTTGCCATGATTCAAAAGCAAAACGCTTTGCAGAACACAAAACCAAAACAAAAAGCCGATATACGTAAGCTTTTTGTTTAATGCTTGTTTTTAAACAAGACAGCACAAAAAATGAATAAATAAAAGATCACGACTGGGAAAAAGTAAGTGGGAGGAGGTTGCCAAAAACCCACTGTCCAAAAGTGGAGTTCATAACTTTAAATTTAAATACAATTTCGGGAATGAGCAACAACATTAAGAGCGTGCAGAATATGGACTGGTATATCTCGACTGGATGCTGATCATTTGGCTTCGATCGCGTTGTTGTTCGCTTCGGCTTATGAAATGAGGTGAAAAGACTTAAGATAAGATTTATTTCAAACGTATTAAGCTTTATTTGTATGCAACAGCTTCACCGTGTCGGTGGTTAACTATTACGCAGGGATTTGCAAAAGTTTTCTGCAGAATTGGCACTTGCCTAGGAGATTTTAGACAAATCCGAAAAACAACTCTGACATCAGATTCAACTGAAAAGATGGCAAGGCTGGATGACCTTAACATTGGACTGAGCAAACAGCTTAAGAGGAGAGCCCGGTTTTGGCGAAATAGTATAAAGCAATCAAAACGTTTGTTATACCCGGGTCTGACGCTAAATCGTTGGTACTATTGAAAACAGATGAAGCGATAAAAGTGCTGTTCCAGAGAAAGACCCTTCGTGAGCTCCAAGAGCCTAGCTTGGGGATTATGTCGAACATGCTGTGTATACAGGGTGGCCGATTTAAATCAATAGTCACGTGTGGGTTTTCTGCGGCAATTTTGCTTATTAACATAGCCATCGAGATGAAACTGAGCTTTATCAGAAAACACGATTTTTCGGTAAAATTCTTTATCTCCTGCCAAACAATCTTCTGCCCATTGAGCGAAGCGAAAACGCAACGGATGGTGTTCCATTATTAAATGACAAAGTTCAACCTTTCCAATTAAACCAGAAATTTGAAGAAAGGATCAGTAATTTTTTTATGCAGCCAAATTGAAAATGTTTAATCGGCCACCCTACAGTTTAAGCTGTATTCGACATAATTGTAGTTCAGTGCATCAAAATGCACCGATTGCACTGATTATGGCATTTTTGTCGAGTGGACCAAAATGCTCCAGTTAGAAAAGTGTTTCTCAACAACAATCATGGAGCATACAGACTGGGAAGACCGATGCTCCAATAAAAGAAATAAGTGGAAGAAGTCTCTATGCACTTTTTCAGTGGTGGGCCTCAGTAGTGTGATGATAAGTGTGCGAAACTATCGCGCATGTTATTAAGATTCAAACCCAGGTAGGAACACTCGAATTATTTAAGCTGTTTTTTTTTCTCGCAAACTCCGGCGTAACAACGAGAAAGAGTTTAATCAGGAAGACATGATAAAACTTTTCTAAGCTAATGCATTAACCGGTCAACTTTAAACTGTAGGCTGCAGTCGATGAGTATTCAAATTATATCTCACTGATTTAAAAATATATAATTAGTTTCTACGGCAAGATCTTCAATGAAAGAATTATGCAAGTATATACTATATCTATATAGAGACATTAAATTGTTCTAAAATCTTTATTAGAGTAAGAGGCGTCCAGTTTTTATTTCATTCATTCATTCATTCATTCATTCATTCATTCATTCATTCATTCATTCATTCATTCATTCATTCATTCATTCATTCATTCATTTCTTTCTCCCTACACCACTCTGTGAAACAGAGTATAATAAGTTAGTTACATGGCAAATGTTTGTTACTACCAAACATATTTGAGCTAGACCCACCTTGTAGTAGACCGATCGACGTAAACGAGTAATAGCCATCATTTAATGATGAATGTTTGTCCGTCTGTCTATTAGCTTATAATTTAACTTCCGGCAGCAATTGTTGTCCGAACTAAAATATATTTGGCAGAAGTAATTTTATTGTACCAAGGACGGACGCTATAAAAATTACATAAAAGCGCTTTAGATATAGATCCCACTTCCGATTTGGATTGGGTGGGCGATTTAACATTTTAAATTTGAATCGGCTGTAAAGAAAAATAGTTTTTTTTGATAGTTTTTCCAAATTTCTGGTTTTGTTGGAAAGGTTGAACTTTGCCATTTAATAATGGAACACCATCCAATGTGTTTTGTGGTGGTCTTCTGAATGATATTGTGTTCCATTATTGACTTGCAAAGTTCAACCTTTCCAATAAAACTAAAACTTGAAAAAATTATCATTACTTTTTTTAACAGCCGATTCAAATTTAAAATTAAAAATGGTCCATATGTTGAACCGATTTTACCAAAAGCAATGACATTTTCTCACAAATTTTAATATGACATTAGTTTTAAAATCTGGATAAATTAAGAGAATATACTAGGGTGTCCAAAAACATACTTTATGTTGGCTTTCCCTTAGTCGGTCACGCCCGACTTTATTTATTTACTAGTCGTCCCTACAACACTCTACGCGACAGTTATAATATATAAGTCAGATCCATGAATCATTTTTTAAAACATAGAAAATCGACTCAGCTCCAGTAGTTGATGGCGTCTATCTGCTAGTCGTCTAACTGCCCAATTTAATTTTACTGAGCTCATTTTTATTTATAAATGGGAACTATGAAAATTGTGCGATTAAAAAAGCTGATGTGCATATAGTTTCCAAACTCCATACTTTGGAGGCATCTTTGGTTATTATGTTTTTGAAGGAAGTCGTGCTTAACCAGCTACACATGACTAAAAAGTCTATCGAACTGTAAAAGTTATTTTCGACTGTATTCATATTTGCACCAAATTTAGTTGTATTAACCAGCTGCCGTTACAAATTTAAAGCACACTCTAAAGATTTATTTTCCCCTTAATAATAGTCAGAGACCTATCTAACTCCTCTGTCGATATACTTATATATGATGATGAAGACAAAATTTACATCAGACTGATGGCCATGTGTGTGTAGATCCTGCCAAAAATTATCTGAGAACACAGCCAACAGTACGGTTGTAATAGTTTGATTCGCTGCTAAAGCTTGAAGCACTCTAAATCAGAAAGGTACTATCCGGAAAGCGTTACACTTATTAGCGCTGGAGAGGAAAGTAGTGCTGGCAAACGCAATGGGATGCGAGTAAACGTGGACGATTTGCAAACATGTCCGAATATTGCAAGAGATGTAGAGTATGATATTCTTCATTGTCCAAATTTGAAGGATGATATATGACAATTTAAGGAAAAATGCAAGAAATAGACCTTGTCATCCTGCTACATATCGGGTAATCAATCTGAATGTATTTTTTCAAAATATAAAAAAATACAAAAAATCAACACAAGTGATTATTCGAAAGGACATTGTATGCCATTTATTTTTTAAATATTATTTCCTTCAAATGTTGGCCGCAACTACGCCTGATGGTGTCCATTATGATGGTCTAATTTTGGATGACTCGTTCGAACATTTCGACCAGTATGGCGTCAAGACACGAGTAATTTTGGCTTCCAAAACCTGAATCGGAGCTGGTTTGTCAGCATATATAAGTACTTTGGACTTTAAAAAGTCTAAAGGTGTGATATCACACGATCTAGGCGGTCAACTCACCGGTCCAAAACTTGAAATTAGCTTCTCTTCGAAATAATTTCTGTAATAGCGAGCGCCATTCACGGTTACGTTTCGGCCATCATTGTTTTTGAAAAAATATGGAACGCTGATTCTACCATCTCATAAACCGCACCAAACTGTGGGTTTCTCTGGCTATAATGGTACCTCTTAACGCTCTTCTGGTTGCTTTGACCTAATGCGAAAATTTTGTTTATAACAGTTGCCGTTGAGCCAGAAATGGTCCTTATCACTGAACAAAATTTTGGTCTAAAATAGCGGATCTTCTTCGAGATTTTGAAAAGACCAAACACTGAAACTGCGACGAGCAGCAAAAACGCGCAGGAATGGTAAACACTACTGAAAAAAATAAATTTTAACACAACTCAAGCTTAATCTGTGGAAAAAACTCTATTAAAAAAATACCTCTAGATTGATCACTCTATAGTATGTACCTCTATTAACAGTTTTGCAGGGTTTGTTGTTTTTTCAAAATACATTTAATATACCTCCCATCCCAAAAATGTCCACGTGGCGCTGGGGCAATAATTTGTTTTTGAATTGTAAATATTATTTGGTACGAAATAATAAAATAAAAAAAGTCTTATTTCCATTGAAGTTGCACCAAGAAGACGTTCAAATGGCTAAATGTCACCCAATATTTCCAATTCTCACATTATGGATACAATTTTTGCTTAAAACCTAAAAAACAATTCGGTTTTTAAAGAAAACATAGTACTGTCCACAAAATCGGCAGAATGCAAAATGAAATCCTATCGAACAAATGGAATACAAAATCGACAGGGATTATACTTCTGGACATCGATAAGGCATTCGACTCAGTGTGGCACCATGGATTAATTTTTAAGCTTAGCCGCTTGAATCTACTGAAATACCTCTGCAATATCGTGGCAGACTTCCTGGACAATAGATCATTCACTGTATCAGTGAACAACGTACTCTCCTTCTCCAAAAGAAACCCTGCGGGCCTTCCACTAGGTTCTCTCCCCCCATATGTCCTTCATACATCCGACTTTAAGGTTGCAAAAATGATGGATATGGATGAATATTATGCAGATAAAACTGCACTTCTCACGTCAAGCAAGCTTACAAGTTCTCATTAAAAAAGGGAAGGAGTCTTGATTCTTGCATCAAATACTTTGCGACGGTTGCTATTTACATTTCGGGTCCTGACAATACTAGTGTTCCCATTTTGAGTGGTAAACAACCATCTGTTTGCCAACAGTGTTAGAAGAAATGAGGAAAGATAATAAGAGAAGACGGATCATTTTGCATCACGACAATGCGAGCTCTCACACATCAGCTGAAACGATGAGCTATTTGACCACTCAAGATGTCGAATTGATGAGCCATCCTCCGTACAGCCCTGACTTCTTTTAACTCACTAGCATAGGGAAAAAATGCGTGGTCAACGTTTTCGTCGACCGAAGCGTGTTTTGGAGGTGTCTCGATCGGAGTGGAAAAGTGCTTCACCGCAACAATAATATGTCCTCTGCAAAAAAAAACATGTTCGTCGCATTGTATCGTATTGTTTTTTGAATTTCATTATGACAACAGTATGATTGCGGCAATATTAATATTGTTGAAATGTAACAATAGTATTATTGCCAAATTTAGAAATAAAAATATGGTTGTAGCAACCATATAAACATGGTTGGTGCAACAAAAGTATTGTTGTTTAAAATTTACGTTAACAATAATATGATAACGGCAATCATACAGTTTGGTTGAACATAACAAACCAGGTTTTATAGAGCATACATTTATGTATGTGCGTATGTTTTTTGATGTACAAAAAAACACATACAGTGCATGTTTGTTGTCCATTACACAGTACAACAGCCAATCTGGGGGGTGAGAAATTCCAAGTCAGGGTGATGGTACTAGGTCAGTATATTAAAACCCTCAAAGGGGTTTGCGTTCGTATGTGCCATGTTTTTTTTATTACCTTTTACATTTTTTCCTTATCTTGATGTTTTTTCGCTTAGTTGTAAAATGTTGGCAAAAACGTTGTTTGACATAACTCGAGAACGACTAGTTCGATTTTGCTGAAATAAATTGAGAAAAATTAATAATTACATTTTCTTTAATCCATTAATATACTGTTTCTCTACCAAATCAACATTTTTGCAATTAGAAATAAATTTATGAAGAAAATTTTACCAAAAAAAATACGAACGCAAAACCCTTTGAGGGTTTTAATATACTGACCTAGTACCATCACCCTGACTTAGAATTTCTCACCCCCCAGACAATAACGCCAAAAATGTTCCACAGTGTTATAAAAAACAACACCAATCGGATGGTAGTTCGAGGGAGTTTTACTGAGTTACATTTGTTCGGCGAAATACTCTACTACTGACTGGTTCTCGTTTATTTAAAATCTGCCTGCACTTAAGTATATAGGCATTGACGTGGTTTAATTACATTCGTTACTTGAGGTCTACGGATGGTGAAGTAGCATTCACCCCTGCCGGCAACTAAAAGTATTTTCGACTGCAGTTGGAATATGCGAGTATATTTTTGTTTCTTGAATGAAATATTCAATAAAACAAAGGCCTCAAATCTGGCTCTGAACTAATTGTAATGCAAGTTAAAATAACTTGCTTGATAAAAATCTCTATTTTTGAATAACAACATTATGGTTGCGTGTGAATCATACTACGGTTGTGAGGATCATACTAAGGTTGTATGAGAAACATTCTATGGTTGTGAGGATCATACTATGTTTGTGGAGATCATAGTATGGTTGAGTGTGAATCATACTATTGTTGTGAGGACAATAGTATGGTTGAGTGTGAATCATACTGTTGTTGTGTGGACAATAGTATGGTTGAGTGTGAATCATACTATTGTTGTGAGGATTATAGTATGGCTGTGGAGATCATAGTATGGTCGAGTGTGAATCATACTATGGTTGTGGGGATCATAGTATGGTTATATGTGAATCATAATTTTGTTGTGAGGATCAAATTGTGCCACAACCATATACGCAACAATAGTATGATCCTCTTCGAATATTGTCACCCCAACCATACTTTTTTCTACGTGTAAAGGAGAATATTTTGAAAAACAATAAAACCATTTCCAATGATAAATTAAAAATTGAAAAATGAAAATCAATCATAAAACCCAAGCAATCCTTTTCCCATACAATAAATCCCCCGAAAGATCACCAACACGACAACTCTTACAAAAATAACGTTATTAACATCGAAAACAATGTAAAAGATTTCGGTGTAGTATTTGATAAAAAAAATATATAAATCCCATATCGAGACAGCCTGCGGAAAAGCTGTGAAGTCCTTTCGTGCACTGTGGCCTCTAATGAACCGGCGCTCAATTCCAAACCATGTGAATAAATATAATACGGAATATATTGTACAGATTTCGTCCAGAGACAAAATCATAATTATTTTAACAAATGCAGAAACTATAGTTATGATTTAATAAGAAATTACTGCTTAGAATTGTAAAAATTTACATGTATAGCTTTGCAATTTAACAAACTGAAAATAATGTAAAATAGATGATTATTTTTCGAAAATAATCTTGCTATGCACATTTATATTTTTTCACTACGAGGGCATATCAATATTTGACTTTTCCAACTTTCCTCGTAGTTATATGAAATGCAACACTGCTCCCATCAAGTACCATCTGTTAATAGACTACTGTCAAATTTTGATCGAGTTCCGCCATTTAGTTTGTGTTTAACAGCTGTTCAAACCACACAACCTCGAGGATTTTGTTAAAAATGGAAAAGCGTGAATTTTGAGTGCTCTTTAAACATTATTCTTTGCGGAAAAAACCGTCAATCAAACTAAGGTACGAGTACAGCACTATCGATTTAAATGAATTGAATAATCAATTTCAATTCAAAAGCTGCTCAATGAACTTTTGTAGGCCCCCATGTGTAGTAGAACATTTCGACAAAACAATTTCAAGAATGTTTGGGCGATCAGGTTTCGCCTGTTTACGCTTTTAGCGTTATAGTTGTTGTTGTTGGCGTTGTTGATGTTGCTACTTTAAAGATCAGCAAATGCTGCTGCTGCCTCTGCTGTCGTTGCTAACGTTGTTACTGTTGCTGCTACTTTTGTTGTAACCCCCATTTTTCAGCTACGTATCGCAAATAAAGCAACAACGAAAAATTCATTCTCAAATTTTCTACTCTGCAGCAAGAAAAGCATTCGACAGCAGCAACAACAACCAACGACTTGATGCCAAACAATTCGATTTAATGACCGGCTAAAAACCCGTGGTGAATTTCTACACTGACTGACTGACTCTCGTTTGCACTGGTGCGACGGCATGACCAACGCAACCGCAACGACGGCATGTAGCGAAATTCGAAATTAACGTCATTATCGTGTTGTTTTGCCCGTTTTGATGCTCTTTCCTTTCGGGTTCTTTCTACCCGGCGCTGCTTTGGCGAACGCAACGACGTCAAGCTCCCACCTGAAAATTATTACATTCAAACGGACAATGTTGCCAGTGTTTGGTGGTGAGTATGAGGTGCTGCGACCGATGATGATGATGTTGGTGGGCCCCGACTACGACTACGATGGAAGGGGTAACAACAAACAAACACGGCTTAAAGCCTCATCTGTGAGCGTAAACAGTCTCCATTTAGACGTGTTCGGATTAACTTGTGCGCGCGCTTGTTTTCAGAAGACGCAGAAACCAACAAAACAAACAAACAAACAGTTGAAGAAGAAGTATTAGTAGAAGACGACAACGAAAAGACGAAGAAAATAGAAGAAGATTACAAAAAAAACCAAACAACAAAAATGTTAAACAAAACTTTGTTTACAACGAATATTTGAGTGCATGTTTAAGAGAAATTTCGGGAAAAAATTCTGAAGATTTTGAGTGAAAAAGTAAATAAAAAATTCGAAAAGAAAAACATATGTTTTAATAAAGAAATTGTTAAACAAATTTTTAAAAAAATCAGAAGATTTAGGAAGAATTGTGAAATTTTGAATAAGAAAAGTTATTTATATTTATAAAAAAATTCTTCAAATAGCAAAATATAAAGAATATTTTGTACCCTTCACCATGGATTAAACTCCACTGAGTCACATGTGCTGACAAAATTGCCAAGTTTGTTTTTTTACCGATGTTACAAAGAAGGTTTGACTAATTCGCACTATTTAAATTTTAAGGATTTAAATGAACCTCTTTCATTGCTAATAAAATTAGAGAATTTTTTTATGTTGTCTACGGCCACGCCCACTCAACGGGGGTGAACTATACTTTATAAAAGTGAAGGCAAAATTGCCAAGTTTTTTTTTAACCGATGTTACAAGAAGGTCTGTCCCTTAAGCACTATTTAAATTTAAATGATTTAAATGAACTACGTTCATTTGTAATGAAATTGGAGACTTTTTTTAAGTTGTCTACGGCCACGCCCTCTCAAAGAGTTGAACTTTAAAAAATTGAAGGCATTTGAGAATATTCGTACAATAGCTTCTTAATAATAAACCTAAACTTGTGTTCAAATATTGTCGAATAGTGCGATTAAAATACTCAAAAAGGATACTTTACAGAAGATAAACAAAGGATAAAGGCTTTCCAGCAGAATCATATGCCCACTGACTTTTAATACAGAAAAAAATGAAAAGCAGTACAATTAAAAAAGTTGCAAAGCCAAATAAAACACAAGTATAAGTATATACCTCGCCTACTTCGGCCAGGCCTGATTTATTACACCTGCACCGAGGATTCGTTAGTAAAATTGCATATCTATGCAGGGCCCATGGTAACAAGCCACACACTGACAAATCTTATGAATAGTTCTACAGGGTTTTCCATTGAGGACATAACAATTTTATATATAACACAGAATATTTAAGATATAGAGTTCAAATTTATTCTAGGTGTAGCGTAAATGTTAAATTTTAAGAATGAAATTCGATTTCGGTCATAAGACTACCACTACCCCGTGTACAGCGATCTATTCATTAGACCCAATTTTCCACCACTCTTGCACAAAATTCGACCGGAACGTTGGCAATTTCTTGTTAGATATTGTCTCTGAGCTCGTCTAAAGTTGTTGGCTTGTTGACATAGACCAATGATCGATGTGGCACCATAAAAATAAATCCAATGGCGTTAAATCGCATGAACGAGGTGGGCAATCGACGGGACCATTTCTCAAGACAACACTTTGACCGAATTAGAATTTCAGTAAATCGATGTATCGCGTGCTGTGTGACTAGTGGCTTCGTCGACGGTTTCAAGCTCATCCAATTCTGGCCAAAAGTAATTTTCTTACATGGCACGATAGCGGTCTCTATTGACGCTGACATGACGATTATTTTCTTCGACAAAAAAAAAAAACGGACCTCCGGCAGTAATTTTTTACGGATGCAATTGTATCTCTTGAAGCATATGTGGGTTTGTTGTTGTCCAATAACACATATTTTTTTATTGACAAAACCACTCAGCCAGGCATCAGCTTCATCGCTGATGATTATTTTTCGATGAAATTCTGGAATGAGTCTTTAGTTCTTGAGACAGTTTGATCTAATAAGCATGAAGGCCAAGATTTTGTTTGTGAAATACGCCACAGTGTGGTTTGAGAGATGCCGAATTCCTGAGAACGACGTGGAATCGACTGACAAATACATTTTGAATGGATAGACTTTCGGCTGCGATATTTTCGTCGCTTTGAGCGGTACAGCATCTCTTTAGGGACAAAACATTTAAAAGTTTAAATTTGGATCTAAATTTATCCACTTTAGCACGCACAGTCTGTCGGGTGGGATGATCATTACGCCCGAAAATTGGCGCTCTTAAAATTGCGACCACCGATTTTTAATGATTTCCAAAAGTTGCTCTTAAGTAAACTTTACCATGATGAGGGTCCATGAGTCCAACCCCAATCTAAGCTCAATCTTCATACTAAATCATGATTTGCAGTAAAACTGGCTTTTATTTGAGCGCCCATACGCCCATTTTTATCGTTGGTCGCTTCGTTTGAACATTAGTGTCGTTTTTGGCCCCGCTTTGGGTCCCAAAAAAATTATATTTGAATTCGTAGTAAGATTTTCTTTAATTTTAGTGCCCGTACAGCTTGTTTTGACTTTACGGACCGTTTTTTCGGCCATCTACTAACTACTCCTACAAGCCTATACGTTACGATGATTTTCATCATGTTTATTAGTAAATATATTTCGGACCATGTGGGCGGGTTTTTCGGTCACAAGATCCAAAACGTCCAGCAACCAGGTCTATTTTGAACCATGGTTTTGCAACATCGTTGCAGATATGATATGTTGAGCTAATACTCAAAAAGTGTAATTTTTCCGAAGAACCAATAGTCCCTTTAGCAAATACTTTATGCCCCTCGGCCGATTTCGCCCATTTACAACTCCAAACAGTTTATGACTGTAGGCTAACATTATTAGTATTCTAGCTTAATTTCGTAGACAGCTTTTGTGATTTCAAGAGACTTATGAACGGACAGAGGGAGGACAGACGGACATGGGTAGATTATATTACAATTTTACGACGATCAATAATATATACTTTATAGGGACTTCGATCCATATTACTTGGTGTGGCCAATTGAATGCTTAATTTGAAACACATAAATTCCTAAACATTTTAAAAAGAAATAAATGGGGATCTTATCACATCTCGGTGAGCTGTGTACGACTAAATTCTTCTACTCACTAAGTGGAACTTGCTATTTACTGCCAGCTATAAACTGCATTTTGTAGAGAAGATTATAAATGGGAATAAAGTGAATAATAAAGGGAATAATCTCCTTCTCGAAAAGTCGAGGATCAATAATATATGTTCTTACTTGGATCTTAACCTTAAGAATTGTGAAATATTTGCATGACATTCGTCTACGTAGTATAAGTTACGGATATAAATTTTAGACTTCAAGTAAAAAAATGGACAAATTAAATATTTTAAGTCAACATTGGGTCCATCTCAATTCAGTGTCAATTCATAACAACCTGTACCAAACAGATGTGTTATAGAATTTAATTATACGATAATTTGCGCACAATTTTATAGAATGAAAACACGATTTCAAATTAAAAATCAGAATGCCTTGAAGTCATACAACAAGCTTGCATTCAGTAAAGTAGAAACAAATTTAAAGCTAAGATTTCAGCAATAATTCAAAATATTGACAAATTTTGTATGAATGGAATGAGAGAATAAATAACAGAGATATTGAGAAAAAACGCAGCTGAATTTTTTTAAAAAAACAGCATTTTGTTTTAAATAAAGTTTATTTCTAAACAATATGTCAACCGTTTATTTATTTCTGCAATACGATACAAAACAAAGAAAATGCATATTTTAATTGTTGGGTCTAGAATAAAAAGAGGACGGTATTGATATTGCGTTTATACAACGTTACTGCAAATTAAAATCTCGGGTGGTTATTGACTTTAAGGGGGACTCGGAATTTTGCCATGTTTTATACTTTCCAACATTATGGCTACATCTTTATGTTAGGTAAAAATTAAGCTACCCAGACAAATCAAATGATGAACTCTAAAGGGCGATTCATTCAACACTGGACAAATTTCACCAGCGTATTGCTTGGCTCATTTCATGAAAATCTACGACTATGCCCAAAAATGCAAGGGGCGGAATGGATTTTCTTTTCAAATATAGCCCTTCCTGTTACCTTTCCAAAATATCTAAACGAAGCCCAGATGTCTACCGTTCCAAAGTTATGACTATTTGACTTAAATGCAAACATGTTTTAGTAGTTTTTTTAAGCGAAATAACAGCATACATTTATTTTTTTTTGTAAATTAACAAAAAATCCGACCACTGGTTCAGAACTTAGCAGATTTACCCCAGTACCCTCCGAACACCAATCTGCAAATTTTTAAACCGCTGCCATTTTGCCCTTTGCGTTTTCGGGCATGGCCGTGGATAGACATATTTTTATGAAATGAGCCAAGGATTACGCTGGTCCAGTCGTAAATGTATCACCCTGTATATATGCTTGGTCTTTTGTATTCTAGAGCTCAAAAGCAATATAACTATTTTTCTAACTTATCATTTGTGGCTAAAGTGTAGTTTGTAGTTTTTCTTTCATTTGATGAACAGGTCGACATTTGGAAAAATAAGTGGTCAACCGTTAAAAACATGTAATATTATTTACTTGCACCAAAGCCATAGGTCACTTCAATTTTTGAATATTTCCAGTACACTTCAATCTTTGTGAGAGCAAGAAAAAAAGGTCGTCAATTTCAACTTACATACCTTCCTCCATCCACACGCTACAGCGCAAAAATGGTACGTTTTTTTGGCTTATTCGTCCGTTCATAAAACTCCAAAATTACTCTATATTTGCATTTGTAGCATAATTTGCTTTTATTTAAGTACCCATATGTCCATTATGACTAATGAACATTATGACTTTGAACATACCGGACGTTTTTTGGGCCACATGACAAAAACACCATATTTTAAATATTTATTGCGTTGCCACTAACAGAAACCATTTTTACAAAAAAGTTATGATTTGTAAAGCAAATACTTCAACAAGTGTACTTTTTACCGAAATACCCTTAGTCTCTTAATGGAAAAGTTTTTCCCTCCGTGCCGATTTTGCCCATTTACAATTCCAAAGTGCTTATGACCATGGGCCATCATCATGCAGAATTTCTAGGTGGATTCGTTGGACAGCTATCGTGCTCTTAACAGACACAAGAACGGTGGACAAATACACGACGTATGGGCAGACATGTCGTCTTTGCATTTCATGACGATCAATTATATATATACTTTATAGGTTATCCGAACAATATTTCGTGGTGTTGCAAATAAAATGACAAATTTAGTATTCCATTCACTCTTCGGTGTATGGTATAAAGAGATGAACATGGAATGTCGGGATTTAATCAACGCTTCTTTATACACACACACAAAACGCCCAGTCCGACGCAGTGCGTTGTCCATGGTTCCGTCTGTCCATCTATTGTTTTAATTAAAGTACAGGTTGCAAAAACGAACAACGTTCAAATTGGTCCAAATCATCTAGAATTACATACAACAATCAATTCTAAACTAACCAATAATTAACTCAGGTGAAATTTGATCTTAACGGCCGGTGTTTTTGAATAGCCCCGCTTCAGAATCGAGATCTTTCAGCTGAAGAATCCATAAGTTAAAACCGGTCATGCTTAAATGACGTATGGTTAGATACGGAAGACCAAAAACGCTATGCAACAAAATTTTAGACTTTCTCTGGGGGATGAATGAGTCCTTCGGGGAATGAAAGACTTAGGTGAGATACATTAATCCCTAAAAGTACAGGGTCCCAGTTGGTCTCAGTTAATTTAAATGGGCCATGGGAGTTTGCATTACGCAGTATGAAAAAGTGCCCATTCCTTCATTTTAGCCAATAAGTGATGATCGTATGCAAAATATTTCTCGTAGTGTTTTTTTTGTTCTTTTTTCGCGAAAAGTAAAAATTGACTGTTTAATGGGAGTTTTGAATACTGCCCAGTTGATTTCAGAAGAGGTCACTAAAGACGAGATGTCGATGACTCTAATTTTAGCGCGTCTTTTTGGTCCTTATTTAAAAGATGTTGAGTAAATAATGGGCTTAAAAGTTTCACTAAAGTACGACAATCATTTGATTGTAAGTCGTCTAAAATCAAAGCAGGACATCGTCATAAAAAATAAATTCAACGGTCCCTCCCGATTTTAAAACCTGCTCATATGCCCATATGCCCATTTTTATCGTTGGTCGCTTCGTTTGAACATTAGTGTCGTTTTTGCCTCCCAAAAAAAATATATTTGAATTCGTATTAAGATTTTCTTTAATTTTAGTGCCCGTACAGCCTGTTTTGACTTTACGGGCCGTATTTTTCGGCCATCTACTAACTACTCCTACGAGCCTATACGTTAGGATGATTTTCAGCATGTTTATTAGTAAATATATTTCGGACCATGTGGGCGGGTCACAAGATCCAAAGCGTCCTGCAACCAAGTCTATTTTGAACCATGGTTTTGCAACATCGTTGCAGATATGATATGTTGAGCTAATACTCAAAAAGTGTAATTTTTCCGAAGAACCAATAGTCCCTTTAGCAAAAACTTTATGCCCCTCGGCCGATTTCGCCCATTTACAACTCCAAACAGATTATGACTGTAGGCTAACATTATTAGAATTCTAGCTTAATTTGTTAGACAGCTATTGTGCTTTCAAGAGACTCATGAACGGATAGAGGGAGGACAGACGGACATGGGCAGATTATATTTGAATTTTACCACAATCAATAATATATACTTTAAAGGGACTTCGATCCATATTACTTCACATTTTACTTCTAATCATGCTAAAATGTAGCCTTATACATTATTATAAATTGTACCATATCTGTCCATTTTATACCGATTTGAGCTGCTGCCACTCTATAATCCACATTCAACTTATAAACTTGCTTTAATTTAGCATCGTGCGTTTTAAAGGATCTATAACCAATTCTGGTATGCACATAGAACCCACTCAAAGGTTCGTCTTTCGCTCGATTTAAGTTTTTGCTTCTCCAGAAGCTAAAGATCAAACTCGAATTTGCTAAAATTTTGCCAAGCACTCTACGAGCTAGCAGCAACTGACCATGGTATACTAGGCTAGTAAGGTTCCACGTTTTTCTATAGTTACCTTGCAAAAGACCATTACGAATTTGTGTCCTGCGACACCACAATCCGCAAATTATTTTCGTTTTTTCTCAAAGTTAGCAAAGTGAAGTTTTAGAGACCTATTACCGGGTATTCATAGAGACCCACATAAAGGACCTTCCTAAATTGAGGTCCTGCCGCTCTAAAAGCCAACGGATAAATTGAATATTGCTTAGTTTGATTTTGCTAAAATTGTGCATGGCACTCATGAGCGATCTGCAAGCAACCATGGCTAAGTTGAGTTATATCGGTTTATATTTAAATATATAAGTAGCTACCATACAAAGGACCATCACGATTTGAGGTCCTGCCACAGGATACATTTTTGCTATAGTTCTTGAACTTAGCAAAGTGTAATTTGGGAAATCTAGTATTAACCCGGGTATTTATAAAGACGCCACACAAAGGAACTTCCCGAATTGAGGTCATGTCGCTCTAGAAGACAAAGATACCTTAGATATTGCCAACATTTTAGTAGGCTTACTACGGGCATCTAGCATTCTGTTGTGGTGGAATAAGCCATATACTAAATGTTTTTCCATAGCAACCATGCAAAGGACCCTGTCAATTTGAAGTCCTACTTCTTAACAAGTTACAGTTAACAACATATCTTTCTCCAATTTATCACCAACCCTGGTGTAATAGGGCCATATAGGACCTTGTTTTATGTGTGTTAAAAAGGTCGCTCTAGATATAAGATCCTGCCGAGCAAAAAGTTATATTTCAAATCAGATCTTTGATAAATTCCGTACGAAAGTATGAGTTTTTCTATAAGTATATAATATATACTACCACTACTATACTATATACTATACTACTACTATGTATATACCACTGTGTTGTAGGCTTTTATATTGTTGGCCCTGCCTGACTTTTATCTGTTCTAACGGTCGTTTGATTTCGATAATTGTGGTGTTATTCACAGTTATTGAATATACAAATTGTATCGAACCTAGGATATTAATTTGAATCAATTGTTTTTTTCTCTTACTGTGTTATTGAGGGAATGAAATTTGGAAAGATGTGCTTACATACATGGTGAAGGGTACAGAAGTAAGCAGTGCTTCAAAGTGAACATGTTTTTTTTAAATTAATTAGAATTTTTGTATCTCTTTTTAATTTAGAAAATCTCGGAAAGCCTGAAGAAAAAGAAAATTCAACTTGAGATCTCGGAAGACATCTTTAAAATTCAAAAACAATAGTGCATTTCTTTAAAACAGTAAAAAATCATATTGAAAATTTTAATAACCACGACAGTTCAACAAATCAATTAAAATACAAA
Source organism: Hydrotaea diabolus (assembly GCA_963513945.1). Taxonomy (NCBI): domain Eukaryota; kingdom Metazoa; phylum Arthropoda; class Insecta; order Diptera; family Muscidae; genus Hydrotaea; species Hydrotaea diabolus. The sequence continues at coordinate 104,599,295 of OY740720.1, read as the reverse complement.
TAAATAAAAACCAAGGTACACTTGGTAAAAACTACAAAAATAATTTAACCCGATAACAATTTGTGAAATCAATAGAACCCCAGAACTTAGGAGATTGCAGATCCTATCTTTAAAACCTGTGAACTAATAATGTTTTTGAATAATAAAATTGTAATAAGAGCTGAGAAAAAAAATTGGATTCCAAAGTGAAAGATAATTTTTTTTTTGAGAAGAAAACGATCGAAAGTGGATTTTTCTTTGAATGGAAAGTATGGAAATTTAAACGAAATATTTAAAAAAAAATTAAAAATATAGCGATAAACGAAAACATCATTTTCGAAAATATAAACAACAACGATTTCGAAACAATTTTTTTAGTTTAGAGCAACTCAACGTATGAAAAACAACAACTAAATAATATCAATTATAATTTTCATTTATGGCTAAGTATTTCAATCCATAAAACCAGTGGCTGAAATAAAGCAACGAAATAATAAATTCATTCATTGTCACGTTCAATCACTATAAAACGACCATTGCGACTTGACAACAGTGAAATGAAAAACAAATAAAAATTATTGAAATTTTGAGAAGTATTGCAAAAATATCATTTGCCCTTAAATGTAAAGACGTACTGGTACTCGTATTAACGTCAAATAATCAATAAGCCCCATTTGTGCAAAAAAAACTAGTGTTAGAACTGTTTTTAATAGAAAAATATGTCAACTGCCAATGTTAACAAATACGAAATAGTTTCATGTGAATAATAAACAATTGAAAAACAAAAACTGTATTTAAAACAACTGTTTAAACAGCATCATCGCTGCACCAACGATACGAAACAAAAGGTGAGTTTAATTTGCATATACAGAATATACTCGTTTTACATTTACAAAACCATTTACAAAACCATTTTCAAAACACTTGCTGTATTTTATTTGTAATAACATTCAACTACTGACTTGTGGAAAACTTAGTTTCACATAATAATTTTGAAATTTTGTAACTTTTTATTTCTAATTTATATTGACTTTCCTTTCCTTCGCAACAATTAATTTATTCAAATTAATAATAGTTTTATTAAAAAATAGTTCCAAAAGGACTTTAAAATAACTTTTTAATAATAAAATCTAATAAAATAAACATCATCTAATAGAATAAACATATGGAATTATAAAATAAAATATTGGAACAAACGAAAAATATTCTTATCGTAAACTGGGAACTAAATAATGAGTTTCATTCATCATAAACTCATAAATTTGTGTAGATTTTTTTACTCTGGGATCGATATATTAAAAATAGTATTCATTGAAAATCCTGTGCCCATTCCCAAAACTGAGGGAACAATTATTTTATTTGGAATTTAAACTATTGAAGAACAAGGACGAATCTTATATGTATGCCCTTCCCGTGAATTTGCTTTTGAACTCGCACAAAAAACCGTTATCATATTTATGGTTCCCATAGCCGTGTAGTGTACCTATTATTGGGTCTGTAGTTACGAACTACGAGTACACTTTCTGACATATTTTATTTCATTCTATTTTACGAAATTTTCTTTTATTTAAGTATCCATTAGTCCATCAAAACAATTGTCCGCTTGTTTTGGCTAGAACGTCCCTTTCATGGGCCATTAGGGTACAGTCTAAGAATCCTGGCCTAATCTCAATTAAATCTATTCGTAACCATAGACCTCTATAGTTGGGTCTACGAACTACCCTTTTGACATATCTAAAGAATAATTCCAAATACAGATGCATTACGTTTTGTTGAGTACCTTTTGTTTGAGTACTCGTACTTTTAGGTCCATAAAGACAATTGACGCTTGTTTTGTCTAGAACGGCCCTTACTTAGGCTTTTAGGGTCTATGAATCCTGGCCTAATCTCAGTTAAATGAATAAAAATAAATATCGGGTGATCAATCTAAAGGTATTTTTTCAAAAAAAAAAAACAAATAAAAAATAAAATAAAATGTGGAATATTTGTGGTTCTTTTAAAGGGCATTTTATGTCATTTATTTTTTTGAATATAATTTCCTTTAAATGTTGGCCGCAACTACGCTTCAGGGTGTCCATTCTGGGGGTCCAATTTTGGATAACTCGTTCGAGCATTCCGACCGGTATGGTTTTAATGACACGCTTAATGTTGGCTTCCAAAACCAGAATGCGTAGCCTCAAAGAAAAAAGGCTATAGCTGTGATATTATGCGATATAGGCAGCCAACTCTCCGGTCCAAAACGTGAAACTGGCTGCTCTTCGTAATGACCTCTTAATAGATCCATTGCTTGAGCCGTTGTATGGCACGTGGAGCCGTCCTGTTAAATCCAAATGTCGTCAAGGTTATGGGCTTCAACTTCAGGAAGCAAAAAGTCCGATATCAATGGACGACACCGAGCTCCATTCACGGTTATGTTCCGACCATCCTCATTTTTGAAAAAAATATAGACCGATTATTCCACCAGCCCATAAACCGCACCAAACCGTGGTTTTCTCTGGGTATAGTAGCACCTCTTGAACCTCTTATGGCTGATCTTCAGCCAAAATGCGGCAATTATGTTTATTGATGTTGTTGTTGAGCCAGAAATGTGCCTCATCACTGAACAAAATTGTGGTCGAAAACTGTTCCGAACGCTCATTTCCATTATACAGTTGCACAATTTCGAGACGTTGTTTCGGTGTAAGTCTTTCCAAGATGAAATGGCAAACAATACAGAAAAAAGAAATAAAGTTAAACACAACTCACACAAAATCTGTGAAAAAAGGCTGTTGAAACAATACCTCAAGATGGATCACCCTATATAATATTTGGATTAATTTTTATGGCCCTAGTTTTCTGGAGATTAAGCCTCAATTATAACCAAATCTCCAAAGTGAATTCATGTGTACTTACTTAAGTTGTACAACATTTCATTAGGAAAAAGGCAAAACCTCTACCAAATCAGTAAGCTATACACGATATAAGTCTTACATTCACTGACTAGGACCTACTGTTTAAAGCCGGCTCCGAACGACTAATGGATTTTTATAGAGAAGTTTTTACCTGGCTCTTATTAGTAAACTTTTCGGCATTTATGAGGCGGAAACCACTACTGAAAAATTGGTAGTTTTTTTACCCGGGTTAATTGGCATGAAAGTCGTGTACACTTTCAGGGCACCATTCGGTCTTAATGGTATTCATGGGAGTTTCTGCTTATACTTATACATATATCATACTCATATAACACGGTGCGACAGTCCAAAAAACCTGGGACCGAATATTATTGGGCTTGTCGAGTAAAACAAGACTCCAATAGTGAAATATGCCGGACACCTCCAAAATCCGGATTTACGGTTAAAAACTGGGTTTTGTACCTTTGGGCACTTATAAGCCTGTAATTTTGTTGATAATGATCCGATTTTCAATTTACTAGATTTGGAAAGAAAAATTGAGATCTTTCAAATGATATATAACTTATATAAGAAAACTTGAGAAATTTGGGTGTTATTGTCCAGCAAACCCAAATTTTGTAGATTTCTCAAAAAAATTTTCAACTTTGGTGACGTTTTTATACATTATTTTATTAAGAAACTATAATACTATTGAATTTATTCAAAAAGTTCGTTTCTTTACGATTACAACGCATATTTGGGTTTAAAAATAGATAAGTAATTGAGTTATTTAACTTTTCAAGTCAACAATATTTTTACCAAAATACCTGCACAATATTTTTGGTGTTGTTTCTATGCACCTTCTATTAAGTTACAACAAAATTACAGGCTTATAAGTGCGCAAAGGTACAAAAACCGGATTTTTAACCGTAAATCCGGTTTTGGAGGTGTACGGCATATTTCACTATTGGATTCTTCTTTAACTCGACAAGACCTACAAGAAAAATAATATCACTCACCAGGTTTTTCTATTTCATTCAATTAAGTTACAACAAAATTACAGGCTTATAAGTGCGCAAAGGTACAAAAACCGGGTTTTTAACCGTAAATCCGGTTTTGGAGGTCTCCGGCATATTTCACTATTGGATTCTTCTTTAACTCGACAAGACCTACAAGAAAAATAATATCACTCACCAGGTTTTTCTATTTCATTCATTTTTGTACCACCGTGTAATCAATTCCGATCGTCATGAACTTATCACATCAAGTTTGATCTGTATTTCGTGGTGTTGCAAACGCAATGACATTTATTACAATTATTATATCATCCATTCTTCGGTGGAGGGTATAAAAACTTCACCAGAGACTCAGAATATCCAATTTCCCTCTCAATAAATTCCATTTAAAATTTTGACTCTTCCTTTTGGAAACCTTACTAACTTAATTTTCACTCACTGACCCAGACTGGTTATTTACTGGTGCCTTTAAACGGTCATGGAATTTTGTAGAGAATTGTTTTTTCATGGCTTAGAGATAAATCTCTTACTTGTAAAGTCGCCAGCATTAACAAGGTGGAAAACTGTCAATTATAGTTATTAGATGTTCCTACCCGGGGCTGAACCTGGGTTTACTTGGATGCTAGTCGTGCGCATCGACCATTACACCTTGGTGGCTCACCAAACCATGTTTGGATGCAAAGTAAAATTTACTTTAATTTGAGTTACCATATGATCTTAATTTATTGGTGATTGCTTCTTTGACCATAAGGTTGTGTCCGTTAGTCATGCCGACCTCCCTCTTTTTTCAAAAAAAATAAAATCTGTCCTCGTTTTGATACCTATGTTCTTTAGGAAATTATAATACTAGAAAATGCCTTATTCAATTTTTCCAGCTGTATTTTACATCGGAAGTTGGAGATTAAAGTTTATAACAATGTGCATTGTTTTCCCCATAAGTATATAAATGACTTCAATTCATTCAATTCAAAATATTTATTAATCCAAATATTAAAATTACGTCTTACATAGGATATGTTACATAGTTCGGTTCTATCTCTTTGATATTTTAGCAAATGGGACTATTTAAATATACATTAATTTTGATAACAATTTATTACAGTTGTGATCTGTTAAGGCAAAAAGGATTAAGAAAAGACCTTATATGATGGTTTTAGATTTATGATTCAAACATAAAGTAAAAAGCATTGAGCATAGGGTCATTATTCGTGAGTACATAAATGACTTAAAAACTAAAACAAAAAGGGAAATGTGTAAAAACATTTTTCAATAGTAACTATAATATTCTAAAGATAACTTTACTAATTTTTCCACAGTTTGTCAGCTATGGGGGAAAAAGGTGAAAACAGATAGAACAAATTTTATTAGGTTTCATTTTAGCAATTCTGAAGCACTCAATGCAGTTTTTCGGTCTTTTCTCCTCGCCTATACGAGTAGATACAATTTTGCCGGAAACAGAAAAACAAAATTCCAACTGGTTTAAGCGACATGCGGTGAACAAAAATTAAATGTTTTTCCGAAAAATCAATTTTTTAGTCAAATAAAACCCGAGTCCATAAAATCCGAAAGCAACGAAACTAGCAAAGCCTCAATCACTCCGTTTTTGTGACGATGTCAAAAATAATTATTAATTGTCAGGTGGGCTGACCTCAGGTCATTGTCCATAAGTTAAATGTAAGAGATTCTAAATAAATACGCTGTATATTAGAGAAATAAATACGCTGTATTTTAGTATTAAATTTTCAATACCAAAATTCTCTAGGAAAAATAAATCATAGCCATGAACAAGCAAAACTTAAATGGGGTTACGTTAGTTTCGATGAGAACTTGAAAAAACCGCAAACGAATGGGTGTTTGCATTTTATGTGTTTCACTGATTTCAATTTTTTAAGAGTAGTTCTTTTTCTAATGTCATGATCAAAATTGACACTTTTTGTTTTGATATTCAGTCTAAGTTATTGACGCCTAACCTAAAACACGACTATTATTATTTTAGTATTTACATGTTTATTAGGCCACCTAAACGTTATTTTTATTAAATGGTCTAATTTTTTCTGTTGGCCACCAAGAGCTCAAGAATTCTGGTCCTAATTTTTGGAAAATCTAGAAAATTTGTTGGAAAACCATAGCAACCATTTTTGTTTGACCCCTAGATCCCATTACCATTTTGGATGAGTTTAGTGCGCCTGCACTAACGATACCAAAACAGGCCATGATCAAATATCCAAAAAGTGTACTTATTTCAGAGGTTTTTTTAGTTCCTTTAAGGGAAACTTTTTTTGCCTATTTCGCTTTTTTACAAATCCCAAGCAGCCATGATCGTGCTATTTCTTATTTTGTTTTATCGCTATCGTATTTTCAACTGACACACAGACGGAGTGACTGTCGTAATGACATGGCTAGATTGTCTTGGAATTTTACGACTATCAAGTTTATATGTAAAGTAGGATGTGGTTCAATATTTCGAGGTGTTGGAAACGGAAAGAAAGGTGTAGTACATACTTCATTCTATCTTCAATATAATCTGTAATTTTCCCTTCTTCGTACTTTCCAATCTTATTGATAACATATAGTTGATTTCAGTCTCAAATAATCATTTATTCCTCCTTTTTTGGCATGGCGATTGCTATTAATAGAACTGTAGTAGCAGGTACAGGCTCGGTCCGCTGAGGAAGCTTTTAGTACCGCTCTTTATGCGTTTTCATGAGATTATTCCCTCTTTTTTGCATGTGCACCATCCCAGATTTTACACCCATACCGTAAAATGCTATTGCTGGATGGCATTCCAATGTTCGCCGTAAGACTACCTTAGTGTATGGAGCAGATCTGAGCCAAATACGTCGGTATGGAGTCCAACCTTTACTTCAGGGGTTCAATAGTGCTTTGATAGGTACTGGCAAGCTAGGCTGCTGCTTTAAAAGTCTCCACGCCAAGAAGTATAAACAGGATCAGTCTAAAATACACCTTCTCTCAGAAACCTATTATACAAATTATATAACTAAATATTTGAGACCCTTTTTTAGCTATCTTTATTCTAACCTCAAACGCCGCTGTCTTCAGTCTGTCGGCAGAAAACCCAGAATGTTATCTCCATATGTGACGCGCAAAATAGAAAGGGACCTAAGGTTAAAAACCAGTTTTGTTCAGGAGACCCTTTTTAAAGATTAGGTCCCTTTCTATTTGCGCTTAGAATAGTCGACTTCACTTTCATAAAACGCGCATATCTCTGGGATAAAACACTTTTGGGGCATGGGATCGGTCTCATTCGATGCTCAAATGTTGTTCACATCAAAAAAAAGAAAAAGTGAAAAGTTGATGAAAAGTTTTGTTCAGGAGAGCCATTTTAAAGATTAGGTTCCTTTTAATTTGCGCTTAGAATCGACGACTTCACTTTTATAAAACGCGAATATCTCTGGGAGGGAACACTTTTGGGGCTTGGGATCGGTCACATTCGATGCTTCGATGTTGTCCACATCAAAAAAAGAAAAATAAATGAAAGTTGATTTTTTACTCTTAGGTTCCTTTCTCTATGCGCTGTCACATATGTATTTTCCTCTTGGATTGAAGAGGTGGGAAAGAGAGTATTTAAAATGTTTTCCATTGTTTACTCATTAATCTAAGTTACCGGGGTTTAAATTACTATTTAATTTCCAAGGCTTATTTGTACTAGAAGAAATTGTTTTTTTTAGATTATCTTTGTCTCCTTATAGTTTCGGTTTCAGCCATGTCTATGCCGCTTGTCTTTGTCAGCTTTTCTCTACATCCAAAGCATTTTCCACTCGTCGATTCAACAGTTTATAGTATTTTTGTTTTCCTTTGGAGTTAATGTCTTAGTTATCGTTTTCTAACCCCCCTTGTCCTGACACCGCTATCTATTTCCACTTCTTCTAACATTCGACCTTACCCTAAACATCTGACACAGCGTTACATTTTTATACCCCCATCAAGGAATCGAGGGTATTTTCACTTTATCATTCTGTCCGCAGCACCTCGAAATACTGGTCGGAGACTCTATAAGTATATATATTCTGTTATTTTCTCGTCGTTAATTTCTGTGATGAGCCATGTCCGAAGGTCTGTCTGTGAAAGCAAACTACAGTTAGCCTTATTTAAGCTAGATGGCCGAAATTATAAGAATATATGTGCTAATAGGCTGGAACGGTTGATATTGAACATGGGCCAGGTTTGTCAAGAGCTAAAAACATTCCCTACGTAAATTAAATAAATGATTATGTGAAAATTGGACAAAGAGCGTGGCCCCTTCCACACAGCCCTGAACTTTGAGAGACTATATTTCATGAACTAATACCGATATGACGATAGTAATTGGTACATATGATGTTGGAATGAAAAGAAACACACCCTGATAGAAAGAGGCCGGTGACATATTGGTTCATAATACACTATGAAGTGTAAACAAAATGGGTCCACTTGTTTTGTTTAATAAAATGTATAGAAAACAAATAAATAGCCATTAAATAACAAATAATTTTAATCGTCGACCATGAATGAAAAATAATATTGAAATCAATTGATTGAACTTACAATTTTCTTCGAGTGTTCTCCAGTCTGCCAGACTGACTAAGCCAATGATGAGGGCGCAGACAGTTATATCGTACTCTACAGACTCTGACCACATACTGGCGATTTTATAGTGTTTGATTAATTTCATTGCTGATTTCATTTATATCTTTATTAGTTTTTTTCGACGATTTTCATACTTCATAAATTTGGCAAAGAATCAAGATAAAATAAAATGTCGGCTACTTTCTCAGTTTCAGACAATAGAGTTCCTACCGTCCGAGTATTAAAATCGTTATAAAATTCTTAACTATTTTTTTTATTGATTAACGTTAATGAGCCTCAACGGAAGGGGCGGGTAGGGGAGTAAGACCACAAGCTTCAATTTGTTGTTTGTTGTTTTCATTCAATAGATTTATAATTATGTTCTACCGGAGAAGAAGATCTTCGTTTCGTTTGAAAGAAGGTGGTCTTGTTTGGTTGGTTTCCATTCACCACCTGGTGGCTTCACCTCTTGCTCGATGTGTAGCGCATTTATTAATTGTTTGTTTTTTTGGTATTTTAGCATAAATCAAGAACACAAAAGAATATAAAAATTATTTATAAAATCGCAGAGAGAGAAAAGGGGGTTATGAATAGAAGTCTCTAAAAGAAGAGATGTAGGTTCCTCTTCCTCTATCTTATAATTGTGTTAGATTTGTTTTGAAATGAAGATACAGATTTAGGCTTTGGTGTGAAGATGTTGTTGTGGTTTTGGGTTACATTGTTTTTTTTCATGTTTTGGTGTCAAACGGAAATATTTAAAATATGAATTTGTGTAATTAAATGTTACAAACTTGAGTGAAAGTTATACAATCGCCAAAGAAAGAATTTGGGTTAGATATGAATGAAATTCTTTTAAAAACTTGATATGTTGATTTCTTATATTTTCGATATCCGCCAGCATGATTGCTCAGAAGGAGTGGTGCGTTGTGTCTTGGCGATGATACGTAGTTTACAAAATTAACACATACCCTTCGATACGGGAAGAAATCATTAGAGATGAATTCATTAAAATTGTTCTAGTTAGAAATTTCGTAAAAAAGGAAACGGTTGAATGATGTCTTAAATAAAATAATTCAAGTTTAAACAAAATTGATTCATGGACTTAGAATAAGATTGTTCCCAAACAGGACAAAGGAAATAAATTTTGCATTTGCTAAAGACCAAAATAAAAACTTACGTATGGGGCGGAGAATGCCAAAATGGGATATCCCACATTCGAATTTGGAGTTTTTCCTGCACTTTCAACCATTTTTGTTAGATGTTCTTATCCGGGGTGAACCTGGGTTCACTGGCATGACAATCGTGCACACTTCAATTATACCGCAGTGGCCCCCTCATACAACCCTATGATAACAGCTTATATTAATCACCTACAACTGGTCCAATTCAAAGCTTCTTTGTTTTGAAATTAGCGTTCTAAGGAGAAAATGTTGCCCCGGAAATATATCAGTATACACATTTTCTTAAAGAATTCGCCGTTTCGTATCAATATTTGCCTGGAAATGAGGGTTGATTATAGATTGTGGCATTGGTTTTCTATTCTATTTTAAATATTTATGATATCGTTCATGGTATTAAAGTTATCGCGCTTTAAGTAAAAGTAGTCCCGAATTAAAATTAATCATACGCACCACGGTATCACTTTTTAATATTTGCAGTTTGTAGAGAGCATCTTTAAAGTATCCAATGTTTTCTGGGTATTCTAACACTTTATTGGATAATTTTGTTGAGAAAATATATCAACAAATTATGCCATGGATTTGCTAGGTGATTGGCAAGAAATCATAGCACTACTTATTATTTTGCGGGCTAAATAAACGTATAGAGTGATCGTGTTGAAACTCTATTATTTATTTATTGGTATTTTAAGGGATATGATTATTTTTAATATGTTGATTATATGAGGGTTGATTGCAGATTGTGGCATTGCTTTTCTATTATATATTAAATATTTATGATATCTTTCATAGTGTTAAAGTTATCACGCTTTAAGTACAAGTAGTCCCGAATTAAAATTAATCATACGCACCACGGTACCACTTTTTAATATTTGCAGTTTGTAGAGAGCATCTTTAAAGTATCCAATGTTTTCTGGGTATTCTAACACTTTATTGGATAATTTTGTTGAGAAAATATATCAACAAATTATGCCATGGATTTGCTAGGTGATTGGCAAGAAATCATAGCACTACTTATTATTTTGCGGGCTAAATAAACGTATAGAGTGATCGTGTTGGAACATTATTATTATTTATTGGTATTTTAAGGGATATGTTTATTTTTAATATGTTCGAGCTGAATCAGAGCTAACATTACATCTAGCAAATACTAGTTGACTATTAATGGCAAGGGGGTTTATTTATTAGTTCGTTTATTTTCGCCAGTAATAGTAAACATTTATAAAAAAATTAACATGGACGCCAGATAGACGGACAAACAAAAAAAGTGTAACTACCACTGGAGTTTTTGGATATTTTTATAATGGACCCATAACCTTATAAAATTCTTAAAGTCTTTTAGGCAATTTTATCCATATTTCAAACTGCCGCATTATTGTATTCGACTTACTTGAGCTCACTATACCAATCAGGGGTGCCATTATTACAAATTGTTCAAATTCTTCATATTGAGGCCCCTCTTTGTTTGTCCAACCGCTACTTTGCTTAGGTACCTCAAAATATTTATACAATTTTTTATCCATATTTCAAGCCTCCACAGTATTTTATTCCACTGACTTGAGCTAGGTGTACAAAATAGAGTTTATATTAATACAAATGTTCCAAATCCCCAGCACCTCTTTGTTTGCCCTTGTACACATTGTCCAAATGTCCAAAGTACCTCAAAATAGTCGTATCTTTTAATAATGTTGGAGCCAAATAAATATCTTTTCGGCGAGACATTTCATTCCGTACAAATTATAATCACCGAGGACTTAGTCCTGAAAATATGTCTGATAATTAACTCAAACTATATCTTGGTTTTTAATGAAGTGCAATTTTACTGTCATAGTGCTGATCAGGGCAAGAGAACTCCCCTGCAAGAGTAACATGTATCATGAATAATCCTTTTTATTCTCTATATTTGTGGTTGAACATGGGGCGACTTCTTGGTGTAAACATTGATACTACCAGTCCAGGTGGCGGTAAAACTGGCAATAGGCATGTGCTACGAGGTCGGACCGGAGGCTCAAGCCAAGTGTCGCTGAAGATTAGGAGTCCATAGACTTGTTTTTCCAACTTGATCTGTTTGGAAGCTGCGCTTCGGAGAGTATCGCGGTGGCTTGGGTTACCACCTTAGTCGCAGGTCAACCGGGTGCTACGACCCCAAGAGTAGTCGAGGTTTTAGATAGAACTCCACCTCTAGCCAAAAGGAAGGTGAAGTCCACACAGCTGATCCTAAAATTGGTTCCTCCAGTTTATCCGAAGAAGCGTTGGTAGTCGCATTATAGCTTACCACAGTGCTAGTGCACCGTGATTCAAGCTATAAATGGCAATAATGTGTGATTGTGCGGATACCTTTTTTTATGCCCAACTTTTTAAGCTAAATTAAAACCATTCAGTGGTTTTAATATAAAATGTCAGTGCAGCTACAACCTGGAACACATACATTCGATCGGCACATACCTGATTGTTTTCCGTATCCGGAACTTAACGAAAAAGCTCTAAGGTAGTTGAGTTGAAAGTGTGCTTGTCTATCATTTTTAGGAATTGTGGGTCACAAGGATCCGACCAGATCATAGGGTTCGATTAGAAGGGGTTGAGTAAAAGCAAACTTCTATCCAGAGACTATTGTGGTTTCTCTCAATAGATAAGAGTTTAGTTCAGTTTAAAATAAGTAAAAACGTCGTGGAGTCCGGCCAGGACAAACATTATATACCTTAAAACAAAACAAAAAAGTCAGTGTTGTGGTCCCTTTCGGTCCAAGGTCAACCCATAATCTTAACCAAAACAAATTCAAACTAGTCTATATTTGGATGACAGCACTTTTTTGCTTTAATTTTAGTACCAATATGTCCACATTGAATATTTATCGTCCGCTTTGACCTTGCGGGGCGTTTTTGATGCCACATGAACCAAAAATCTCAGCAATTATGCCTTTTTTAAGGTATTGAGAGCGTCCCAACTAACTGCACCCATTTTACCTATTCTACGCCCAATTAAACTAAAACAAAAGTAAATTTTTTACCGAAGTGACTTTATTCCCTTAAAGGGATTTTTTTTCCCTAGAACGATTTTCTCTATTTACACTAATAAACAGTTGATCTCCACAGGCCATCATTGTCCAAATCTCAAGATCCTTTGTTTATTCGGTTAACCGCTATCGTGTTTTCAACTGACACACGAGCGGACATGGCCAGATCATCTTAGAATTTCACGACCATCAAAAATATATATACTTTTTAGACTCTCCAATCAATATTTGATGGTGTTGCATAGGGGGAAACAAAGTTCGTACTCGTATACCATCCACTCTTCAATGAAAAAATATGAAACCGCTGTTAGATGGTAAAATATAGCTATTATTCCCTTTTCATTCCCTCTCCGCATGCCTTTGCTAAAATGGATACAATCTTGAAAGTCTGATCTTAGCGACATCACCTAATTCCTTAAGGAATCTTTCTGTCAGCACCTTTGTTTGTGGTACTGTAGACTTGGACATTGGCAAAGAATCTGCTTTGCCGTTTCTAGCGCATCCTCATCCTCGCTCATCATATTACTTAGAATTACATGATTTGTTTTAGTTCAACATGGATTTATCTGTAGTCGTGCGCACTAACCATCACATCACGGTAGCACACAGTTTTTGTTTTAGCGCCTTAATTTTTAGAATAATTGGCAATTTGTTTGGCAATTATCTTAAAATAATTGCCAAATAATGTATCGCAGAGACTCGTGCTCAGGGTATCAATCGCAGAGATTCCAGCCTACTGCATCAATCTTAGAGGCTAAACTCTACCGTGTTAATTGCAAATAGCAAAAACTCCAGTCTACTTTATCCAACGCAGAGAGTCACACCTACTCGTATTCTATTAAGAACAGAGACTCAAGCTCGCTGTATCTTAAGCAGATAGTCCGATCTGCTGTAGAACTCTCAAAAGCTCGTCCTTTGCTGTATCCATCGCTGAGGTTCCAGTATCAGTTGCAGAAGCGCCATTCTGCTGTGTTAGTCGCAAAGGTGAAGAAGTTTATCTAGGCGAGCAAGTACGACGTTGTTACTTAAACATTTATTTCGTTCCAGTCGATGCTCGAAGGATACCAAGAACTAGTTCATATCGTGGTACCCTTTGGACCACGACTGTCATGAAACAATGGAGACAAGTGGAGCCAACTGGAATACCAGTAATACAAAACTAACTGAAAGTACACTAGCGGACAGGCCCACTATTGAACCAACAATTTGTTATATAAAATTTAATACGCAGAGTTTACTTTCGTATCTCTTGGTATTTAGAAAGCTCTCCCCTCATTTTGAGAAATTATTCAACTCCATCTTTTACTATTAATAGTCAACTACTCGTACTATTTGGAAACATTTGACTTGGGGAAATGTTTCTTCGAATCGTCAACTCACTTCATCCTAGCAGAAATTTATAGCAGTTCTGGCATCCTTTGTTTGCCGTTCCACTCTTTGGTACTATTTGAACTTCATTAAAAATCTATTATCTATTTTAAAAAAATTATAAATAAATCGATGATTGGCTAAATACCCCTTGGTTGCATTCAATCATCAAAATAAAACGTTAAAAATACATAAATTCGTAAATACCTTCATTATAGTGCTTGCTGATGGATTACATACGTAGTATTTCTTGTATGTGGGTTTAACGATTTGTATTAAGTTAAAGGTGATATTTATTTGTATGTTTCTCCAGACAGACAGATGGATTATACGTCTTTGACCCAATTGTTTAGATAAATGTTTATAATATATTATTACAAATTTATTACTATATTTTATTGCGTCGACGATTATACTCACGATAATAAACCAACAAGACAAAAACACAACACACCCTCCACATCAATATAAGTAGATAATCATAAATACCTACTACACCAACTCATCTTCTCTCGCATCTCTGGTGTTTTAGTTTTTGAGACAAAATTTATGGCTTGGTTTATTGCATTTTACAAGACGGGCGGTTTTTGTTTGACTAGCTTATCTACTATACTCGTACGTGTTTGATGGTTTGTTTGGGTATTTATGGAATGCATGTTAAGTTACTTACTTGATTTGTAACACAATGATATAGTGATGCCAACTCAGAAAAAAACGTAATAATTTTGCGCAACATTTAATTAAGGAATAGGCAGAAAAGTTCTTAAACATCCACTGCCTCTTAGTTTCCAAATTGTTTAAGAAGTCCTGCCAGAGCAGTTTCCTTTAAGCGTTTTAAAGCCCATATTTTGAGCCAATCATTTCCCGTTGTGAAGGTGCTGGATCCCTTGGCTGTAACGATTTTAAATACTTTTGAATAAATGTTGCCCTAACTTTAGCAATATGAACACTGAAAAATGTTATAGTTGTGATTATGGGAAGTTCTCGTTCTAAATATGTTGTTGTTGTAGTAGCACATAGAGCACTTGGTCGAAAACCTACTGCATCGGATCAGTGTGGTACGTATAAGCGGTTGTATTATTTTTTTGTATATCGTTTTTCTCCAACACTTCCCCTGGCAATGAAAGTGCGCAGGGATAATTATGGTTTAAGAACCAAGCAAATCTGAAAATTTAGTAGCATCTAATAGACCTTTTAGCTTACTGCTGATTTTTGAGAAGATATTTGACCGACTGCTTTTAAAACGCCTCTTCTTAGAAAACAGCATAATTCCAGATCACCAATTCGGATTTCGATAAACAGGGAATGCCAGCACAATATCAATGGATTAAAGAAATAACTGATGCATTTGCAAATAAAAAGTACTGCACTGCTGTATTATTGGAAATACAAAAGGCATTGTTTTATGGGACTGTTAAACAAATTTATAACTAATAAAAAAGCTAAGGTCGGGCATGGCCGACTATACAATACCCTGCACTTCTGGATGTTCACGAAATTAACTTTAAATAGGTTGTTGGACCACCCTGGACGGGCTGTTATAGTAAAATTGAACACTACCCTAAACTTGAATAGACAATATCTCATGAACTAATAGAGATACGACGATGATGTTTGGAATAACGATATTGGAATGGATCGAAATACAGCCGTGCCACGCCCACATAAGAATTGCATTTATTACCAAATTAATGAACCTATCATTATCAAATATTGATGAAATCAATGACTATAGATTATGTTATGGTAAAATTTGAAAAGCGGCGTGGCACTGCCCACACAACCCTGAACTAAAATAGACAACAGCTTATGAACTACTAGAGATATGACGATGATATTTGTATCATAGGATGCTGGCATTGATCGAAACACATCCTGGTGGTAGATGTGGGCGAAGAAGTGGGAGGAAATTAAGATCGTTAAAAAATGTTACCAAAATGAAATCAATGATTATGATATTCTTATAGGTAATATTAAGTTATAATTAGGCAATAGAAGTAGATATAACCCTAAATTTTAAATGGCTATTTCTCGTGAACTAGTAACGATATGACAATAGTAGTTGGTATTAACAGGGTGGGCCAAAAATTACCATGGGGTTAACAGCTTTAATGACTTTTTCGTTTATTACTTTTTTTTTCTCAGATTATATAATATACAAATGGGGAAATTTTTTTACACTAAGTATGAAAAAAATGTTAATTAAATTAACCCCGTTTACAGAATCGCAATGATATGCTTGTTTTAGAGCATTTTCTATAACATCTTTCAAAATTTGTGGCTCGAATTTCTGCAACAATGTTGGCCTTGAGTTGAAGGGCTGTCTCGTTCGCATATACTCGCTCCTTTAAATAACCCCAACGAAAATAGTCGGGTGCTGACAAATCTGGCTATAGCGCTGGCCAAATAATTTCCTAATTTCTGGAAATTTTTTGCTCTCCAAAAATTTGACTTAAAAAGGCCATTGTGTCTCGGGCAGTGGCCCTGTCATGCTGAAACCCCATCTCAGGTCTGTTTTCAAAAGCAGGACTTGAATTTTTTTCTTTTTTTTATCATAAACCGATATCGCTCTCCATTTACGGTTACAGCACATCCATTTTCATTTTCGAAGAAGTAAGACCCCATGATACCTGCAGATGTGATCCTACACCTTACTGTACACCTAATGGGGTGCAATTGGCGTTGATGAAAGGCAATCGCACCCCATTAGGAACCTACAGTTTGTTAACAATGCAATTCAAATGAAAATGAGTAAAAGCATGAGTGATGATCACTCATACTTTTGCGTCAAAAAAATTGCTCGCTGATTTAAATAATAAAATAATATTATAGCTGTGAATCTTTCCATTATTTATTCTCCAAGTGTTATTAATATAAAACCCTATACTAAACAAAACAAAAAAATAAAACAAAACTTTTCATATTGGACCGTAATCCATAATGGTAGCTATACGAGTATAAGTTTCGGCAGGGCTGAACTTAATTTGTCCACTTGTTTTTTAAGCGTCTTCACGAACTATCCCAAACAAAGCCACAAATTGGGTAGTTTTGGATGGCCTATAAATACTTATATCTGATTTCGTCTAAGTCAAAGAAGGAGTATTGGGTAAGACACCCTGTAGTATTGATAAGAAAAGGTCTAACACTGAAGTATTGAGAAACAAAACAGTAATGCATATTAGTTAGCTTTAAGAGTTTCATAGAAAGAATTTTTTAAAGAATAAATGCTATCTAGAAGATGGGAGAATATAAGCAACGAGTCACTTTTCTCAAAACTATCCTTGCAATTTATTTCAATTTGATTTAGAAAAAAATTGCCGAAGAAAAAAAAATACTCAGCAACTTTACCGAAGGTTAAAGGCATCATTTATGTGAAATTTAACAGCAAATAGTTAATAAATAATATCGTTAAAGGTTCGCATTGAATCTTAGCAAAATGCAAAAAAAATCGCACTGACATGCGTTTGTGTTAAAATTCATTATTTAAGATTAATGGAATTTATTTAGATGGCCAGAAATTACGATCGGACAATGCAAATATAAATTAGCGGCACTTTTAAAAGAAAGCCTGAAAAGAATATAATAAAATCCAAAAAATATTAGTTTAATGTTGAAAACACGCGTGCTTGTTGGCCACAATGAAATGACAAAAAAGTGACTCTAATTTTGTGGTTTATTTTTGTTTATCTGCTCTATCTCCCTCTAGACCTCTTTCTCTCTCTTTTTTCCCCCACAAGGGCAGGTGTTAATTTTTAATCCAGTTTTAGTTGAGCATTGAAATACATACGTTACCCGGCTTGTGTTGTTTTACTTTAATAATTACTAGTTGCTTGCCGGTGGCGTTGTTGTTGCTGCTTTTTTATAAGTGTTGTCTGTGACCGCTGATGCCTGCCACGCTTGGACATTGAAATCTGGATAGCAGAATTGCAAAAAGCAAAAATCATTAAAACTCCAAGTGTGCCGGCATAAAGGAAGTTTGTTGCTTAAGTCTTTCGATTCATTCATTTGTGTTGTTTTGTGCTGGATACACTGGGGGGAGGGGTGGTATGTGGTTTCATTGATTGTTATCACTGCTGTTGTTGTTGTTGCTTTAGCCAGCTAGTGAATAGACACTAAGATTCGTTTGATTTGTCTTTAAAATGCATAATTATTTAGTTGTTTCCTTTCTTTGGCATGCAATTGACTTTGAACTTAATTGTAACACATTGTGTTCGAACATGAACACACAAGCAAACAAACTAAAGCACACAATTGTAATTTAAAGGATTTTAATTGCACTGCCCGTTGTTGTTTTGTATATGAATTAAAAAAAAAAC
This sequence comes from Hydrotaea diabolus, assembly GCA_963513945.1. NCBI lineage: Eukaryota > Metazoa > Arthropoda > Insecta > Diptera > Muscidae > Hydrotaea > Hydrotaea diabolus. The sequence goes on along the minus strand of OY740720.1, from coordinate 104,580,989 downwards.
GTTATTTAAACAATTGAAAGCATAGACAATTAACGGAAGTTGGTTTTGATTTATTCCACAAAATATCACTCCTTATATTTGCTCTCTTAATTCCCTCGTGCTTCACACACCCCGCCCTGTTAGTTTTATTTAAAGCAAAAAATATTGCTACCGTTGCTGGGTCGTTGTCTGGGTGGATTTATGTTATGTTTTTTCGTTTGCTATGCGCTGTGGTTGTCCGCATGTGTCCGTAATCTTCTTTAATTTAACACTTGAACAGCTTCTAATTTGTTAAAGTTGATAAACCATGAAACTTAAATGGCTTAAGGTTAAATTTTGTTGTATTTTTCGTGCGCTTTTAAACGAAAAAAAACCAAAACCATAACAACCACAAGACTCTGCAACAGCCACTGTGAAATCGGAACAGAACTTATGAATTTCGAAATTCAATACACTGGGAACACTGGCTGAGGCATAACCGAACACACCAGAATAAAAACCAGCAAGCCGAAAATATTATATAAAATATGATAGATTGCATACATGTAGTTGTAGCTAAACACATCGTTTTAAGGTTGTTTCTGTCGATAATATAATAAATAACTTTATTAAAAAAAAGACAGATATGCCTGCAAGGTATGTGGGGGTGAGAAAGCAATTTTCTACGCGAGATTTAAGAACATAAAAAGAATTATATATTTAACGAGGCACGGGTTTTTCAATTCCTTTGTTTAATAATTGAGAAGAACTGCTATTAGGAAATATTATTTGTGCTAGAAAGATTCTACTGGTCAAGGTCTTTAATGTCATCACAGCAAAAAGATTAATTGCAGTAGGATAATGGATCACGGGATACCAGACATCCCGCTACAAAAACATCCTGGAAACATTAACAGGCCTTGCATAACCAAACCGAGTTACTGACCGAATACTTGTACCAGAAAGGACTAATTTCCCACCCCGAGGGGAGAGTCATGGTAAGATGGACCCCGGCCATCCATTGTTATGCCACCAGCTCGGAATTACACAACAAAACTGAAGCTGGTTTTTATATACTTAGTAGGGACATAAATACTGTTACAACATTGAACACACCCATTCCAATAACAGAACTGAACATACCCCGTTAATGTCATATGGGTTTTGAAAGCCAACCTCAATAGCGTTAGTCTGTAACGGGATTTTTAAATTGTTTCATCTTTCATGATGGAGTGGTCAGATAATGACAACCGTATCGCTGTAATAGCGCTTTTCAAGTGTGAAATGAAAAAAGGCGATATTTTCGGAACGCTCCGGCCACTAGGGACTAGCCGCATGTTCGTCTACCGATGCATAAAACTGTTTGAGGAAACTGGAGATGTAAAAGACCGCCACCGGTTACAGAAATCGGCTCCGAAAACAAAAAATCATGGCCCGTGAGATGAATATTACGCAAAAGTTTAAGAGTCGAATCACTAAATAAGACGTGGGACTTTCAAACGACGTACCGGACATTTATTGACTGCAGCTTTAAAAAAAAATTGGATTGAAAAATCACATCACCCAACTTCAGTCAAGGTTTGGTGGGGTGTCTCTGCGAACAAAGAGTCAAAACATCGGCCAAAGTTTACCAAGAAACCGTTTTGAAGCTGTTGTGAAGCCTCTTAGCAGTTCCCTGTTCCAAAACCAGTCATGGACTTTCCAGCAGTATTCTGCGCCGGCCCATACGGCTAAAACGTCCCAGGCCTGGCTTCGAAACAGTTTGCCAGCGTTTATATCCTCTGAAGAATGGCCCCCAGGCAGTCCAGATTTGAACCCACTGCATTACAAATTGTGGACGGTTTAAAAGGACAAAGTTGGTCACAAAAGATACCCCAACATTGGATCTCTTAAGACTGCTTTGGTTCGAGCTGTGGCCAATTTTCCAATGGACGAGGTTCGTGCAGCTACTGACGATTGGCCAGTGCGACTTAAGGCGCGTGTTAAGTCAAAAGGCGAACATTTCGAATAAGTCGAATAATATTAAGAAATATTTGGTCCAAAAACATTCAGTACTTTTTATTTTACAGCATAAAACGTGTGTAACAGTATTTATGTCCTTACTAAGTAGAAATCATCTGCATCGCAAAACATTTCCGGCTTCTGGACCAAAATAGGTCTTCCAAGCAGAGATTAAGGCTATCACGTAATGGGTTCGATGGTTTTATTTAAATAATATTTACGACAATGTAGAGATTTTTACAGACAGCCCAGCAGCGATCAAGGTTCTGTACTCAACGTCAGTCAAGTCACGAACGCTTCTGGAATGTATAGTAGACAATGGACATTCTAACAATGACGACAACGAAAAAACTGATGAACTTGCAAGGAAAGGTTTAGCTAGACAGGCGGATGACATAGACAATGCCATTCCATTTCAGGCAATAAGAGCTGAAATCAAATCATGGGCCCAGTTTGCCCACAGAACGCTTTAGATTAACACAGTGGTAGGCGAAATCACCGAAACACTTTGGGCGAGACGCTGATGAAAGAGGAACAAAAAAGCTAAACAAATCAGAAGAAAACTGAGTTAAGCAGGATGAAAGGCGTTCTGACCGGGCACTTACTACTTAAGGCACATCTTTTCCGTATTAGAAGATCGAGATTAAACATGTACGAGGCATACGAGCAAAACATCGAAACGATTGAGCACTTGCTCTAGATCAAGACTATAACCTCTTTCGGTCAGTGTAAGAAACCCGGAGCACATAAAGGCGATGAGTTGGAGGAGGATCAAAAGTTTCGCGTAGAAAACCGAACTTCTATAACCATAAAATATAAATAAACCATTGAACATGAGCGCACATCAACCTATGTACTGGTGTTTACCCCTCAGTGTATGGGTCGTCCCTTGGAACCCTCTATCCCAAACCAACCAACCAAGACCAGATGATGCTGAATTAATCAATAAAACAATTTTTATAAAAAAAATTAAGTTTTGGAATCCAAATTGGAACAATGGGTGCACTTTAACCAACAGATCGATCTAATGGTTTTTCAAAACGATTTATTCGATGGGCAAACTAACGCCAAAGGTTTATAAATGCGACCTGCACTCGAGGGACAGAATACATGGAGAGACGGACATGTTGCAGTTCTTACGTCTAAAAATCAAGTCAAGCTTACTACATTTTAGATCCCAGTGATTTTGTTCTGGTGTATTATCTATTTTTGTAGAACATAAAAATACTCAAAATTCCTGGTAAAGGGTCCTGCTATAATTCTTCTTAAAAAAGGGATAAAAAAAAGACACACCAAACTTATAGATAGGATGCTAAAATGTTTTACGAAAACCGGCTCTAAACGATTTCATTTAAAACATCTGATAATAAAAAATATGTGTCCACTATTGTTAAACCTTTAGCATGCGGTATTGCAATGCAAAATAAAAACTTTATTAATAAATCTATTGAGACCTTCAAGGACCCTGCCGTTGGGGGGGATTTACTTAACTCAACAAAGACTTTCATTTCCCGAAGGAATTGCTCACCCCCAAATTCTTTGTAATTTCATTCCATAGTCTTATATATCAAATAAGTGTTTCATATGTATATAAATCCAATGTACCCACATCATGACTTGGTTTTAATGAATACTTAAGCATAATACACGAATTATTAAAATTTTGTTAATAACTCGCCTATAAAATTATTAGACAAATTCCCGCCTAACCTCATAAATAGGTTGTAAATAATTGGCACTTGTTATCTGATGTATTTTTAATTTAATTTGTTTAAGAAACGCTCAGAAAATGTTACTCCCATTCATTCGTGCTGTAACCCAAATAGTAATCGAAATCAGAGGTGTTAATAATTAATTATTGGATATTAATGAAAAAGAGAACACCATGGACATTTATTCATAAAAATACGAGCGATTGAATCAATAATGGGAGAGAAAAAAAACTTAAACATTTCGATGACACAAATTGTAACGATTTCAAAAGAACTTAAAACACTCAAAGAAAAATGATAGTTCAATAAAGTTAGCTAAACAATCAAAATAACAGAAAACAAAATAATCAAGACCAATATGATTATTTTTCTTTCTGTAATTTTGATTGTTTAGTACTGAAGGATATTTATTTCTGTTAGAGATAAAGAACATAACAATTAAAACATAACCATTTTTTTCATTAACGAAACTAGCGGATAATTCGTCATGTAAAACAGCTTTATGTTTGACTGGGCCGAGGCTTACAAGGCATGTAACATTAATTGATTTCGGTAGTATAGTTTACCTTCTAAGCAAGGAGACTTTAAAGTAAATGTCTTATATTTTTAATTGAAATGATATTGGCAAATATGATCTTTTATGGTAATGTATGTTTATCTCTTGATAGCTCTATAATAAATTCTTGAGTATTTATTTCCTTCTCCACATAGTAGTATTATAAGTTAATGCCGTGGTTTGTAACATCTTAAAGGAGGAAAGATACACTCCATGCATATTTTACCGATCGACTTAGATTCATTATCTGAATATATTTAGAAATACCCCCTGCATGCATAAAGTTCTTTAAAATAAGTCCACACTCGGTCAATGTTTTGAAATAAATCCAACTAAGATACCTCCCAATTTGAGTTCCAAATACTGCTAAAACCGCAAATGAGACAACCTTGGTAAAAATTGAACCGTATCATTCCATACAAAAATCTCTTTTGGGTCGGAGACTTGTAGACCTCACATTAGATACAATATTCATCACATTCGGCACATAAACCTAATCCTGGTAAGCTTTGAGCATGTCGTATTGCTTTAGCTGCGATGTGAGACCCTGCAGCTCTAGAATCCAAATATGAAGTCCTATTTTTGTCAAACTATGTGTAAAAATGTAATGTACGAGCGCCTCAAACTTAAAAGCAGCTAGTTAGCAATGTCTTTCGGATGTTTTCTCTTAAATTTAGTCCCAATAGGTGGCGCTGTCGTGTATAAATTAAAATTTTTCGTATTAACGCTACGACTAAAATCAAATTCAAAAAATAAATCATAAGTTAGCTGATAAAATTCGTAGTTACAGCAGATTTAATATAATCTCTAAAAACTATATGAAGTTCGAAAGGGAGGTAAACATATGTGTGAAGAATTAGAGAAACGTTAATTTACTGTGTTCACAATTGTCAGTAAAAGAACATTTTCAGAAAACCCAACAAAATGTTCTAGATATTAAAAAAAATCGAAATTCACAATACAATTTTGAAATTAAAGTAGCATACTTATGCAAGACCTGAATAGAAAGTTGGCTAGAGACGTTAAGCTTAACAGGGAATTTTGTGCTTAAGCTAAGGGGATGGTGTGGCACGTTTAAGAATCGCCCTTATGAACCAATCGATGTTTCAATGTTTTTTGAATTTATAAGTTCGAACTTATTATGGAAAGATTAGTTAACGACGGCTGCAGGATTGCATATTTCCTAGACGCTTCTAACGAAGCAGACAAAAAGTATGATTTCATTGATTATGGGTTTGATTTGAGCACACTATTGAATTATTTTGGCTATTTAAATTGCCATTTCTCAACCTAATATGAAATTTAAAAAAGGCCTTAGATTTGAAAGGTTATACAAATTTAAACGGGAAAAGGCATTGGAGTTGCTCGATCTAACCATGACAGATTGGCGCAACGGTAATGTTTTAAGGCGAGGATGTTCTGTTCCAACCAATTTGACCTTCTAATAGAAGCATGTCCAGCCTCAGGTTTAAAATGCATTGACAAAACGACTAAAGAATCTAGTAATGCACACAGTGACATTAATTTAAATAATGAGGCGATACAACAACAATTTTTTTGGGACCTGCTAAACGGGCCGGGTTCAAATAGTAAACTATAAATATTTCCTAGTTTTTTGGTTTTGTTTATACTTTTTAGGTCTTTTATCAATATTAGGACTTGAACAGTTTTTTTAATCTGGTTCGATACCTTTGTTGTTTCTTTTTCCGAATCAACGTTGGTAAAATGTATTGGCAAATTGGTAAAATGTATTGGCTATGGTTGCTCGACCCACTGTACATCTGTTTCTAAGCCCGCCAAAGATTTTTTTAGCACTCTCATTGCCAAGATTACTTCAGCTACAAATCAAGTGACTTATACGGGAGTCTCATTTGAATTACTAAAAAGTACCCTTTTTATTTAATCTCTGAACTGTGCATAGATCAATCTACATAGCACAACTTTATTTCCACCAATTCATTTATTTTTGCATGGCTTTTCATTAAAAATCATATTTGCGTTAATTTTGATAAAGAAACAAGAGAGGTCTCGAACCAGAGTAAAAAACCTTTCAAGTCATAATATAAATATTTCCTTTTTATTGATTTAATACTAAAAAAGTTTGAAGGGTAGGGTCTAGTATTTTTTTGATGGATGCGCAGTAGAGTGTCCAAACCCGAAACTCACATTGCGGTTTTAGTGTCCAAACCTGATAGTCTAAAATCCTACATGTCGGTTTACTCGGTTTTAAGCTGTTAGGTTTTTCCGGTTTTTTCATTTTTTATATGTAAGAGCAAAGGAAAATTAATAATTTGCTCATACAGAATACCTTTCCTTTACCCTGCAAGACTGTGTGCAACAGGGTATTATAAGTAAGTTTCGTGGCAAATGTTTCTGACTGCCAACAATATTTTAGCCAGACCCACCTATAAGAGTACCGATCGAAAATCGTCAACTGTTTCGATTTAATGTTGTATGCCCGCCAGTCTGCTCCATCTAAAGTGTGTAAGTTTTGTTGCACCGAGGAAGAACACATTTGGAACTGAAGAAGATCGGTTAAGATTTAGTTATAGCTGCCATCCATCTGTTTTACCGGGTTTCTCTCCTTAGCTTCAGAGGCAACATAATTCATTCAATCCTGTTGAAATTTGTACTGTTTATTAGGATCGATCGATAGCTCAGACTAAAATGGGTCATAATGGTCCACGGTTAGTTATACGAGTAACCAATTTTAATTTCGATTTCGATAAAATGTGGTATAGTATAGAACAATGGGCCAACAACCAATCTTAGCCTGTTTTTCAAAAAGTCTTCACACAAATGATGAGCAGCCCAAAAACGGCTTCTACACGGATATATGGATTTAAAACAACAATAAAGCCAAATTAAATGTTATTTTTGTTATTTGGCTAAGTATGAGTGACCGACCCTTGGGCCTAAATTATTTCCCTTGTTTTCGATTCATTGTTGTACTCATTCAGAGTGCAGGGTATAACATATTCGGCCTTGAAACAACTTTAGCATTTGGCAAAATTGAGTTTAATGCATTTTTAGAGTCTTAAAATGGGGTCAATCACTTTAATTGCAAATGGGATAATATTTTCTATACCTTGGCAAGAGTCTTAAACCGGAATGAAACCCCACAGGCGGCTTTTTGAAAACACGGTTTCCAAAAAATACCCGAAACACCGGTTTTCTGCAACCCTCGTTTTTCCGGACACTATAATATGTAGGGTTGCTTACATCAGCATTACCTTTATGGAACCAATGAAAAATTTCGGTCAGTTTCGAAAGCTGTCAACAATGTTACTGTTATAATCCTGTGCCTATTGTTAAAGACTGACCCCAAATAACAAGCATAGCTTACTCCAATAACATAGCTTAGAGATCAATAAGTTCAATAAGTAAGGTGGAGAACCAGCCACTGAAAACGAGGTAAGATGTTTATTCTGCTTCTAAACTTCATAAATGTATTTTATATAGTCGCAGGGCTCTGCGCTCAATGGCCAGCTGTTTTTATGAGACCTTTAATGAGCTTCGACTTTAAAAGCAAGCTTCTTTCAAAGTTAAGTTTTTAGATATATAACAGAAATGTCAACAATTTCGTCCTGGGTCCTTTATTCTCAAAAAGGGGGAAGCTTTTTCCTGTTGCCCGATTTTTTATACTTTAAATACCATCGGACTTATAACTATAAGTAATGTGTATGACATGTAAGGATAAATATAAAAACTTGGTGTTGAGACTAACCGTCTTTCAACAGATAGAAGGTCGTTCAATAATATATGACAAGATCGCCCTAGAAATATACGAAGTTCAATAAAATATATACCTTATAGGGTCGCAGATAAGATATTTCGAAATAAAAAATTGACGGCAATCTTACATCTACTATCCATTCTATAGTGGAGGGTATAATGAACAGAATCGCTTAAGATATAGAACTTCTTCACATACAAGGACTGAGAAACTTCTGTAATAATTTCTAGTTTTTGGTAATTTTTGCTGGTCAGCTTAAGTGCGACCATAACGAATGAAGTTCGCCGTTTCCGTTTGTTAAAGTATAGCACTAAACACTCGGCATAGCCACTGAAAAAAGGCTTTGTACCATTAAATAGTTTACATCAGAACGCATTCATCACTATACTTGGTAGGCGATTGTTGGATACCTCAAAATTTAATGGTGCGGGGTATGTAACATTGAGCCCATTAAAACTTAACGTGGTTTCTTATGTAATTCCAATGTTGTTATAAACTTGTGCCAAAATTGCCTTTTCCGTAATGCTACTTGACAAGCAGTTGTGTGTGTGTTCCAATGAATAAAATAATACGTTTGAAAAGACAAGCAGGTGGATGGACGGACGGAGGAACGCACGGAGATGAGTGGACTGTAAAACAGACTTTGCGCTAAGAAGTGTCAAAATTGATTTTCAGCCTATTACGGGTTATCATCTTATGTAGGCGCTCATTTTACGTAGGTCTAATATATAAATGCCTTCTAAGGGCATTCAGGGTACCACGTAGGGGCATATTAAAAAAAACACTGTCGAGTTTGTGTCTTAAGTCTTTTGTTTTGTTTTTCGTTTGGCTTAAACTCTTTTTTAAAGTTAAAAGGAAATACGCCAAGATTTTTTGAAATCCGAGTTATTGATTAAGGCATGAATGAATTATGTTACAAGTAATTGAGAAAATCGGGTTTCCAAAAACTGTAAGACAAAAATCTTCCAAAAGTTGAAGTCTAAGGCTTGGATTTCATACAATGCAATTATTTGCCAATTCGCTTAGATTTTATTGCTAGTTACTTTTTTATACTATGTTTTTTGTTTTTTATAGACTTGTGCCAAAATGACCGTCAAGCATTATTTGTCGTTAAGAAACAACGTTTAAAAATTACTTAAATAAAATTGTACGTCCTTGCTACACTTGCCAAATTTGTTTGACCTGTTTCTCTAGTTGTTTTGATCTTCCATCCATTCCTCCTCCCCTGCTTCTATAATGCTAATGATAATGTTGCTTTTTTACAAATTGATCTAAAATTTCATTGAATAGTGCTTAGGAGATTTCAATTTCGATTTGCATAATTCGACTGTAGCAAATCTTCGAGTGTTTTGCGCTATGCGGTCTTGTCGCCAATTCTTGTTGGGTTCCCTGCAAATGTGTCGTCGTTGTCGCCGTTGAAAGGTATTTTAAATTTTAAATTTATTTATTCTGTCTTTGGCGTTTGTTTGTTGTTTTTTCTTCTTCACGTTGGTCTTTTATTATTAATGGGATTTAAATGTTTTTTTGCGTGTTTCTTTTTTAATGTATGGCGTTTATAGTTTTGAAATCAGTCCATTCTTGGCAAATAAGTTGTTTTACAACTTTCGCATATGGTTTTTTTTGTGGACTTCAGATATTGTGCGGCGAGTGCGGAATTCTTTTATGTGGCACACATAGAGTGGTATAAAAACAAGTGTGGTTTTTGGTCTGTGGCGTTTGGTTTGATTTGAATTTGGGCGCAGGAGTTAATCACCTTTAACCCTTAAAATGGTTGCATACATTTTAAGAGTGTCGTGTGCTATGGCAAACAACTGCCATAAATAAAATGTCATTTGGTTTATTCATTTTCAGCCGTAGGGCATGATAACAATCGTATCAAATATCATATGTTGTTTTTGAAATTATTAGCATTTGGTGACGGAAATTTGTTAATATGTCAACATGTCGGCAGAGGTTGGCATGATATATGCTTTTTTCTGTAATTTATTGCTAAATAGGTATGCCAGGTGTTTCTCGTGACTATGTTGAAACTAAGAGACTAATCTAGATAAAGGCTTAAAAGTTAAAGATCTAGATGCGTGTAGTTTTAAACTCATTAGTCAATTTAATTTACATTATCTTCTTAAAGCGAAAAACTTAAGGTCTTACGTCTGCTGTTAGGAAGCACAAAAGATTATTTATACTAAAACGTTGGTGAACTTTGAAAACCTCTTTTTCCTCCTAATAAAATACGTAATATTTAAGGAACCTTTTGCATTTGTTTTGTTCTATTATTCAATGTCTGACATAATCAGTATTTTGATTGCCAATTTATTATAGAAAAGCCCATGTTCACAGTTTACGCAATTTGTGCTTTTTTATACCATCCACCATACAATGGAGGGTATATTAGTTTTGTCATTCTGTCTGTAACACCTTGAAATAATCATCGGAGACCCAACAAAGTATATATATTCTCGTAAAATTCTAAGATGATCTACGAGTAGCCATGTTGTCCGGCTGTCCGCCTGTCCGTCTGTTGAAAACAAGAGGGAGCCTACATGAAAACAGCTAAGGAGCTGAAATTTGGCACAAACATGTGTAGTTAACCTAGCATGGTTGGTGTTGAAAATGGGCTATATAGCTCTACGGGAAGTTGGTGTTGGAGACCCTCAACCGACACTACCTCATAAAAATTAGTTTTTTATTTGGAAATATCCGTCCAGTTTCTTGAGCAAAATCACTGAAATTTTGCAAATAATAATCTCTATATAGGCGCAATCATATATGCATCTATGCTCCCATACAAACGGCCTTATGGGCCTCGAGAAATAATATTACTACAACTCACCACAAACTTGACCTATCGAAATGAAATTTTACACATCAAGATTTCTATATACAACACATTTCTACGCTGAATTCGGTTGAGATCGAAAAAGTCCTGCTGGTACCTCCCACACTAACGGTCTCATGGGCCTTGAAAAATAATATGACAATAACTCACCACACACGAGACGAAATTTTTGGCGTAAAGATAAATATATAGAACCGACTTTTGCGCTAAAGTTGGCTAAGATCGGAAAGGCCCTACTGGTACCTCCCACACAAACAGTCTCAAGGGCCTTGAAAAATAATATGACAATAACTCACTACAAACTTGATTTGTAGAGATGAAATTTTCTACAAAAAGATTTTTATATAGAACACACCTCTGCGCCGAATTCCGGTGAGATCGGAAAAGTCCTACTGGTACCTCCCACAAAAACGGTCTAATGGGCTTTGAGAAATAATATGACGATAACTCACCACAAGCTTGACCTATCGAAATTAAATTTTGCACATAAAGATTTCTATATAGAACACACTTCCGCACTAAATTTGATTTTATTTAGGAATCTGGTGGAGGGTATCCAAAGTTCGGCACAGCCAAACTTAACATTTTTTACTTGTTTAAATTATATTTATTCTGAATGCAAACAAAATAACGACATTGTAAGCCGAATCAATAGTTGATTTACAGGGTGGCGCATCAATTGTGCTACAATAATAAATTCAGATAACTTTTTTTTAATCAATCTAATCTACTAATTATTTTTATTGTATAGAAAATGCAATCTAATTTTATATGACTAATTGTGTTTGTAGATGATAGAAAGTAAATGTCCTCCATGCTCATCCACGCATATGCGCCACCTGATTAGAAACTTATTCATTGCGGCCTGAAGGGCTGAAGTTGGGATCGCTTCAATTATTGTGTTAATGGACAGCTTTAGTTCATTAAAACGTTTGTAAATCCTCGTGCTTAACATAACCCCATAAAAAAAGTCTGGTGCAGTCAGGTCTCGTGACCTTGGGGGAAGTGGAATTTCTGGATATTAATTTGTTTAGGAATTTTCGTTGGTGCTCTGCCATAACCGGTCCGGCTATATGTTCTGGATAAAAAAACTTCTTCACCATCTTTAAGGATGCCTATTGACAGTCACTGTTACACCGTGTTCCTCAAAGAAGTATGTCCCCACAATGCAGCTTCATGAAATTGCTCACCACACAGTAACTGGGTGCAGCCCAGAATGAGTCCCATTTTACTCTCAACTGCAATGTAAGCAAGAAAAATTGCAAGTGAGAGTAAAATGAGCCTCATCAGAAATAAACCAGCAATTTATCATGCTGTTGTCGTCTTCGGCCATTTCAACAATTTATAGGCAAATTTCCATTCAAATAGGCAAAACCAGAGGATTTAACTATCATGTAATAAAAACTTTGTATGGAAATCAGTTGAAGTTGTCATGAATTATCCGTTGTAATGATCGTCTGCTAACTGTAATTCGCCCCGATAACGAGTTGAAACGATTGGATTTGCATGGCAGAATGGTTAGAGTGGGTTTAGTGCACTGTAAAAACTGTATTCATAGTCTTTAATGTGTGTTTCAAACACTATCTTAAAAGCGGTTTACGAAAAGAATGTTTTACTCTTCTGTAAACCATCTGTAAGCGAAATATGTCAATGTTTTTGGAGAAAATATAGAGTTATTGCATATTTTAAGAAAATAACAATTTATTATACATATTGAATTAACACATGCTTTGCTACTTCCTTACGTTATTTTTTATCTTCGCATTTTATCCATCTTCAGTGATGGAAAATGTATAATTTCACTATTTGTCCACACAAATGTACGATTACGCCCACTTATGGTGTTGTAGAAATATTTTTAATACTTTTCAAAAGATCTCAATTAAAAACAGCAAAGAGGAATTGACTTGAACAAATAACTAGAATACAAATAATTGGATTCCTAGCCACGCCACTCTTGGTACATCCCGCATAAATAACAATGAATCTCACATAGCTGTCTCCAAGTGCATGTAGTTCAATTAAATTTCGAATTCCACACTATTTCCATAGCGGCTTATAACGGGCGCCCGAAAAGAGTGAATGACACGCCTCATTTGGGTACCTCCAGAGCAAATGCACCATTTCGCCGAAAATTAGAAAACAGAAAATCTATCATCAATTAGACTGGCTGACGAAAGATTAAAGCCTTATTCACATCACTTTTAGTAAAATCCACACAAACGATTAAATTTAAAATAAAACTTAAATACAAATATGGGTAAGAGTATATTTAAGTCGAATCAAGCGACTGAGACATTTTTTTCAGATTATTTTGTCTTTGTACTTCCTGATTCAAGCCACTGTGCGCTAGTATTACACATATTTAAGCACACTTCTCGGATCACTTCCTCGTATGTTAATACCATTCAATATTATTTACTGAAGTGAATGCATAACTAGTTCCCATCGATCGCTCGATCTCTGTTGGCCTCCATCAAGTTTGGGTCTTAAGTCTTTTGTTTCGTTTGATGCGTTTCATACAGCATTTGACGTGTCATTAACAATTTAAATATTATCTCATGTTCACATACGAGTTACACATGCAATGGTCCTTTTATGGTTTAATTTAAATAGCCAGGAAATGAAATTAAACATCAGCGACAGACACAATTCAAGCCTTCGCCATCATGAGACATCATGCCAAATAAAGTAATGTGAAGGTAACTCATCTCCAACAGCCTCTGCTGAAATCAAAACCTGGCAATCAACAAATAAAACGAATTACCATAAAGTGCAGCAAATACACACAAAAAACCGGGCATGGCCAAAAAAGGTGAACATTTTGGGGAAAAGACGTTTTTCGGATGGGAAAAGAGAGCAGGGGAAGAAAACCAAAAAAGGACCTTTTTCGTGTGTTTTTGTATCGTTCAGCATAATTGTTTAAAGGCAAAACTTTAACTAAATTGAAAATAAAAAACAACTGGAAAAAGTGAAGAAAACAAAAAACAACGCTGATACAATCGAGAGCAAGCAGAACACCTTCACAAAAGTTTAACCTTGAACTTTTATTGTTGTTGCTGTCGGCTTTGACGTAGTCGGCTGACGCTGACGCTGCTGCCGATGTCGTTGTCTTGTTCTTGTTGCTATTGTCGTTGTTGTTGTTAAATATCAAATGACGTCAACCTGTAGCTGGTAGGTAGTGTGTGGCAGGTACAGCAATGGTCATTTAACTAGCACATGGTAGTACAATTCGGTAAAGCCTTGTGAGGAAGAAATATTATGTGGGTGTATGCTACTGTTCTGTGCTGAGCTGTTGTCGGATTTTGACCATGTTGCCCTTATAAGGCCTTACATCCTCAAAACCTGAAACAATTTTTTGTTGTTGTTTGTTACCTTGGCTAAAATGAGGATGTTTTTTGCATTATTATTGGAATTACCTTAAAAATCGGTTTTTGGACTTTGAAATTTTCGGACACGGCAACAGCCGAAAAACAAAACAAGAAAAAAAACAATCAAAACAGCAGGAACTGCCGCAACGTCAGACATTTCAAATGCAGCGTCCCTTATAAAAAAGGCACCTCATTAAAGACACTTTCGTGTGTTATCAAAAGACTGTCGGTCTGTTGGCGTCTGTCAGACAAGCGGAAAAGGTAAAAGCCACACTTGGTCTTGCACTGACATAAATTATTTCCACCCTTGCTAGCAGAAAAAGCGACAATCGAAAAGAAATGCCAGGCACATCAAATCAAAGGCAATTTTTAATGATTATGAAGAAACGAAACGTGTAGAGCGGCCTCCGATACATGACCGGCCAGTGCATTGTGTCATATTGTGAGACGGTGATTTCTTCGGAGTTTTTTGTCTTCATTCATTTTATTTGTGGAATTTATTTCTATATAAATTTCATATGTTGGTTGTTAACAAGTTTTGTCCACCTTCACATATTTCAAAGACCGACTGACTGACTGTCCGTGTCCGCATCCCCCGCAAGTCATTAATAATTTTTTGTGTTGTTTCTTACCTCGCTATTTCTGGCGTTGTTGTTGGTGGTGATTATAACACATTATCGCACTACAAAGACCAAAAAAAAAAAAAAGCAAGCGAAAAAAGTAACAACCGACAACTACCAAAACCGTGTCCGTCCGTCTCCATCAAACGTGACTGTGAAACATTCATTGAATACAAAAATTATGGTGAGAAGTGAGAAAAAAATCGCATATCGCTTTGAAATGTATGGAGAAAAAAGTTATTTATCTGAAGCGTTTATAAATGTCAATAAGATTGTGCTATTTGCTTACATAGGTTGCATTTAATAACCGATAAGGGGTTAGGTATACTCTGTGTAATTGAATAGTATACCCGACGGGAAAGGAATCCGCTCTGCAAGGCTTTCTTAGTGAAACCCAATGACATTCCTGTAGTATTCTTAAATTACGATAGGTTTTAATAAGAGAGCTAGGCCTTCCAAAATCCCTTCTATTAAAAGGCTTTCAAACAAGCTATGAGGAAAGTTTAAACAAAAGAGTAGGACAACAATTTTTTTAATGTGAAATGATTTTGAAATTTTAATTTAATTTTATTTTTACAAATTATGGAGTGTACACTAATTTTGTCATTTTCTATGCAAAACATCGAAATATTGATCGGATAACCTAGACTAAACATCGTTGTAAATTTTAGATGATATAGCCGTGTAATTCTGCAAACCCGCCCGTGAGTCCCTTTAAGGTACAACAGGGGTTAAGGCCCTGTTGGCTTATAAGCTGTTTGGGATTATTAATTATTTTCCGTATCAGAAGTAATGTAATATTTTCTTGAACAGCTCTGAATTTACCCAGACTTTAAAAAAAGGTATTATTTGCATTTGTGTTTTGGGAACCCATATGCCCCTGTTTAAATTGGTCTGATTTTCGGACATTAGGACGGTAACCCAAATTTAGCCAAACTGCAAAATAACTTTATTTTTATATATAACTATATAGAGTTATTTTAAAGCCATGTGTCCATGTTTATGGGAAGCATCAGACAAATTTAACGGGGACTATATAAGAAGACAAGCCTATATGACTCAAATCAATCCAAAAGTAGTTGTTTGTTAATCGAAATATGCCATACCAAATTTTTTTAGCTCGCTTATTTTATTTCGGTCTTTTTCTTTTACACATTAATCAGCGACAAAACGGCCCGAACCTCTTGCATCTTTATTTAAATAGAAGACCATTTTTTTAATAAAATGGCTAAATTTTATTAATATCGGAATTAAAGTGGATGCTCTAGAGCGGTTTTAAATCGTATTATATTAGGAGAGATCTTTTGCACTGGGGCTATATCTGTTGTATGTATATGTCTGTTGCATTCTTATCTGAGATGTTTACTGATCATAATAAACTGTACCCAATTTCATCAACATTGGACGTACTATGTGGTTTCTAGAGCTAAAGACAAAAAATCGGTTGAACATATATATGTGAGCTATATTTAAATTTGTACCGATTTCCATAAAAATCCACAGCCTTTATCCAAAAAATTACTTTTGGAAATTTCATAAAGAACGGACAACAATTCCATCCTGTAGTTTGAAAACAAGCTTAAATAATACAGCAGAAGGATGGACGGACAAACAGATATCGTTAAATTAAATCAACTGGGTATTTCAAGCGGTACACTTTAAGGTGGGTCTAGCTTAATTTTTTCTTCCGATGTTTACGTATTTCGTGCTTGAATATTATGAATTGTCTTTCTTATATACAACAACCAAAATCCGAACACGGAAAACGCGGCAGCAAAAAATCGGATGAGCCGAGTTTTAGCTATTTTCAAGAAACCGACTTTAGGTGTTGGGCATACAAACGGGAATGGCGGTTTTTAGTTTCGGCTTTGGTCACTCTATTCCATGGGCTTCGATCTTGTGCACGTGACATCAAGTGGGGTATACTTATAGAAAGATTCCGTACGTCTTGCTGGACTTGGTATTTCTGCGCCGAACTCACTGCTGAAAATGTTCAGTACATACTGGTCAATTTCCATCCATACGCTAAACATGCCCCAGTCAGCGTGACTGTTGTAGTTATTTTTGTAATTTCGACTACGTAGATGTTGGCATAGTGCTCACTGTTCATTTACCGTGTTTGGTCGAACCAACCGAATATATACAGTTAGTTGGTGGCAACGTTTTGGCTCTTGTAGTCCAACAAATTAGAGGATAATAATTGATTCTATATTGATGGATGATTTGGATTCTTAAATAGAAGAAAATTGTCTAGATTTATTTTGTAGTTTGGGCAGATATTTTTTTTCCCACAGATTTACCTTAAAAAAGGTCCTTGTGGAAGCAAACAGTAGCAAATGTGGTTACACAAATTCAAATGTAGATTTATTTACCCCACGGTGAAGGGTATATTAAATCCGGCCCGATATTATATATATTTTTAAATAAGCCTTCTTCTGTTGCAAGTCCGATAAGTACAGGCCCACATATTGTGTGTTACGTAGTATCAAAAACTAAGTACACAGGGTGGGCCAAAAACAAGTTTCATTTTTAATGTGCAGTAAATTAAACAAACCCAAATTTTTTCTTAGTTTTTTTTGGCTTTATTAGTAAGAAAAAACATTTCCATTACTTATGGAATACAACTTCGTTCAAGTGGTTGGCTCGGCAGACTTCGCAGTAGCGCATTCTGTCTCTCCAATTTTCCAAGACCTGTTTAAAAGTTTCGGGCCATAGCTCACGGATATTAGCCATAAGTGCGTGCATCATTACTGAAATGTTGACAAAACATACATCCTTCGCGGTTCGGAACAAAATATTCCAAAAGGAAGCAAATTGCGAATCAGAGGCGGCCATTGACATTGCCAAGACACAATTTGAAAAGATTGTGCGCAAAATATCGTTTATGTCATGGGCTATGTGACATGGCGGGCCGCCCTGCATGAATCTGAGGTCATCCAAAACCATGTCTTCAATTTCAGTTAAAAAAATTATACTCTGATTTTCGAAGAAAAATGGTCCAATGTAGCCGGCACTCCACAACCCGTCCAAAGGTGTCACTTATTGTGGAAGCATTGACTTCTCGACAATAACGAAAGACAAATGCTTCTCGAGCTGACTTCACTTACCACACATGGTGTATCATTTTAATGGAAATCCTTTTAAAAGACCTTCTACTAGGAGGAAAACTAAAAATGCTTATTGGATATCGGAATTGATTATTATTTATCCTTTGAGGTCTGTGAGCCAGCCTTTTTAAAGAAGTGACATGGGAATATGTTCACGACCATTTACAATGTGTAAAGATGGTATTTTAGAATGTGAAATTTGTTCCGATAAAAACGCAAAAATTGTGCTTTATGACTATTAATTTTTAACAGAACCTCGCCCATTGGTGGGAAGTACTTAGTAAGGTAGCAAGGCTGTAGTTGCCATTGTTAGCCTATTGAGGATCGCTGTGATACTACGGGATGATATCTGCTAAAGGTGTGCCTATCAATATTTGCTCCAGCGTGGAGAAATATTGTTTATTATTCCATAAATTCTTTATTTGCATTCTTAGAATATTCCTGAGGCCCAAACAAGAGTATGATCCTAATAAGCTAAACTTGCCCAAACAATGTGTTGGCAACGAATAGAGTAAGTGTTCAAAGCTTTCGTTCTATCCCTCATTCCGACAACTTCAGTGGTCATTAGCTGAAACGCTAAGTGTTACCGTATGATTGCAGCTTCGAACACAAGAAATGATACTGGAGATGGTTACTACATGGTGGGTATATCCTGATCCTAGCCATCTTTGTCTTTAATTGAATTCATATGTGTGTTCCATGTCCAGTGTAAGGTTGTTTCATGGCTGATCAGCTCGTACGCCCTTACGTGTGAACAAGATTGGCATAATATAGATACAAATAACTGATTGACCTGTTCGACCGTTGATAATTTATCTTGAATTCAGATTGTAGAAATATGTGCGGAGTCGGATTATTAGTGTACGTATATTAGTTAAGGCACCTACTGCTGCTACCTTGTCGATGTCAACTTGTCCGGTTACGACGATTTTTGTCTGAACTCACTGCAATCGTAGTTCTCAAAAAAGTATTCAAAACCGCACCCTTTTATCTAGTTAAAACCAAAATAAAAAATATAAATCAAGTGCTGCGAAGGGTCCCTGCCAATTTCTTCTTTCAGATTTAGGTGTAAAAGCTGCTGCTAGACTCAAACTAAAGCAAAAGGAAAAATAACACTAAATGTGTCACACACCATCAATGATAAACAACAAATGTGACTTAGGTCACTATCATTACCACTGGCATAATTGAAAAAACATTAGTTTGTGGTTTTAGGGCGCTTCTTCTTTTGCTTCAATTTTATTTCAAAAGATTTCTATTAATTTTTAATCAAAATATATATATTTTTTCATATTTAACTAGAGTGTTTTTTTTTATTTTATTTATCACTCTTCATCATAGAAGCAAACAAAGGCCGTGATTTGTTTTGTACTAAATTTCCCAATAGATTATTCAATTTACATAGCCTTACCCCTCAAATAATTGAGGTGTTTTTTTAATATGTTTCTAAATTCTTGGTAAATAATCGCCTGGCTCGATAAATAAGATTTAACCCCAGTATGAGTAACAATCATTTCAATCAACAACTTCCAATTAAATAGAAATTAATTTGTGCTGCCGCTGATTGTTTTGTATTCAACTACAGAGGGATCTACACAAGTCAGAGTTTGCAAAAACACACATTATGGAAAACATCAAAAGAATTCAGTGACTGTAACTATAATTAAAGTTAATCTGCTGAAATAAATAGTTTGGCTATTAATCATGTTGTATTTAATAATTAAGTTTGCATGTTAATACTTTAATGCGCATTCGAAATGGGAGGAAGTGTTTATTGAAAGAACAAAGATGTCACAATGAAAGAAGATGTCGCAGTCGATAAAAAAATAATGGAAATATTCAAATTAAAAATTTTTAATTTTCATGGTTGGAAATTATTATCTCTTTTAATATTGAATAAATACATAAATGTTTGTATAATATGTATACTTTGTATACCAGAGATTTGATATTGATCCAAGTAGGAGGCACTTTGCTTTTTGGTAAAAGCTTAACAGATTTTTTCTTTAAAAAAACTCAGTTATCCAAAAATCGTTTAATTGAAATCGATGTGACTAAGATTACTGCCGTGGTCAAATCAGAGGCAAATAATGAAATAAAACTACCCTTTCTTTCTGGAGTGCCAATCAATTTCTTAGGTCTAGTAGATAGTGACGAAATGAGACTGTACATAGTGACAATCAGACCTGTTTTCACCAGTCTGTATAGGCATTACAGGAGCACCAAGGCCAGCTAGAAAATAATATACCGCCCATAACGTAAACATTTACTACTGTAGTTGTCCTCAGTCGAACAATCTTTAACAAATTTGTAACGTCCAAAGTTCAATCCTAGTAGCTGATCTGCACAAACAGAAAGAGAAATGGGCTAACGAGTTTTCGGAGAAACTGTGCAAATAACTTCATGCATGGCAGCCATGCCGACTACTGAGTATAATTTAACGCCCTAAAAATCTTTGTGGAAAGCCTTCAACTCTTGAAGCTTGACACTCAAGCACAATAATATTGAAATGTCGTTCCGATTCAAGTCTAGAATCCCAGGTCTCGATTACTCAAGGTCTCAATAACTTGCGTCCTGGGTCACAACGATAGAATGAGATGAAATAACTATGCCCCAGGAAGTGCTCAATATCGAGGGGTGAACCTTAATACTCGTAGCAGATATGCGAATGTTGTTGCCAGATTTACTAAATTGTAGTCACAAGTCCAAGAAGTTCAAATCCAATATTGGATTTTGGAAAAGGCACTGTGGTACATGCAATATGAAAACTAATACAGGTATATGTCGAAATATCTTTTGTATAGACTTTAAATACTTTTCCTGTGTTTAAGAATATATGAAGTACAATTCACTAACCTTGGGAGAAAGCACCTAGAGATCTCTAAAAAGTTACACACCTCTATCGATGTGGGTTACTTTTTTTTCGATGGTAGGTTAGGCCCTTCGGGAAATATTACAGGGGCTGTGGTTTATATCCAAGTGGCTGGGATAATTTCGTCTCGTTGTGAAGTTCCATCGTAGTGGTGAGACCCATAGATCAGCAAGAGGTGCTAGATATGCATCTACCTCTAACCAAGGGAAGAGTTATGTACATATAACAGGCTTCGAATTTGCACCGGCGTGATTGCCTCAGGGCTATTTCAATGTGGCGCTGACCGTCACATGGTAGCGTGCTCCAGGGTGATTGCATTCCTTGGCCGAAGTTATCTCAGGAAAAATCCTGCAAAACAAACTGATGCTGTTTGTTTCTACTATATTGGATGCTACGATTTGGCTTGATATGGCCTTCAATACCGCCAGACTATTGATAATTATTTCCCTTTTGATAGAGAGCTAACTGATATAGACTTTGCATGCATTAAAGCCGCTTGAACTACTAAAGTTCTTCTACAATAAGTTGTTGTAAAACAGAAAAAAACTTCTTTTAAATCAGTTAGCTGTACACGTTTTAATTCTTATACTTATGGACCGGGATATTTTGTTTAATGTCGGCTTCGAAAAGCTAATGTATTTTTTAGATAGAGGTCTTTGTCTTTGTGCTTAGAGTATAATCTTTGCCTTGTAATGTTGCTGGCATTTACGAGGTGGAAACCTGTCGCTGAAAATTTGTTTGATGTTCTTACCCAAAAATGAACCTGGATTTACAGACTCCACACTCAGAGCCATCTATAGATTTTCTTTTACAACGTGTGTGCAAAACAGTTGGCGAAAAAAACACACGTTGTGAAAGATAATCTGTATAGATGGCTCTGAATGTGTAGTCTCCGTTGAGGTGGGAAAGGTGAATTGTATTTTCGTGCACAATTGTTTGAGGAAAACTTGAGAAGTGCGATTTAAAACAATAGCTGTCATAAGTTTGGTGAAAACCTGGTCATAAAGAGTTCGGTTTTCCATTCAACAATTGCTGCGAAGCTTTCTGATGAAGGTCGTCACGGACTCGAAATCACGACAAAAGCAGTGTGCAGCCACAAAAATCAATGTCACTTTGCCATTATGTAAAATATTTGCCATCTATTGAAATTTAGATGCAAGAGGTGTGGAGTCAGTTACTCCCTGTTCATAATTTGTGGTAATTTTTGAGTCGGGTTTGCTGTTAAAACATGTCGTTTGCACAAGTTAGAAAACTTAGATACATAGAAATTCTGTTCTAATTTTAAGGGCTTGAACAATATTGTGTTTTCAATTTAATATAACTTGCATGAACATTTAAGATTCATTTGTTACTTACCAGAGATGCAAGGGTTTTTTTCGTTATTTATATTTTTTTTTATTTTTCAACTTTGCTCTCCTTGCTTTCCCAATCCACTAATTTATTATGATTATGTGAATATTTAATAGCCTTATTTCTTAGTATAAATTGTTATTGGATTTCCCATTAGACCATAATTTGGCCCTTAAATTAACAAGAGGCGGTCTGGCTTGCAAATTAAAGGCCATACACAGCCCCACCACCACCACCACAAGGGAAACATGAAACGCCTCTAAGCGCCTTTAGTTTATGGCCGTTTAATGTGAGCATTTTCAAAACTGTTTTTTTTTGTTAGCCAAATAACAAAGTGAAAACAACATCATCAGCGAGCGTTATCTCGGAGAAAAATCAAAATAATCGATACAAAAATTATGTTCACAACTCCAGCCATCAGTTGGTTATTTTTTTGTGGTTTTATTATGGGTTCACAGCGACAATCATCGAAAAAATCAAGCACATAATCAAATGCTATGGAAAACAACCACCTTCTGCTCCTCCCATTGATCGTTAGATATCTTTCAGATACTGAGTGTTTGATGTGAGCTGCTCTTTAAGTGATTCGGTAACAACAAATCAGCGACGAGCGGCTGGGTAGCGTTTAATACGTAAACGTTTAGAAGATATGTTTTCAATAAAGTTATTAAATTGATAAATTGCTCTGTGATACCTCCGCGATATTGGCAGCTAATCATGTTTTGGGCTGTTGTTTGTGATTCTTTTTTCGTCTTTGTTTCTGTCTTCGATATCCATTTCTGATCGTTATTTGCTTTTGTTTGGTTTATAGGAATTTCGGCTTTGATTTTTGGCCACTAATTAAAAAATTCGC
Source organism: Hydrotaea diabolus (assembly GCA_963513945.1). Lineage (NCBI taxonomy): Eukaryota > Metazoa > Arthropoda > Insecta > Diptera > Muscidae > Hydrotaea > Hydrotaea diabolus. The sequence continues at coordinate 104,558,017 of OY740720.1, read as the reverse complement.
AGAATTTGTTTTCTCGTTTGTCTCGTGTTATGGCTTCTACTTGTGCTTCTTCTCTTTGCACAACAGTTCCGAGCTTATTGTTATATGGATTATTTTAAATTGCCCAGAGGCCTTTTTTCGACATTGTTGTTTTCTTTTTGTATTATTTGCTAAAATACAAATAATACAATTAATATATGTATCTGTATATCCATAAATGGATACGATAAGATCACAACAAAATGCTGGCAAAAGCTGTTCTGGTGGGCTTAGAAGCCGTCTGTGTTGTTATTGATAAACCCTAGACAAAGAGTGTAAATTTGTAGAAAATTAAAACAAAATACTTGTAATGGATTTGATGTGGATACGACCAGCAAAGACCATGAAGATATTGAAATATGATTTCGTTTCATTAACATCATAGCATTAGAACTAATTGTTATTAAAAAATGATAGCCTGAATGTTTATAGCAAAATCATCTTAAATTGGTAGGAGATTGCTAATACTTTTGTAGTATTAAATTGTATGCACAAAAAGAAATATGTTTTACCAAAATTTAGACACGTCGACCCTCTGTGCCTACACGCAGAAAAAATAGGGTATTGTTGTGGTCACGGCAACAATACTATGTTCTCTGCAATAAAAGTATGTTAGACGCAACAATAGTATTGTTTTTTGGATTTTCGTTTCGACAATAGTACAATTGCGGTAATATTTATATTGTTGAAATGCAAAAATAGAATTATTGTCACATTTAAAAATAAAATGTGGTTGTCATCAATATAAGTATGGTTGGTGTGACAAAGGTATTGATGTTTTCAGGTTTTATGTTAACAATAACATGGTAGCGACAATCATACTGTATGATTGTCATTTTTATAAATATAAATATGGCATTTGAAATAATAGTACGAGTATTGTTACGGATCCTAAGCTAGAAAAGTACTTTTTAAATGTAAATCAAAACTTTTTTTATGTGGAGTATCTGTAGATGTGTTAAAAGTGAATTGTACTATCATCAATTCACTCGGCTATTACGTGAAGAATAGACTTGAAAAGTGAAATTTGCAACAGTAATTCTCACCAGTTTGGGAAAGAACCTGGTCTTAAAGAGTTCAGTTTTTCTTTCGATAATTGCTGCGAAACTTGCCGACGAAGGGCGTAAAGCTGCGTGCAATTCAATGTGCCTATGCCGTTTTGTTAAAAACTTTTCTTTTTATTTCTGCGAAATAAATAAAACAAGCTAAACATTTTTTAAACAATCTTCTGTGGATTTGTATAACGAAAATAATTTTAATTAATAAAATACTGACGTGTTTTTAAACGGACTTTTCTCTAGTTAAATAATCACTCCTATTAGATTGAATTTAATGTAATTTTTAATAACTTACTTAATAAAAAATTCTATTGTTGAATAACAACATAACCCACATCAACAAATAGTTTTGGTGTTCATAGTAAGGTTGAGTGTGATCATAGTTAGGTTAAGTGGGATCATACGTTTGTTGTGAGTGACTTATACTATGGTTGTTGGGTATCATAGTATTGTTAAAGTGAAACATTCTATGCTTGTGAGTATCATAATATAGTTGTGGGGATCGTAATATAGTTGTTAGTGAAACATACTTTGGTTGTGAGAGTCAATATAAGGTTATGGGGTTCATAGTACAACAACGAGCGATGCCTGTCCATCTAATGTTGTAAACAAAGAACTGGTGGTGAATATTAAACGACACACCTTAGTACATTAATCAGGTTTGGGCCGTTGGCAAACCCTATTTAAAGTGGTCGATATATTTTAGATATGATAGGTAGAACAAATGTATTGCCCATTTAGAACTTGCAGCGGTAGTAGGCCTATAGTGGATCAAATTGTGACTATATTTTGCGTACATCTCTGGGAAATGTTACTATATCTGTTAATGCTTTCGAGTGGTTTCCTAAAGGTTTTTTTTGTCTACAGGCCCTCCGCTCTTGAAGTGGCTTGTTATTTGGCAGTGTAATGTATTGTACGAGACCTGTAAGTGAAGCCAATAAAATTGGGGTAGTTTGGTCCAAGTATTTGAATAGTTTTGTAGTAATATAGTCATAAAGCCCCACACAAAGGTCCCTCCTAAGTAGAGGTTTGCCTCTCTAGAAGTCACACACTAAGTACGATTGAGTTGAATTAAACAAAGTTCGTTATGACCGAATACGAAGCTCGAGCATATTGGTCGATCTTTTAATATAGCCCCTGACAAACTACTTTTTCGAATGGAAATCCTTTCTTTATACAAGAGAAATTTTTATTTCGATCAAGCTTAAATAAAGCAGGGCGTCTATGTTTATATAGAGAGGCAATGAAGTATGTACCTTTCAATTAAGAAATTACATATTTTGTCTAAGTTTTCGGAAGAGCAGAATGGGTAGGGTATCTCATAGTAGACTCAGTCCGTCTTAAACTTTTTTCACTATATTCGAGGGTGCAAACTCAAGGCTTCCAAGCACAAGTGCACTGCAAATTGCAACAAGGCTTCATTGTCTATGTCAAATTCCATAAAGAGTTTTGTAAAAATATTAAAAATTAGACATCTTTAAAGCGCCAGCTAGCCACACAGAAAAATATAATTCTAACTTCTTATAAAGTTGGGTAACGTAGAGTTGTTTAAACATTGCAAAATGAATATTCTAGGTAAGCCCCCTATTACTGCAGCCATTTCTATCCTTAAGCAACTATCGCATGTTCATAAGAAGTGTCCACTAGTTTATACCTGAACTGGTGCCCTATACTTTTCTTAGTAAGCTGGTAACCCGTACTCTCTACGTTTGGTCACCAGTTCAGAAATAATGCTTTAAATTGGTATTGACGGAATTAGACCAGGACAGTCTCATGCCAAATGCTAATGGACTCCACTGATTGCTCATAATGTTTAAAGCTACTACAGCTACAGCAACTAGTTTATACCTGAACTGGTGCCCTAAACTTTTCTTAGTTAGCTGGTAACCCGTACTCTCTACGTTTGGTCACCAGTTCAGAAATAATGCTTTAAATTGGTATTGACGGAATTAGACCAGGACAGTCTCATGCCAAATGCTAATGGACTCCACTGAGATTGCTCATAATGTTTAAAGCTACTACAGCTACAGCAAGGCACGTGTGACCATATGGAGTTTTCTTCGTCACAGGATCTATTTTAAACAGTATTTACCTAAACATGTTACCTATTTTCAATTTTATTTTAAACAAATCGAGCTCTTTTGTTCAAAATCAATAAAAACAAACCATTGAACCCTGATCGATACTTAACGTTTTGAAAATACTTTAAAAACAATTCGCACTTTGTCGAAACCTTGGATCTTGTATCTGGCTAAGAGTCTTAGAACTTGTTTTATTTCTGAGATGTTGTTTAACGTAATATGGTGTGCACGTTGTCTGCCAGCTCCTTTATAATTATTTGTTTTTGCCAAAAACCTAAAACCGAAAGACAACCAACCAACCGACAGCCTTTAATAGCCGTTTATCTAATGTTTGCAATCTTTCAAACAACAGCACAAAAACAGCCCTCCATATGTTTTATGTTTGTGCAAATAAATAAGCAGAAAAACCAAATTTGTTAAGATCGTTTTGGGTTAAAAAGTGTCGTTTCAAGCCACTGAGTACCCGTGTTCCAACAGATGTCAGTTGGTATGCGGTTTTCGGTACGACAACGCTTCCAAAGAAAACTTTACTTTGTTTGCACTGTTTTTGGTTTTTTTACTTAGCGTAGGCTTTATTTGTAATAGATTTTTGCTGTTGTTGGTTTTGTACAACAACGTCCACGAGTGTGCCTGGAAAAGATGATGTCATTGTGGTTTTATTGAAATTTTGCTTGAAAACGTAACAAAAGCAGACATTGGCAACACATAACGACGCGACGATGACAACGACAACAAACTTTAACTTGAACTTGGAATGTCGTTTAACATTAAATGATCAGTCATAGATCAAATGAAATTTCTGTGATACTAGCACTTGTAAACAGCTGAGCAGCGGAATGGCAAACAAAAACAAAACTAAAAAATAGAAATAAATAAATATTCAATTAAAAATTTTGATTGGCTGGAACAACAATAACAACAACAACGACATGACAGCAGCTCAAGAAGTGACCTTAAGTGCATGTTTTCAATTTTTTTGGGCTGTCGATTTTCCAACCGCAACTGTCGTGGCCTACGATACAAACGACTGAAGTGACAAACTCGAAATTTATTGACGCGTGCCATGCCATGCATGATGTTGCGGAATAAGACAATTGGCTTATTTTCACATATTTATTGAGAATTTGTAAAGGGTGTCCCAAATACATGTATACTTTTTGTAATTAGACCAACACTTAGGGTATATCCTTAATGAATGCTTTTATTATTCTTTGTTATCATACGAGTATACTGATATATAAAACTATGTCCAGGTCCCTGATTTCCTTAAAAAGTAGCAGTACATTTTGGTTTGCAAAAAAGATGGGTTAAGTGGGAAGAAGATAAAAGAGCAAAAAAAAAACGTTTGTCAAACTTTTCTAAATTTAGAAACCGCGATTAAAAACAAAATCTTTTTGAGGTCATTAGATGTTTTTGAAAGTGTCAAACTTACCTGTGAGCTTTGTTCAGTGATTTTATCATCCAGTCAGTTTGACATGATCCAACAGCAAAAATATGGTATTTGCCACTCTACCTTTGAATTTAATATAAATATTTTGGTAAAAGTTTGTGAAGTTTCAAAATGATTGAAACCAAGTTAGGTTTATATCATAAATGCAAAGATTCCTGCTTGTTCATAATGTTTACTTTTCATATTTTTACAACTCTGGAGAAATTTCATGTTATTTTATGAGGCATTGTGAATCAGCCCCACATAACTAGGAAACATCTTTTTTACCTGATTTCATTTGTGAAACTCTATTTTAGAAGTGTGTGTCTTAAGTCTTTTGTTCTTTAGCCTCTTGTGATTTATGAATGCAAATTTAGACTGAACGCTTTCTGACATATGAATCAATTTGAATTATAAATGTCTGGAATTCATTTTAAGTCGCATTGTCTATGACTCATGTCATATTGTTATGAATTTCTTATTGTTTTTAATTGTTTATTGCACATGTGGTAAAATGTTATCTAAATTGGGTATAATCAATCGGCTTTTGTTAAAATATAAATATTTTTTTTAAATTGTTTTAGCTTGAAAGTTATTTGTTATTTTGACAGGTATGAGTAAAGGTTGGTTGTAAGTTATTCATGATTTTTTTTTCAATCATAACAAGTAAAAAGTGATGTTATTTGGGACAGATAATCTGTTGAATCATTCTCTTCGCAGTCACAGCGATACAGATTTTAAGATTACAATTCATAACAATTAATTAAAAGTGACTTATTTGGTATATATGAATATCATTAAATCAACACTAATTTTAGTCAATAAGCTGCTAATTAGGATGCAACCGTAAGTTCTATCATCGTTAATGAAATAGTTAGTGACTGGAAAGAAATTGGGCCCCTCAGTTGTAAAGTGTTCGGTTTGCAATTAAAATAAATAAGGGTTTTTTAAATAACTCCGTAAAAAAAGGTGACAGAGGGATTATATTTCCTAATAAACCAAAATGTACCAAAAACCAATATATACGAATTCGTTTGCTAATTCTATGTTCCAATTCCCTGCATCAGCTTAAGAATGTTGGTGTTGTGGCAATGTTTTTTTAGTAGATGTACCCTGCAGTTTTTTTTCCTCGATCATTATTAGCTTAACTTCTGGAGAGCCTGTTTCTAGCAAAGGAAACACTCACAGATTATTTACTTGGTTTCATGATATAAAACTTGGTATGAAATAAATAGCAATCCACGTATCATTGTCATATGTGTGTGAGAACATGCTATGGGGGTGGTATCAGTGTACTTCCTGTGTTCAATTCACAGAAGATTGCTGCCTTTTATAAATTCGCTGCAGCAGAGCATTGAAAACAGTTGATGCTTCTGTTTCACATCAAACATTTGGATGAAGTGCGTCCCTATTTTAACTGCGATGTTTACGAAGTTTTTTGCGGCAATGCCAATATCAGACATGGTAACCAACTATTTAAGACGGCATTAAATCGATAAATAGGTTGTTTTGCACGGATTTTTTAGCATTTGGCGAATTTAAAGCTTCAAAGGGTTTCAAGCTAATCTTGTATGGGTTTTATAAATATATAAGGCTTTTGTAGTTCACACAATATTCGCGAGGTCCTTGTTAGCAAATTGCAGTCAACTTAAACCTACACCAACCGCTAAACGTGCGTCTACCAGACGATGATATGTTTGCTTTAACTTTGCTAACCTACTTAACCTTCGCTCTATGACAAACAACAGCAAACCGATCTTATTAGCTGGTGGAGTAATACACTCTTTCAAAAATAGTTCACTCTTTCAAAAATTAAATCAAGGAAGTTGACTCCAGATTTGCTGCTTCCCTTTTTTCTGAACAAGCACACTACACTGAAATTACTTTCATCGCGCATTCAAACTGTGCAGATAATTTAATGCGTGCTTTTTTCCAGCTCGTCTATCTAGTCTTTAATAGGTCGGTGCTAAATCCTTGACACTTGCTGTCTTATTATTGTAAATTGTAAAGTAGCGCAATGGAAGTTTCATCTTTCTTTACTAGACTGTGTAATTTGCATTCTATGTCGCCATTATTGATAGGTATTAGATCGTGTCCTATTTTCAAGCAACACTAGGTTGGTACGGTGCCCTTTCCTTACATTCATTGCACTTGTCATATCCGTCCATACAACTTATGTGAGATTTACTCCTGTACATCTCAATCTTCTTACGCTCACTTAATTCCACTCATTGTCTTTTTGGTCAGAATAGACGCTTCTTCTTCTTCTTCTTCTTTCTAATCATCCGATATCCTTCCCTACACCTGCTGTTGCTACTCCATGCAGCGCTGCGTTATGGACAACAACATTCTATAGCTTTTTCTGAGCTACTTGCCTAATAACATTGGCAAGTTGCTTATGCTAGGAATCAAGGTGAGATGGCAACCTTAACTAAATGCCGACTACATGACTAGAAGCACAAACTTCGAAAAAATAAAATCTCCACATTGTTAAGAAAAAAGTATTTTAAAAATTCAGTCTTGAAAGAATATCAAATCTCAGGCTTCACAGATCCCAAGTAGTGCCCTCCAAACGTCTGTAATATGTTATATGCAAGATGGTCTCAATAAACAAATGAACACTATTGAATCCTGATACACTTTTGAATGTATTCATCCAATTCTATTAACACAACATCAAACTATTTTTAAAATCACAAAACATAAGACCGCTCTTTCTTTTATCCCACATCATAACGTCAAAGCGCAAAACGATTTGGGAGATGTACCGGATGTCTCACATAAAGATGATTAAGTTCAACAGACTAAGTAAAAATTCTATGTAGATCTGTACTATTACTCCCTACTTAGATATGTCCAGAGATGAATTCTAAAAAGATCCACGCATTACTCAGTACCATGAATTTTATTCCAAGCAATTCTGCTGCTATATTCTTTTTTCAGCGATCGTTTTATGATCATATATTTGTGAGTTAGGCTCTAATAAATTAACACCCTTACATATTTCCTCCTTTCTTTAAACCGCTGAGGTTCAATCAAAAGTGTCAATTACAATATCATTGTTTACTTAAATTTTATGTAGATTTATAGAATCTTCATCATCTGGCTTTAATAACAAATTATCATATGTTGAAGTAATTAATGTCTAAATGCTTTCGCAAACCATTTGTTTTACATCGTGGTCATTTATTTGCTTTTGTCAAAATCTGTATGGAAAGATTCCAACACATTAACATATAAATTTCTTCGATAATGCCCGAAAGCCTTATGGTTTACATTTAACATTTGACTGGCTCAACGTCTTTCAGTGTGCGAATGGAATGACCTACTACCAATCATTTTCAAGAGTCATGAATACAAAAAAGGGGGAAAAACTATTTAATAACTGCAAAAAATATGATTAATTGGTGGCCGAATCAATAAATGTATATATCATGTTTGCTGCTTAAGTCTTTTGTTTTTTCCTTCATACACGTCTCACGATTAATCCTCAATAGTACCTGTAGGCTTCGTTTTGTTTTTTGAGAAATTTCACTTTTATTTTCTCTTCTCAGGGTGCAAAGCAGCCAGACAGCCCAATAGCTCGAGTGGGTCAGTGATCATTAACGGCTGGAGTTAAATGTTTTTGGGTTGTTTGCTTTTTTTGCTGATACTTTATTTTTTTTTAAGAATCATTCAAATGATTTTGTAGCTTTTTTATTTTGCTGTTGTTGTTGTTGTTTGTGTGTCAATGACGCCAGTGACATTTAACCTAAAAACAAATCAATTAAGCGGTTGCAAAAATCCAACATAATAGAAATTAATCTATAGCAAAAAAACAACAACGACATACCTACATATACTTTATACACTCTTTTAAATCGGATTTAATGCAAAAGACAAACAAACAGCATTAATCAATCATTTTATAGAAAAGGTGAAACAAGCGAAATGCAGGAAAAAACAACAACAACGGCGTTAATGATTATAGCAAACCGAAGGCAAAGTGAAAGAACTCCATACAAAATGATGGGGATCAATAAAGCAAATAAATTGCCAAAAATGATATGGGTCTTTTTTCCATATCGGTGTATGTGGCAAAAAACGCCGCCATTAACGACTTGAAATGAAATGCTAGATAAAAAGAAGAAACGAATTTCTAACGCATAAGATCCATATCTAAGCGGACCGTAACACGGCAATCTGACAGGGATCTATGAATTTATGTTGAACCGACATCATTCACATTAGCACTTTTGTCAAATAACACGTTTATCTCCAACGATTTTATGGCAATTTTTAACAAATTTTTATATTTAGTCCCCTTAAATTGTGCAGCATTCATTGTAATATCGGCAATCCGATCAACCGGCAAGGTTAAAGGGTTCAAATCATAACAAAACATCAAAGGCACAAAAGCAGAAATGGCCAGCAAACATCAGATGTGTGTTTATATGCTGCTGAATACTGCTGACAACTGCAAGTCGTCGTTTCCTTGGAGTTGGTGGTTTCTTCCTCGCTCAGTGTGCCATGCAACTATTTGTGTTTTTTAATTGCCAAATCATGTAATATTGCAAAATGAAAATGTTTAACAACAGATATCTCCCCTTCGGAGGTTACCATGATCGTCATCATCATCGCCGAACAACAAGAAAACCTAATGTTAAACACCATCATCTCCAAAAATGTTAAAAAGCGAAACAAAACATACTTGCAACCGACACTGCATTGGCAGCTATATTTCTACCCGTACACAAAATGTTTTAAACTTAAAGCCCTTTTTAGACAACTGTTGATGAGCTGGCTGTAGATACGATGATGCCGATGATGATGTTGTTGGCTCATTGGTGATGTTACTCAGACAATAGTGACGTTCAAATAGACGCCAACAGACAGATAGTTATAAAATTCAAACATTCGTTCAAAATAGCAACACGATGAAATTTTATTATGGTATACACCGAATTGGGCAAACCGTATTCATGGGCTAATCAAAAAAACGCTCACTCAAAGAATAAAGATTTCCTATTACCTTCTTTTCATTTGTAAAAAACTGTATTCTATACTTAACAATCTAATGGTTGTAGCCGTCTGTTCACTAATGCAGGACACGTCCATAGAAGACGTTTTTTAGCCTCCTCCTATTCATTCCACCCACTAAAACTCGCATATCGTAAATTTCTTACAGGCTCACTTCCTTAGAAGTGTTTTGCAGATGATAAACGGCATATCCTTGTATTCTAGCTCCCTTTTGAAATTCAAAATTTCATTAAAACTTTTGGTAGTTCAAAGAATTAAGGATTATGTTAAGTTCGAAAACACTGAATCCAAAGATTAGTTAGCAGGCTAACCTTATGCCTTATAGGACATATTTATCTGTGGTGATCCAGAAGCCTAAAATCAGGCTGGATAAGCAAAAAATTGCTCATATAGCCATACGTTTTTGGCCCAATGACCCTGGCACAGTCTCCTGAATTGACTTGATTGTTCAATTTGAACTACTACCATAAAAGTCAAAATTTCTCCTGCAGCCAAGAGTGTCTATTACAAGTGGATTGTTGTTCTTGTTAAAGTATAGATTCACCTAAGGTGTATACAATAGAGATGGGAATTTCATTCATATGTGGCCCCATATGCAGGGTGGAGCTCGATAATTTGTTTATTTGGGAATGAAATTAAAAATTTATGAACCTTAGAAAAGTTTATTTTATATTTTAATTATATTGAACAGTAATGAAATTTTCAAATTACATGGTTATAAATAGTGAAGCTGGTAAATGTCATCCTTCGCTATCCACACACTGTTTTCTGAAGTGTTAATGAACTCTAACAAGCATGTCGACTGGTATTCTTCCAATTTCAGCCTTAATATTGTTAATTAGGCCTTGCAAGGTGTTGGGACGGTTGGAAGGAAAGGAAAAAATCGCATGGGGCTAAGTCTGGTAATTCATGCTAACCCTCGCTGTGTGTGCAGTGCCACCATCCTGTTGTAACCATGTATCCTCTAATTGTATTGCCTCAAGAGCCGGCTGAAAAAAGTCTGGAAATACCAAGAGCGAGTGATTGCTTTCGACCAGAGCGTTTCGGAGATTGCAGTACAGCTGCTCTAAGTCTCTCGATGTTTTGTGGTGTTGTAATCCTTCTCTCAGGACCCCTTCCCCCTCTTTAAAATTCGAAAAAAGTCAACAAATTTTTTGTTTAATCAATTTATGCGGGCGCGTAAATCACTTTATTTTAGATTTAATATTGACAACGAGTATTCAATTACTGGACAAAACGAACGAACAAACGCTACAGGAAAATATGGACCTTTGTGGTCCAGTCTCACCAAAGTTTAATAATGGTCGCTCATAACGTACCTTGAAAAAATTGTTTGTGATGAGATGTAATTCGTGACTTTTAAAGCTGAAGGGGCTCAAATCGGGAAGGATCTTTGTAAAGGTACTTTTCGAAAACAAAAAGTCTGGAAATACCAAGAGCAAGTGATTGCTTTCGACCAGAGCGTTTCGGAGATTGCAGTACAGCTGCTCTAAGTCTCTCGATGTTTTGTGGTGTTGTAATCCTTCTCTCAGGTCCCCTTCCCCCTCTTTAAAATTCGAAAAAAGTCAACAAATTTTTTGTTTAATCAATTTATGCGGGCGCGTAAATCACTTTATTTTAGATTAATTATTTGACAACGAGTATTCAATTGCTGGACAAAACGAACGAACAAACGCTACAGGAAAATATGGACCTCTGTGGTCCAGTTTCATCAAAGTTTAATAATGGTCGCTCATAACGTACCTTGAAAAAATTGTTTGTGATGAGGTGTAATTCGTGACTTTTAAAGCTGAAGGGCCTCAAATCGGGAAGGATCTTTGTAAAGGTACTTTTCGAAAACAAGGACCGATATAGGCCGACTTTACAGGGATATTATTACTCTTAATGCTCGGTGCGAAATTTGATCGGAATCGGATGTAATATTTGGCTTTTAGAGCTGTAGGTTCTGAAATCGCAAAGTTCCTGTATGAGAGCTAATACATGGACATATGCGGTCTTGTTGCACTTACCAATTTACTTAATTCCCACAACACTCCATTTCGGAACAAGAACGAAAGACAAATGCGTTTTGTGGAGAAGTTTCTACATGACTTAAAGATAAATCTGTTACTCACAAAGTCAGTGGCATTTAGAAGGTGATAACCCGCTGGTTAAAAATTGTTAGATGTTCTCATCCAGATCCGTTCCAGTTTCACTACAGTTTATTAATGGTCGCTAATAACATACCATAACAAATTTGGGAGTGATCGGGTTTTATTAATTGCCCAGAACACCTCAGATTGGGTCATTTGTTATGCTCTGTGCGTTTGTGTGTTTGGTCGAAATCTGATGTAATATGTGGCTCTTAGTGTTATAGGTTTTGAAATCGAGAAAAACTAATGTACTTATATGATAACAAATACTGGACCGATGTGGGCCAATTTCCATAGGGTTCGTCTCTGGCCCAAGCTTGAAGAATGTACCAAGTTTCTTTGAAATATAGATGTACAGACGAACCGACGAACCTCGCTCAATGGAATCAGATAGCGGTTCCGGGTCGATCGGCATAACTAATATATGGTCTATCTCCATTCCTTAAAAGTGTGGCAAATCCGCAGGGTATAAAAAAATGGACCGCTAATGAGGATGGGTCCATGTTGACAGTCTGTGGTGGATATTGGCATACCATCCACAGCCTAGGTTGCAAAATAATCATGTCATGTTAAACAATTGGTCAAAACATCCAAATGATAAGGATTATTATTTAAAAATGGCTGTACTTATACGAGGTTCGTTCGTTTCGTTCGTAATTAGAACCGGCAGCATTATTAGCCCGGAGTTCTTGGCCGATCTGTGCAAATCAATGAATAGAAATTTATTTTATTCTAAACGATAGGCGTTTTCTGCAGGAGGACTGAAAAAGCCTTACTGTGCATCCCACAGTTGGCATTCTTTATGAACACATTGTGAGAGTTATTATTTATGGCGCAGGAAACCTGACTTGGGGAGACTTTTTCTTGTTGGGTTTTTTTTAAGTCTCACGTCTATGCTACCGATCTCTGCCGCTGAATTACAATATAACACAGATCGTTGCATTATTTCAGCTGGAAACTGAAAATCTTGAACTCGTATAATCGTGCGAATCCGCGCCTCCGTCAGTTTTATACATGAGCGTTAAAACGAATATATACTTATATATGTGACGCGCAAAATAGAAAGGGGCCTAAGGCTAAAAACCAGTTTTGTTCAGAAGAGCTATTTTAAAGATTAGGTCCCTCCCTTTCTATTTGCGCTTAGAATCGTCGACTTCACTTTCATAAAACGCGCATATCTCTGGGAATGAACACTTTTGGGTCATGGGATCGGACTCATTCGATGCTCAGATGTTGTCCACATCAAAAAAGAAAAAAAAATGAAACTTGATTTTTACCCTTAGGTCCCTTGCTCTATGCACTGTCGCATATAAAGATTATTATTACATGTATAAAGGTACAGACAAAAATCAAATGCCCAATTACTAAAGTTTCATAAGTGGATTGCCCTGTTTAAGCGTAAAATATATGAAAAGAATAGATCCATTAAATAAAATAATAAGTGCAACCAGGGCCGTAACTATACTTGCGGTTTCCGTCATCCTCATCGTAGGGTACCCAAAATGAAATTGAACACAGCAAACAGTTAACATTTAATTTTCATTCAGTTGGCTGTTTGTTAGTTTTCATCGTTGTCGACAACACAAGAAAACCCCACAAGATTTTTCCTTTAGTCTAATGTTTTTCCTTCTCCTCCTCTGACAGCAACCAAAAATATTTTTTCAAAGGGTCACAGTTGAATGGTTTTAAGGAAGCACACAAATCCAATACAAAGAAGAGTTTTTTCCCCTGACAAAAATTGCATGTTGTAATTCATGTTTATATTTGTAAAAAAACCTACAAAAATCTTCAGGAAAAAGATGAAAAGGTTGTCATGTCTGACGATGCGCCAGCAGGGTGAGATGAGCGGGGTGAGGTTTTGTTTTAAAGGCTTTTATGTAGTTTTAATACCCAGCCAAAATTTGTAGGTACCATCATTTGTTTAAAATCATAACGAAATGAAAATGTTTCTTCTTCTTTTGGTTTCCAGCTTATTTTTGCGCTTTTTTGTTTTGTTTTTGCAAAAATGTGGGAAATTGGAGTAGTTTAAGTTAAGAGCAAAAGTGGGGCTTGAAAGGGGAAGACTTGTAAGGCACAGTGGCGAAGAAGACCAGGCTGAACAAATACAGAGAAATCTACAACTATTTTGTTGCATGTTGATTTTAGATAAATATTTTTCATTTTGAAATGAGAGTTTTATTTATGGACTATGGCATTTTTGTCTGGGTCTGGCAATATTTAAAAAAAGTGAAAAACATTTAGCGATCATGGGAATTTCCTGGCCAAGGCAGCTGAGAAAGATCTAAAAATCAAAAGACTCAGGCCACAAACGTGTGTTGGCGATTATGTTGTGGCAAAACGTTGATGGACTACTCTTAGATGTTGCATGATGAGAATTGGATTGTTAATGGGAGAAATTATGAAAAGTGTTGAAAATTAATGTCCGGAATAGATAGATCTTTATGAAGTAAGAGTTAAGGAGTTTTGGTACTAGATTTAAAAAGACTTGTTCGGTAAGAGTAGGGCACAGTTCGGGAGTGGTGAGGTAGGACATAGAATGTTTCAATTGGATCACATATGCCTGGATGTCGTGCAAGTCTAACAACAAATGTAGAAAGAAAAGTTCCAGAAGGGCCACAGCAATCTAGGGGTTCTATGTCTTTTTTAAAAGTATTCTTAGTGGCTACTTTAGAAATCTGAATTATTCCAAGAAACTAATAATAATTGACAAACTTGAGAATCAGAACACTTAAATTATTGGTAAAATATAGACAGACTTGAAAACTATAGTTGAAAAAAATCTGGAAAGTTGGATAAGGCCGTCCCTAGTAGGTCCAACTACCACACAAGAAAACCATGTCCAAAACCCGTATTAAGCTATCAGACATTTGTCTGTCGCGGTTTACCTCGTTTTTATAATACTCAAAACCACTTTCTGAATCCGTTAAGATACGAACGTCTATCCATCTGAGCATTTTTTGCCTTTCAAGTCTTAAATGAATGTAGATGATTTTGTTATAACCCACCATACAAAGGTCGCTCTCAGTTTATGACCCAGAGTTCCTAAAAGCAAAATAATATGAAGGATGATAATATTAGTTAGCTCTGCCCATTCTTGAGGACTTATGCCAAAATTTAGGAGCAACTGGACGATATCGTTCCGTGGTTTCTTCTAGCCCGATCTTGATAAAAATAAGTGGCCTTTATTATAAAATAAAATACGCAACTCTTTCAAAATTAGACTATACTGATCATGTCTTAAAATAGAATCTTTCTATTGTATCCAATAGGGTCTACCAATTTGTATATATGAGTGTATTTGATAATATCGATTCATCTATAACCCACATAAGTGGGGTCTAGAATTAAAAAATTAAATTTAATCTTGCTCAAACAGAATTGATAACAAAAATGTTCCCCTGCCCAATGTATGTTATGAATACGAGTATGTAATGATCAATCAGTATAAATATTCGTATAAGTATGGTAGCGGCACATAGCTCCGGGGTGACAGTCCTTGGCCAAAAATTGCACCTTTGGGTCAAGACAGACCAGTGAGACGTAGGTTGATAACGCCAGCAGTGTGCGAAACCGTTTAATCCAGTTGGGGCCACATTTGTTATTAGCCATTTTGCTCTGTCCAGCAAAATAAGTTTGCAGGTGGCATATATACGGATTAATGGAGCCGTGGAGTTCGTAAGGTAGTGACAGGTTTTGCTTACTCATCAACTCTAAGTAAGGTAAGTCCATGAAACCATCTCGATAAAAGATTTGCTGCAGTTAAGGGCATATGTTGGGTTCAGGGCGACAGATTATTGAGATTTAATGGACTATCGGAAAAAATATTTATTTTCAATGTGCTGAGACAATTGTTTGGTAGCCTTCAGCTACTTCCTTGATGGTATGTACTACAGTGGTCAAGTAGCCTTCGAGCTATCTCAGCCCTTGGTCATCAAAACATACTTGTGTATTTACCATAAAGCCGTCAGTGTAGAAGTCGCGATAGCCGGAGTTTGACAGTTCCGTGCGCCTCTGTCTCTATATATACTTCTTGTCGATATGCGGTTCGACCAAAGAATAGTCGACGATGTCCAGGATACCAGGAATCTTATTTAAGATTTCAGTGTTGCCGTAACCGTTCTTCTAACTTTGTGGCAACTTTCATGTATTGCTTTAGTTGCAGCAAATGTTATATACAATTTATCCCATTTTACACAGACTGTCATTTCTTTGAACTTTATCTAGAATCTAGCAGTATGTGAACTCTACAAGAGCGTACCACCAGACGATAACACCATATAGCATTATAGTTATCGGTCTTACAGCTACAGTGTGAATCCAGTGCACAATGCAAGGTTTGAGGCTCCTTGGCTAACCAATTGTTCTCTGGCAATTCTTGTTCTGTATATACGAAGCTTGGAATTAAACTTCCTGGACCTACCCTTACAGGTTGGCTATCTAAGGTACCCTCCAGTCTACAGTTGACTGAATGTGATTGTCAATCCATCTATCCATGGTTTAAGAAGAAATGATGACTGGCTGGTAGGCCTGAAATCCCGTATGGGAGGGTTTCTCGCTTTAAGAATAAAGACTAATAGGTCGATGCAGCTCATATTGTTTCCTGGGGCATGTTCTAAGCACGTCCTTTACTGCATGTAGTTCACCAGGTACATAACCTGTGTTAGGTGACTTGAGAGGTTTAACGCTTTTTATAGCCCATGAAATTTTGGATTCGGTCACTATTTTCCTGCTCACTAGTGACGTTTGAGACACCACATTGCTGCCTAAACGCGGAGAAAAAATATGGTTACTACATGGTCACGGCAACAGTAGTATGTTCTCTGCAATAAAAGTATGATCGTCGCAACCATAGTATAGTTTTTTTTGAATTTTATTTTAACAATAGTATGATTGCCGCAATAATAATATTGTTGAAATGTAACAATAGTATTGTTTCCAAATTTAAAAATGAAAATATGGTTGTAGCAACAATATAAATATGGTTGGTGCGACAAAAGTATTGTTTTTTTTGGGTTTTATGTTAACAATAATATGATTACGGCAATCTTACCAGCAAGAGCATAACTGATGTATTTTTAATAAGTAATTTTTTCTACTGTTAAATAAATGATTCCTATTATTAAAAGTTTAATGTATTTTTACATAATTTACTTAACAAGAAATCTCTATTGTTGAATAGTAACTTTACCGAATCCTAACGAAGAATTTTGGGGATCATAGTTTGATTGTGTGTGATAGTATGAGTCATACTATGGTTGTGAGTATCGTACTATGGTTGTATGTTAAACAAACTATTATTATGAGAATCATAATATGGTTGTGGGGATCATAGTATGGTTGAGTGTGAATAATAATATGGTTGTGGGGATCATAGTATGGTTGTGTGTGAATTATTCTATTGTTGAGAGGACCATAATATTATTGTTTGGATCATAGTATGGTTATGTGTGAACTATACTATTGTTGTGATGATCATAATATTGTTGTGCCACAACCATATACCTAACAATAGTATGATCCTCTTTGAATATTGTCACCCCAACCATACTTTTTTTCTGCGTGTATGTGGATAACGATCGGTGTTTCAGGAAAATGAGTGTCCAGGGACTGATGTTGTCCCGTTTCCTTGTGATTTCTTAAAATACCCTACTGTGTTTTGTGAGTAAGCCAATATCTACATAAGTCTTGCAAATTCGGATGTGTTTTCTTCTATATATTTCTAAGCTTTTCTTTAAAGTTATCCCTGTTCTAAGAAACTCTTGTGGGCTTAAAAAACTTTAAGTTGAAACTATCTTCTGGACATTTTCTACCTGAGTTAAATGAAAACTGATATAACGATTATCTAAGAAGTTATGAATTGCTAAGACTTTCCAGTCAACGATTTGATCTTGTAGTTCCTCTCATAAGGAACATCGGTTCGTACGTGGATATATAAGTAGATATCTAAAACAATATTCAAGAAAACACCCTACTTCGTAAATGCTGACGATTTGGCTATCCTCACCTAATCTATAAGCCGGATTCTCACATAGTCTCTAGGACATGTAAACTAATCTCTGTTTAATACATTTGCAGTGAGTATAATAATTATATTGCTCTATAACTTTAGAAAAGTTTTGCGCTTGCTCTTTAATATTCAGTAAAGTAAACAAGGTTTGGTTTAAACCTCGTGAAGTCTTGCGCGCATCTATTTGCGATATGCTATGACGAGAGACTCGCAGGTATAGATCAGAATACCTGGCGTTCATTTCCTCAAAGACTTGACGTGCTTGGAGTACATAGTAACTGTCTAGCTGATATGTTGCCGTATCACTCGAGCTTTTGTTTGTGCATCATCTTGATATCTTGAATTGCATTATTGACAAGGGGTATTTTCAGATCTCGGTGAATATTTTCGTCCCTCATATACCAAGGGGCACCGGTAATCATTTGAAATATCTTCAATTGGACTCTTTAGATTTTGTCGACATTTCTCAAGCTTGCTTTGCCCCATAGCTGAGCACCGTATAATCAGATAGGTTTAATTGCACTGTTGTATAGCAGGACCTTATATTCGAGGCTTAGTTTAAAGTTCGCGTTAAGGAGCCAGTGAAGTTGATTGACCTTAAGTTCAGTCTTCTTGGCTTTGATATGATTTCTCCAGGTGACTCGGCAATCCAGGTGGATTCCAAGATATGTAACATTATCTGATTGAGAAAAAGGGATATTGTTTAGTATCAATGTCGGACAAGTGCTAAAATTCAGTGTGAAAGTTACCTGTGTGCATTTAGCCTCATTGATTTGTATTCTCCAGTCAGAGAGCCAAGATTCTACTCGTCTGAGATGAACACTTAGATTCATAGATGCAATATCCTGCTTTTTATGTGAAGCCATTATAGCGGTATCGTCGGCAAAAGTGAATGTTAGTATAAGTACGTTTGGGCTGGTAGGGATATCTGCGGAAAACATAAGGTAAAGGATAGGCCCCAGGACTCTTCTCTGGGGGACATCAGCTAGTATTTTGAGGTCATCGGTGACGTGTTGCCCACATTTGACTCTAAATCTGAGTATAGTATTTTCAATTTTTTTGGTCAAGCCAAAGTGCCAGACTTTGTCAAATGCTTGAGCAACATCCAGAAATAAGGCGCAGCAATATTCTCCTCGTTCAAATAATTTTTCAAGTGCCTGCCATAATCAGACGGGTTACTTGTTCGATGCTGCTGTGATTTTCAAGGAATTCAAAATAATGGTCTGATATTATGTTATTTAACACGATTAACGGTTTTATTTGTAATAAAAGAACTTTTTCAAATAGTTTGGATAAACAGGGAAGCAAACTGAGGAAGGTATTGATTTTTTCCTTCCTGGCTTTAAAATCATTTAAATCAGAGAAATTTTCCACGCCTTATGAAAGTAACTATGTCTTAAAATTGAGCTAAATAATTTTGCCAGGAACTTCAAAGCAATATAGGGAAGTTCCAAGAACATTTTAGGCGTGATAAGATCACGCAAACTTTAAACTTGACAAACAAAATCAACCAAAAATGTGCTTCGATTTGCGAATTCTCACTTGTTTGTCCAATACACATAACTATATGTTTTAATTACTAAAGGGCCACTTAGCCGGCGGAAATGCTCACTGACATTTACGTACTATGCTCAAAACACCAAAAAAATGTACAAAGTTCGTGTCTTAAGTCTTTTGTTTTAACGACCACTAACAAGCCGCGACAAATGTGTTTGTTTTACAAAAGCAGACGCACGAAAAATACAACCAAAATAAAAAGCATCATAAAATAAAAAAAAAGATTTGAATATTTTTTATTTAGTTTACATCACGAAAAACGTAATTTTGTAATAAAACAATGAACTTATACAGACAGACATGCCCGCACACTCACACACGCGTACCGACACGTAAGCAAATGAGAAATAATCATTATGACTCGTTCGATTCTCGGTTTACATATAAAAAATAAACTCCCACACGGGGTATATGCATAAATTCAGAAAAACAAACTGCTCGCAAAAGGTGTTGACAATGTCATTCCCCGTTCGCCGTCAGAGAAACCCAACCAAAGCCATCGCCACCAACATTAAGAACGTTTTTTATTTGAGTTTTTATTTTTTTTTTTAAATTTTCAACATTGAATTCTGTATGGAGCGGTGTGTGGTTTTGCTTGAATTACATATAAAATAAATGACCACCATAATCATTTAAATGGTATTAAAAACCAAGCCAGCCAGCCAACGAATGATTCCAGCACTGTTGGTGTCATTTTTGTGCGGCACGTTTTCGTGGAAAAAATACGATATAAAAACAAAAATCATATCAAAGCAGCAGATAAAGAAAATTGCGTATCTTCGCTGTAGAATTTATGCAAAAAATGCTGATTTGCCACATGCACTATGTCTGTGTGTGATGTGATTTGCATTTTACAAATAAATAATTAACACAAGGCAGGTATTGCATAAAAAAAGAAAAAACAAAATAAAAAGATTACATACAAATAGTGATGGTGACGAGGTTGGTGATGAGTCTTCGGTTTGGCTTTTGTATGCAAAGGCGAAATCCGAAAAGTGTCAGTTAAGAGTGTTAAATGCCGGATGGCGTTGAATCGATAAATTAAGATTCGAAATTCTTGACAATTCTTTAAAACATACTGGTTTACCTAAAGTGAATATTGAAAACTTTGGCTGGTTTTATAAAAAATGGTAGAGTTTCTGGTGCCTTCCTAGACATTGTGCGCCTGCCATAAAATATAGAAGATTTTTGGGGATTGTAAACTTTTTAATTTAATCCGATAGTTTGAGTTGAGTGAAATTTTAATGCTTAAAGATCGTTAGGTTTATTTTGTTGAATGGGAGCTCGGAATTCAGCCGAAATTAGGAATCCTTCAAAGTCCAATTAATGTAGTTATCCATCTGGTCGTCAAGATATTCTGAAATTGTTGCTAGAGATTGGTAATAGTCTAAAAAGAATCCGGGATATACTGAGGCAGTTGAATTATAATATGCTGAATTATAATATGTTAATGTAGTTCCATCTAACATCTATCTATCTTAAGGGTTGTCCAAATAAAACGCTCGATGTTAATTGTAAATAAAACGAAAAGCTTTTAGCGAGTTATCTTAATATTTTTTAATATGATAGAAGGATCTATGACAATTACGTGTAAAATAAAATATCGGCCAAACAATCGCCACTCTCTACTCGAAGGCCCATACTTTAAAAGACTCTGAGACATAATTCGATGTCGTTAATATACCAAATTATCTCATTCTTCAACTCTTTAAATGTTCTTGGCTTATTGGCGTACACTTTTTCTTTTTAATATCCCCAAAGAAAAAAGTCCAACTGTGTTAAATCACATGATCTTGGAGGAAAATTAACATCGTCCCGACGTGAGGTAGCACGGCCATTGAATTTATCACGGAAAAGAGCAATAATTTTGATAGCTGTGTGGCATGTGGCACCATCTCGTTGTAACCGCATATCGTGAAGGTCCACATCCTCAATAAGTTCGTTTTTTTCTCATGATAGCGAACACCATTCAATGTTTGACCGACCTCATTGAATGAGCTGCTATTATGCTTACCAAAAAATCACGAAATGCATTTTGATTTGAAAGCCCATTTCGTGAAAGGCTCTAAAAATATTAACGCGCTGCTCTATTCTGTATCTCTCCATGGTTAAATTTGTCAACCATTGAAACAAAGAAGTGTCAAATTAAGTTAAGCAAAACACTTGACGCGAAGGTGTGACTTAAAAAAAACATCGTGCATTATGGTTGGATCAACCTTTATTATATTTCACAAGATGTACACGTCATTCTGTAGTCAAATTATTTCATGTAATGACTAAATTACTGAATTTATAAACGAAACTTTATTGCTCTTGTTCTGTTTCCGCTTTCGGCTAGCATTGATTTATCATTCCTCCCCTACTCCTAGGCTCAACTTCTGTTCCTCCAGAAATTCATGGTATCAAACATGCAATCTAAAATTTTGTTTGTCCTTTTATGCCATATCTTGACTATTCTAAAGACTAAATTTTTAATCTTTCCAGTATTTCTATCGTCATCACGGGAGTGACACTAGAAAACTTTTGTGCTAAGGCTTAAATCGTAGCTGGCTTATACACAAAGACATTTGACTTTACGTATCCCTATAGAAAAATATCTGGATATCAAAAGATCTTGAGGAGCAGAGCCAAACCGCGAAATTTGTCAATCATCAAAATGATTTGTCGAGAAAACCATTTAATTGCGCACGGTGGATGCCTTATTACTGTCTTCTTGCTAGTATACATTGTCGCGGACATTATGGTATTTAATTGAAGGAGTCCAAATATCCGATATCATGATGAGAAAGCGCTCAAATTGTTTATTAGCTATTCAGTGCCATCATCAAGTTCTACATCTCGATCTGTGATTTCCGAGTAGTTTCTCGTCAGGTCCTTTAAGAAATGTTAAGTTCCCGCGGCTATCATTTGGCATAACAATTTTAATATATTTCATGAGATTCTGATGAAAATAAATAATAAGAAAATCAACAATAAACTAACTTAGCTGACAAAAAAATTTGAACCTTTGCCACGCCTGCTCTTGTATATCCCACACAAATGACTATATCTATTGAATTTGGTATACTGCGTTATGTTCACTTCATCTTTGTATGTGTGTAAGAAAAAAAGCATGACACAATTTTGTATTCTACAATTTGTTAATTTTATCTTTGTATCTGTATAAGAAAAAGGGGGAAATCAAACCCCATTCTACAGCCTCCCACACATACCACCATTTACGAGAAAGTGTAAAAATCGTCCGTTGCAGGCATTGGAGGTGATAACTCCAGGCTATAAATATTAATGCAATATAAACTGAACGACGGCGAGTTTTAATCAAAATATGGGTTAGGGCATATATAAAGTAATTAGAATCAACCGCCTGAAAATTGTTTATTTATTTTATTCTGCAAATTTAAGACCAAAAATGTGGCAATTTTGAAATCCCGCAAAAACTACCATAGAAATGTAGAAATGTTGTACTGCATATTGAGACATCGTTCTAGTCTATTAGAATTTTGGCTTACACATCTTGTTGGAGACGGCTTTGATAACCCAAAAAACATGGCAAGCGTACTTCAGGCTACTTTGCTGATACTATGATGACTACTCATGACTTTTAAGCTCTTTCAGCTTGCTTTGTTTTCCTTCACTCTGTTTTCTTGCAACGATATTACAATAATTCAATTTGTATCTGATGATTGAACATGCTTTTAGGCGCAAATAACCTAATCCACTATGCAACGATTCCATTGACATAAAAAAATATCAGAATAAATATGTCCAATCATAATTGTATCGATTTTAAATCTAGTATTATAATTAAGTATTTACTTAATGCTACATTGCACCTCCAACTGCTTCATTTTCTCATGATTATGCCTACAAAACAAAAGACTTAAGCAGCATACTTGTCTTCGCCAAAAACCCAACTGAAACTTCTGAAAACACATTTTTTTCTGTTCATTATCCTCACCCAATACATGATTTTTTCATTATCTCATGATTATACAATAATGATTATTGCTAAATTATTGCTTATACAATTTTATAAATAATCGTTCACATTTTCATTAATTCATATTCATTCACTTTAATATGAAAAACCTATAAAAAGCGTATCTTTAATTCTTCGCCTTTACAAAAACCAAAAAAAAACTTACAGAAATACACACGTAATCTCTAAAACGTAAATGACAATTGACCGCAAAACATTAAAAAGCAAATCGTTAAAGACGAAAACGACTCGATGATATTTAGCTTTGCGCACGCTGTAAGAAATAATGCAACAAAATGATATGAAGAAATCTCATAAAAAGACATCAGCTACCTGAATGATCAGTTTTGGATTTTGGTTGAAAGGAAGGTGGTTTGTGCGAAAACAAAAATGACAAAAGTTGCTGATGTTTAAGTCTTGGGGCAACTTTTAACACCTCATCGCCGCCAGTGTGTGTTACAGACCACAAAATTAAACACATGCGTGTAAATTCAATAGAGTACTACGTGGATATGAAAATATTTTAAGTCGTTTGGAATGCTACACTTCAGATTTGCGATATTTAAATACAAGCTATGGTATGTGTTCAACAGTAAAAGTAAGCTAACTTAAATATTGGGAAAATTTGAACGGAAGTAGCATATCTACTACAAATAAATGTATATTACTTTTAAACGATATATTGTCTAAAATAAATGTTTATTATTTTAAACATATCTTTATATATATTCTGCGTTAGTTCATCATAGCATCAAAGACCGGGTCATATGTATCGCAGTCCAAATTTATGCTGCTTGAACATCAATTACACAGTACTTACTAAATAAGGTTAGCTCCACAAACTCTTGCTGATCCTGGCCTGCTTATTAAATGATTTATAACGACATCGGTAATGGGCGTGCCTTCTGCAGTTTCCAAAGGATTTTCTTATCACCATTCACTTGGTTTCTAAACTGGAGTGTCGATTTTCTCTGTTTGCGCTTTCCGTGGTAGTTATCCTCTAACGTCTTTCTGGCCGGAGCGTTTGTTTCCATTCGACAAACATGTCCTGGCCGGTGCAATTTTTGAATTTTGATGTCCCTATTCGGAAACAGCTCATCATTTGTTCTACACTGCGGCAACCGTAAATGTTGCAAAACATTTTTCCCTCGAAAGTTTTTAATACAACTTTATTTGCTTTCCCCATGCGTCACATAAAAGAGCGGCTAGTATCAGGGTTGTTCAAAGTCCAATCCTTCTTTTGGAAGGTAACTTTTGGTTCTTTAGCTGCTTACCGAGCCCAAAATTGCAGCTAGTTGCAGACGAGACCTTTAATTTTTTTTTCAGTGCTGACTTGGGTTTTTTGATTTTAGACAAGGTTTCAAATAATTTATCTCTTATCAGAGTTTCAAATTCTGCCTTAAAGTTCATGAAGAGGTGGTATTTATGGATTTGCAACTCGTAGCTGAACATTTAATAGTATGCGGATTTATGCGGCCTTTAGCCAGATTTATGTTTGAATTAGGTCGGCGAGCAGGGATTTCAATCTTTCCCACAGAATAGTTACACGTTTTTTATACCCGATGTATAGAAAATTTATTCCGCATAAGTTGACCTAAAAGGTCTGATCTTCTTCTTTGTGAACTGGCCATAGCACGCTGATGCGATTGGTCTTCCAAATAGTGGAAACTAGCTCTTGGCCGTTCTCTCCGGTCTTATACAGCCCCCCTCCGTAGCTCCTGCGGATCTATTGCTTGCTAGCCGGGCTATTGCACAAGCTAGATTGGAGGTAGAGATTCAATTTGTACATTTAATTTCATTCTCTGAGA
This sequence comes from Hydrotaea diabolus, assembly GCA_963513945.1. Lineage (NCBI taxonomy): Eukaryota > Metazoa > Arthropoda > Insecta > Diptera > Muscidae > Hydrotaea > Hydrotaea diabolus. Next base: position 104,532,929 of record OY740720.1, on the reverse strand, counting down.
TTGGTAGGAGTAGTTTGTCAAGGATACCATCAGCCGCTCATAAATTGTAAGTTATTTACTTTGCCATACCGTTTGCAACACCTCGAAATACTGTCTATTTGAGGATAACCAACCAACAGATGGCAGATATTTTGCATAAACGTGTGGCAAATATTTTGCAGAAACATGTGTTAATGGACTGAAACGGATGGTACGTATTGAAAATAGACCAGATTAGTCAAGAATGCTATTTGGATCATATGATGTTAACATGGATCGAAACACATCCTGAATACATAGAAGGCGGTGGTATGCTCCCTCTAAAAAAGTACAATTATGGCCAAAATAATGGACCGATCGTTATAAAATTTTAATAGAATGAAATCGGTGATTAACATATGTGACCTAAGGGTAAAACAAATCAATTTTCATTTTTTTTTCTTTTTTTGATGTGGACAACATCTGAGCATCGAATAAAACCGATCCCATGCCCCAAAAGTGTTCCCTTCCAGAGATATGCGCGTTTTATGAAAGTGAAGTCGACGATTCTAAGCGCAAATAGAAAGGGACCTAATCTTAAAAATGGCTCTGCTGAACAAAATTGGTTTTAACCTTAGATCCGTTTCTATTTTGCGCGTCACATATTATTATAGAATATATTGTGTTAAAATTGGACAAAAGGCGTGGTGTTGAATGACTATATCTCGTGAACTAATACCGATATAAATATAGTAGTAAGTTTATACAATATTGGTATTAAAAGAAAAAAAACCTGATAGGAAAGATGCCGTTGCCACCGTAGTCCATGATGGAGGGTATTTATAAGACCACTTTTTTTTAGTTCCTCCGCACCCTTGAGGTCTCGGTCTACAAATTCCAACTTGTGTCTGCGACAACAGTCGAGTCTATGTCTGGTGTTTGACTCGTTGCAAAAATTCTGTAAATCTGTAGCCAAACAACTCGACTTCGCGTTAGCATTGGCGTCATTTTTCCCTGTACTCTTTAAACTACGCGATTCCTTCTCTCCTTTTGAACTCCCAAAAACTCTTCAACTGTGCTGACATCACTACAGGTGGCAGTGTTGCCTTTTAAGCTATATTCTTTGTTTCTGTGTTGGCCCTACACTCCTTATCGTACCATTGGTTTCTTTTCTGCCGCTTTTAGTAACTAATTCCTTCATTGGTGCCTTGTTATGGATTCTAGTTTCTTGTGAGAGCTTATGTCATCATGGGAAGGGGTTTTAGCAAGCATCAGTTGGGATAGGTTTGACGTCAAACTTTCAGGTATTTCGGTCAACAAACCAAAGTTTACATCATATAAAAGTTTACATATAAGAGATCTCTCACCAACACTGGTAAAATGAATTCATACGGTCCATATTTTCATGCACCTTCCTTTAAATTTGAGCTCCTGGCAATCTAGAACTAACATTTTTTATCAGACCCCTCTTAAATTCAATACGAAAGCGATGCGTCTTCGGGGAGGTGTATGGTCGGTCTATGCGTCTTACTTGTCCGACTGCTTTAGCTCACAGATGATGTTTGACATTTGAAAACACGATATAAGTCTCCAAAATCGAAAACTGACTTTTCTGTTTTATGTCCAAACTCGACAGACGGTTTCTCGCAAAAGCTAAAGTCCGACTTGTGGGTTTAGCCGTTTTTTTTGTTGTCGGGATTTTCGGTTTTCCGGATTGTATGTAAAAGCAAAGCAAATTCATAATTTTCAAGTACGGAATAGGTAACTTTTTCTTTCACTGCAAGGAATATGAAAATATTCGCTTTCAAATCATCAGCCACACTGTTTACTGCATGTACCGCAGAGGTGCGGTTGTCACTCAATGTCAAGGTCAATTACGTCAACATTCCGAATACCAACAATCCCAAAATCATTGGGGTCAAATTGGACCGCCTTTTTCGATCCTCTGCACATGCTACAGCTATCTGCGATAAGCTCAAAAGTAGGAACAAGGTCCTCAAGTCACTTACCGGCAGTACTTGGGGGACCGACAAAGAAACCTTGTTGACCTCTTATAAAGCGATAGGTCGGTCCGTAGCGAACTACGACGCAGTGGAAGAAAATTCAGACTTGCCAGAATGACGCCCTCAAAACATTAACAGGGTGTTTTCTAAGGACCATCTTCATGAGGATTTGAAGGTCCTTACCGTACGCAGAAGAAGTTCCCTGCTGTCTAAGCGATACCTGCTAGGGTGTTTTCGCAGCAGTTATCCTAGCCGCCATCTCTTGGACTGGATGCCTACGCCTAGGTAGATCAGTTACGATCTCTATGATCTAGAGTTCGGTACAAGAGAGAACCTATTGATCATCAAAACTATCAGGCAGGTCTAAACAACATTCACGCGTGCGAATGTAATGCTAGGGGAGCATCCCCCGGAGATTTAACCTGAGGAGAAGGGTCTACCTCGACAAATGCGCGTGGTTCTGGCTCATCTGAGATCTGGATGGTGCAGCCGCCTGAATTCTTATTGGGCACTAATTGATGCTAACGTTCCGGACATCTGTCCCACCTGGTATTGTCTGGCTAAGCCCACTCAACTGTCCTCCAGGTCTTTGTGGACGCATATAGTACATATGGCGCGTTTCCTCCACCTGGATGTCAAAGCAGATCCCCCATAGACGTACAGGACTTCAAAATAAAATATAGTGTTGCTACAACAACAGCAACCAAAAAAAAAATAGACTTACCTTTATGTGTACCGATCGACTCAAAATCACCAGTTGATTCGTCTAACGATATGTGTCTGTCCGTTTCTCCGTTTATCTGCTGTCTATCTAAAGCTTATTTTGCAACTACAGGGTGCAATTGTTGTCCGATTATGAATTTTGCCAGAAGTAAGTTTTTTGGACAAAAGCTGTTGAATTTTATGAAAGCCAGTTAAAAATAAGATACGAGTATAGCTCCTACACATATGTTCAACACTTGCTGGTAAAAGCTGTGGTTTTGCTCTAGATACCACAGAGGATATCCAATATTGATGAAATTTGGCACAGTTTAATACAATCGATCAGTTATCAGCTTCGATTGTAAAAATAGGTCGAACTGGTCCCTGTTTTAATATAGACCCAGTGCAAACATCTCTCCATCCATCCATATATACAATATCCATATTAAATCCGAAAAAATCATATGTTAATTCAAATTAAAATGAATTTAATTCAATTTGGTATGATAAATTGCGATTCACAAACAGCGAATATTGTACTGATTTGAATTATTTAGGCTTGTTTCTGATATACGATAGTCCCCGTACAAATGACTGGGGCCCAAAAAAGGCTTTTCATACTTTTAATATTTTTTTAATAATGCTTAATTTGTTATAATTGGAGTTGTTCAATAGGAGCCTAACAATAAGTATACGAATCTTAAAGTAAAATTCAATAGAGAATCTTGACATGGATTTCTGTGTTATGTGTTTTGATATTTTAGATTGCAGAGTAAAGAACTCTAGGCTTGTAGAGTGGATAACTCTATTTTTATAAAACTCTTGATTGGTAGAGTCGATTTTAAATAACTTAAAAATGTTCACACGAAGCTAAAAATTAAAATATTTATGCAGTTTGGTTTAGCTTGGGTCATGGATCTGACCCATTTAAACATGGACACCAAAACCAATGCAATGTTTACACAAAATACTTTCCATTCCTAGACAAAAGGCTAAAACCGGAATGCATGTTAAAGCGGGGTTTACTACTTTTAATTAATCCCGAAATGCCGGAATTATAAAAACCACTACTATCTCTACACAGTATTTTCCAACGAAAGAAAAGACGAGTTTAGTTCCTCTTAGCTCCGGTGTAGGGTACCTGTGAGTATATTTTAATGATTCCTTTACACATACAATCTGATCAATAATGCGGCTGACGATCATTTAAAAAAAAATCATAATGAAATAACGCAGTGGGATGGTGAATACTCGGTGACATTCAATATAATATGTCTTGCTTTGTGTATAAATTTAATATGTTTTTTTGATGTTGTTGCGTATTTATTTACTTTTTACAAAATTGTATTTGCTTTTTTCTGCAGTATATTTGGTGGTGAAGTGTTAATGACCGCGCTCGTTGAGATACACAAACCCAAACCATTCGATTCGTGTGATTTGTCTTCAGTTATTTTTCGTATGCGTTGAGTGGAATTTCAGCTTCCTTTGTATTGGGAAGGAAAAAAAAGAAAAGTATGTTAAGCATGCATTTGATCATTTTCAACAATTGTTTGTTCGACATGTTTTCGTGTTTTTTTTGGGTTGCTGCGAGAGATGGAGGAAAGGAGCACACTTTTCATCCGTTTCATGTAATAGGAAAGTTGTTTGGGTTTTTTTTAGGTTTGTTTCGCTTTTGATTGTTTTTTCTTTGTTTGTTTGGGGTTTTGTTGTGAAAACAAACCCCCGTAAAAGAAGTCGTTGGCGATGAGGTTATTATGCAATTTGTTTGTTAATACAGCGCTTTTATAGTTGGTCTGCCACAGTACAACTTTGCTTGTTGTGCATTATCAAGACTTACACCACCGCCGCCGCCACCACCAGTTACCGAATTTTGCTAACACTATCGTTTGTTTGTTAGTTTGTATTGGTTTTCTATACGGAAATTCGCAATTTAATTTAATTGCATTACAAATGCGTTTCTTTCAATGATTTTTTGATAGCCAAACTTATTTGTGGCCCTAGGGTGTTTGTGGTCTTTTACTCTTTCGTTGCGAGGCATACTTTACGAATTCAATTTTCTTGTTGTGAAGTAGGCAATTTTCCTGTTGGCATTTCGTACGTGTGCTTTTTACAATAATGATTGATGTTACGCTATTCAATCGATGAAAGTTAATAAAATACATGGAATTAATGATAACAGAAAAGCAACCAACCACGAACATGCAACGTCTTGTGGTGAGCATAGCTTGATATGCTTTTGTTTCGATACAGGGGAGTTTATGTCTTAAGTCTTTTGTTTGTCAAGGGGAAGATTTTCCCTAAACTCTAGTGAAACCATTTTCGTAGATTGAAAATCGGGTTATATCATTAAATTCTAAAAAATTGAGTAAAACAATATGAGTTAGAAATCATATGAGATAAGGCCACTTGATTTATTGTTAGTTAGCCAAAAGATTGAAGATTATTTCTCCCTGCCATTTTTATTTTTATACAATTTTATTTTAAATTCCTTCTCTACTATATATTGAACTGTATTTTAAAGCAAATACTTTGTATTAAAAAAATTAATATGCTTACAAAATTATTTCAAATATTATTAAAGAGTTTCTATTTTGATATTTAAAGATCAAATTTTTTATATTTTGGTAAAATGCTGTTGTAACATTGTTAATTTAGCAGACTGCTAATTTATGTCCAAATCTAGGAAAAACGTATGAAATTGTAAGCGGCAGGATTTCGATCTTGTAAAAGCCAGCAATGTTACGTGAAGGTGATTAGTCTGCACTCTGACTTACGCTGATTAAGGCGTCAAAATATGTTGAACCTGTTTACTTCTAAAACAATAATTTTTTTTCTGATAGTATTCTTTTACTCTTGTCGACTATTATATAAAGCAGGTTTCAGAGTCTGTGGATTATTATTATAGAAAACATTAATTTAATTATTATAGATAACATTAATTTCTCAAACAGGCTAAAAGTTGTTCTTTCTCAACTGTAAAATGTATCCGTTCATCTACTGGGTGAATGAAAGGTGGTAGCTGTAGATATTTCTTAGGCATTTGATAGGTTGAAACGATGTAAGATATTCTCTTGATTAAACGATTAATGCGGGATAACCGCAGAGCAATATTCTTTCTCCCCTTCTTTTTTCATACTTTAAATAGCCAAGTAGGACTGAAGAATAATCCCCAATCTGTCATCCTTTCCTTTCTGTCACTAATCCTTTCCTTCACTCATATTTGGTCGAGGTAAAGATGTTAAGGCAACTACGGGAGCTTAGTAACGTCGACTCTCTTTGCAAAGGGAATCCATTCTTCATGTTTTAAGCCTAAAAAAGTAGTAAAATATCGTAAAATATTCACTGATATATTCAATCTTAGCATTAGGGTGTATTTCTGAACGACTATTGTACGCTTATGCCAAATAGACTATCCGCAAAAGAGTATCTTGGCATGTACAACAAGAATAGATTCCAATTAAAGTTCCTTTTTTTTACAGCTTCTTTTTTCTCTACATAACTTAGCCTCATAATATGTAACAAACTCATGTGGATGCTTTAGTTTTGTCTTAATAGACAAGCATGCAGTTTTACTCTTAATATAAAATCTGTTGTTGTGGCTCAAACTTGAGTCTAAATAAGATATTGTGGAGCAAAATTTCGTATAATTTTTTAACCTTGATCAGGCGCTATGGCAGTTCAGTATAATATACTTATAGTAATACAGTCCTAGTTCTGTGTTGGAAATTGTATTATCCTCTTTATTATGTAGCGGGTTTTGTACTTTTAAGACTATACACTGTCCTTAACGGCTGTTTTTAGGCTAAGCAGAAGGCTCAATTCTAGTCAGCCATGATAGCCTTAACATCGTTTTTAAACTATTTTAGTTTTAAGTTGGAGTTACTCTAGTGCCTAAATATTAGATTCAACTACAATATCCTGACGTATAGTTAAAAAATACTAGCGCCGTTTAACATTGTCAATATCACCACATTTTGTAGGAATGAAGTTTTTTATATTACAGTAAATGCATTTTTTTACTGTTGTATTCTCCGATTAGTTATCCATAACACCAGAATTCCAAGCCCAAGCTTCAGATAATATTTCAGTTGTGTTACTTATTGCCAACTAATCCTTACCCTATTTTATTTAAAGGGTTATCAGAATCATCCAAATTTGCGGCCTTTTATTTACCAACCTTAGAGATACGGGGTCTGTTAAATAGAAAAGGTGAAATTGTAATTTTCTCAAAAATTATTTTTTTATTCATAAAATTGTATAAGTATTATGTTCCCTTCAAAGTATTGCTCCTCAGCTATATCACACTTGTGCCAGTCCTGATATGAACTTTTTAGTGTGACCGTAATCACTCTCAGCGATTCGTTTTTCATCCCCTCAAATGTTGCAAAATGCCGTCCTGTCATGGGCCTCTTTAATTTTGGGAACAGAAAAAAGTTGCAGGGCAAATCTATTTAGTACGGTGAGGTATGATTACGGTAGTTCTATTGGTCAAGAATTACGAGCGAGCAAAGATGAGTGACCAGCAATTTTGGAACAAACTTCGCTGCCACACGCTTCATGCCCAAAATGTTCGAAAAAATGTTACGGCATGAGCTATCAGATATGCCGACATTCTCTGCAACTTCTCTAATAGTGATTCGACGATTCTTCATAACATTTTTTTTTCCTTTTCAACATTTTCATCGGTATTTGATGTGATGGATCTTTTAGGACGAGCATCGTCATTTACATCTTTTTGACCTTCTTTAAAAAGCTTGTAAACATTTTTCGAATCAGGGTACAATCTCCATATGCCACTCTCAACATTCCAAGTGCTTTTAGCACTTCATGACATATTTTATATAAAATTTGTTTCGAATTTTTTGATCCATTATTTCCACAGCTGAAAATTGCCAAACAAGCAAAACAGCCAAACTGATTTGACGCTCACAAACAAGCATAACTAAACACAAACAAACTCAACTAAAAAAATATGTGCAAGACAGGTGTGCCAACTAAAAAAAAGCTAATCGAATGCACGTAGCCTGAGAAGAATGCAAATAGTTTCTTTGAGATCTGTTTATAAATGCGACCCGTACTTTAACTACAACGCTATATGAACAGACGGACGGAAAGAAATCGCTAAATGGAATCAGATAGTGATTTTGAATCGATCAGTATACGAGGGTTGCTATTTATATTTTTGGTCCTGACAATACTAGTGTTCCCAGATACAAACTGGAACTTCCATTAAAAACTTTGACACTTTTGAGCATAACTTCACTCAGAACGTTTTGTCATTTGAGGGCGAATTGTTTTGTTTACAAAAAATGCATTATCCCGTGAACATTTTCGTGCAATGATTTTTTACGATTTGCGGTGTGGGTTATCGAGACAAGAGTGTTTCAATCAACTTGTTTCGACTTTTGGCGATAAAGCACCATTAAAAACCACTGTTAATCGCTGGTACCAAAAGTTCAGACTCGGTCGCCGTTTGCTCCAGGATGAATTTCATGAAGGACGTCCAACTTCGGTCACTTTGCCAGAAACCTTCGATGCTGTGTGTGAACTGATTAAACAAGACCGACATGTGACATACCGTGAGATTGAGGCCTCCTTGGGCATTAGTATGACACGCATCAATAAGATATTGCATGTTCATTTGGCCGTGAAAAAAATTTATTCTCGTTGGATCCCACATAATTTGACGAATGCTCAATAAAAGGCTCGTATGAATTAGTGAAAAGAGATGTTGACCAAGTATAACTGCGGTAGCTCAAAGGCAGTGTATAACATTGTCACAGGTGACGAATAATGGATCTATGCATATAAACCCGAAACAAAACAGCAAAAAAACGCTAATCGAATGCACGTAGCCTGAGAAACTTCAAAATTCACCTTTTCTATTGAACAGACCTCATACATACACATATGAGTCATTTTATATCAACGTATTCAAGTCAACTCTATTATTTAGGATGTGAACCTATCAACCTCTTATTACCCAAGAATATTTTGGCTGTAGACAAATGTTTGAAGGATTATCTCGGACCTGTTCAAGTAACCCCAAAGAAAATAGTCGGGTGCTGACTGATCTGGCGATCGCGCTGGCCATATAACTTCCGAGTTTCTGGAGAAAATGTTCTACAATAAACCGATACCGCTTTCCATTTACGGTTACAGCACTTCCATCTTAATTCATGAAGAAGTAAGGCCCAATGATATTCGCAGAACCTAGTGTTCTGCTTATTAATAAAGCCATTCAAATGAAAATGAGCTTCATCACTCAGGCGGTTGCGTTAAAATAATTGATCGCTGATTTAAAAAATAAAATTCTATTATTCTTTTTCTTTGTTCAGTTGTGAATCTCTCCATTATTTATTCTCCAAGTGTTATTTATACTTTATAATCTGAAAAAAATAAAAAAAAATATATATAAAAGAAAACGTTATGAAATTTTTAACTTTTGGCCCACCATGCACGTCGTTGGTTTGTGGCCTGTTAAGGCCCAGTGGGCTGCTAGTGCGGTATTTTGTTCTTATGGCCAGCTGATCACCTTTTTACTGGCTAATGCGTAGAAAGGTTTCTAATTTTGTCTCAGTTGTGCCAAAATATACTTATTGGCCCACGTTGGACTCGTCATCGTTCCATTTAATCTTGGAAATAATGTTACATTTGTCTTCCTTTTTGATTTTCGATTTTATCTTGCTAAAAACACCTGTTTCTTGAATTCAATATTTATCATATGTTTTTTTTGGCAATTGATATGTCGTTTTTAACATCGTCTATAAATGCCATTAGTGACACTGTATAAATTTCCTTATTATCGTAGGCAAGCACGTTTTCTGGCATATAAGTAAGTAAGTTTTCTGGCATAAGTAAAACCAAATTCAATGTTGTCTACGAACACCTCAACTTTAGTGACACCTTTGCATTTTATGACATTTATTAAATTTAAAGCAAAATAAATTTTCATCTCTTGCTTGCGGCCCCTGTATGTGAGTGCCGGCAAAGTGTTAAAGATGACCTTTTCGATAGAGTCGTTGATTTGTTTTAGCACAGCTCTAATAAATACTTGCGGATCTTTTGAATCATCCTCGAGAGACACATGATTCAATGTATGTATTGTCTTGGCTGTATTAGATCATTGTACACAGGCCATCATGCAATGCATATGTGTAAGTATGATCTGATTTATATACCCACACTACAACACTTAGACCGACATAAATCATGACTTCAATTACAAATGACTCACTGTTTTGCCATTTGTATGATGATGATGATGATTGTTGTTATACTTTGTTGTTGTTGCCATTTGTAATATAAACTATTATTTGTAAATGAGAAATTAAGTATGTTTTGTACTTGAAAACTACATACACATACTCTCACACACACACAATCATAGGTATAAATAATCTGGTGTATTATTTACTTTACATTAAAACAAATGGAAAAACATCAGCAAACTCTTAAATCGCGTTTGTAGCTTAAGTCTTTTGTTTTTATATTTGCCATTTGTACATTTGGACCGCCTGCCTCACCTCGCATTTTAAGAGATGCGTGTAACAAATAATACATTTCCTGTAATAATTAAAAATGGATTACAATTGTAAAGTAAATCTCAAATAATACGATTTCAAGTAACAGCAATGGTCATCACAGAGCACTCCTCTGTCCACCAGAGCGGCAAAAGCGAACAACTCTTAAGTAAGCACCAACAATGAAGCAGCTTGCCATAAATTAGAACACGAGCAATGAAACAGTTTTTCCATTAAAAAATAATACTAGCCAAGCCGAGGTTGTTTTCAATTTAACTTTTTACGCAGAATAAATCGGCTGGCGCACACATCGTACGAAATATAATAAATCTTGGTAATGGGTAGTATGGAAAAAACCCTAATATTATTGTTTCCTTTTTGCTTCGAAACCCATCAGTACATATTCTATTAAGTTTTTTGATTATGTAAGTCAAAAAAAGCATAGAAGAAAAGGAAAACAAAACTGAAGAGTAGAAGATTTGCTAAAAAAACACCGGTAATGAAAATAACATCAAGAAAATTACATATAAATTACTATATAATTTGTTAGCACATTACGCCCTAGCTCAACAATATGAAATAGAAGTAATGATAATCATTTGTTAATAGAAAAAACTTGAATAGTTTCATTTAATAGAGACCGACTGTAAAGAACGCTATATCAGTAATTGCTTGTTATGGCCTGAAAAGGTGGCCAAACCTAGGAGGAGCTTAATGATGTAGCGGAAAAAATAATGGCACGAAATTAAAATGCACGATGTTTATTGTAGATAAAACAAACAGATTTCAGAGAGTTCCCTTAATATTTTTTATCACAATAAAAGGATCTATGAAAATTATATGTGCAACAAGATTTCGGCCAAATGCTCGCCACGACTTTCATGGCATACCTCTGTCCGATGGTCCATATTTTCGATGACTCTTAGACATAATGGAGGTCAGTGCTGTCAATGTGCAGAATATCTTATGCTTTAGATAAATTGTTTTTAGCTTATTGCCGTACACTTTTTTTATCTCCCCCAAAAAATAAGTCGAACTGTGTCAAATCACATGAGTGGCGGCCGACCATTGAATTTCTCGCGCCAAAAAGCCATTGTTTCATTGGCTGTGTGCAAATGGCCTTATCCTGTTAGAATCACATATACTATAGGTCCATATCTTCAACTTCAGGCCACAACAAGTCCAATATCATCTTGTGATAGTAAACATCATTCACGGTATTTTTTTTTTTTTTCGTTTTTTTGTTATTTATTCGGTCTTTTATCATTATTATGACTTGAGCAGTTTTTTATTCTGGTTCGAGACCTTTATGTTGTTTCTTTTTCAGAATCAACTTAAAAAGAAGAAATTGGTGAAATGTATTTGCTACGGTTGCCAGGCACGGTAGTTGCTTGGCCGACCTCATTTTCGCATAAGTACGGCCCGATGACGCCGCCAGCCCATAACCCGCACCATACAGCACTCTTTGTTTATGCACTGGATTTTCAACAATCACTAGAGGATTATCATTAGCCAAAATGCGGAAATTCTGCGAATCCACAGAAAACAAAAAGTGCACGATTTTTGCATTGTCTACCTCTCCATGATTGAATTTGTCAAACACTGAAACAATGAAATGTCCAATTAAGTTGTGACTCTGGCTTAACATTGTGCATTATGATTGGACCACCATTATTATTTTAAAGTAATATATAAGTATATCCATTACATTCGTAGCATGTTGAAATATATATCGGGTTTTCCATATATTATTCGCCTTCTAAGAGAAAATATTTATATACTGTTGGTATCTGAATAGCTTTGTATGGTCACTAAATACCATTTCGTGACCACATCGTACATATGAGGATCATTTCTGTTATCAAGGAGTAGACCAATTGTGATTATGCGTCCTTCTTTCTACAAATTTATAAATTTAAGATTATGGTTGATAGATTTTAACGAAGTTTGTAATTATGACAATAATGTTGCAATTTAACACGAGTCCACGACGTGGTGGTGCCATAGAATAGAAGTAAGTTTCAATACGACTAACAATGTCATCCCGAAATTCCCCTTTTTCCTTCGAGTATGACTTCGTGTATGCCATTTGGGTTTAGATCTGAGTGTTTTTCTTAATTTTCTCAGAGGTCTTTGCTCCTTTATTCTCTGATATTTTTTCTAAGGCCTTGTTGTATGTGGCCTTTCTGGTGTACAGCAGGATCCCGGTGATGAACGTTGGTTCTATTGTTTAATAAGCCCATCAAGTTCACGATAAAATCACCCAAGCATGAAAATAATTTGACTGTATCCTTTTTAATAAAAGGTCAGCATGTTGGCACACCCTTGTGCTCCTATAGACGACTTCGGTGGATATCTTCCAATTGTCCTACTGCGAGTACTTGTAATCGGTCTTATTTTAATGTCTTGGGTTTCGTTGGTAAGGAGGTTTTCCTTATTGGAATCCATATTTTGACCAGATGTAGGTGACACGTTGTGTGTGGTTATCTCAATTCGGGCCTAATACGAATTAAGACGACTACATCACCCTGGCCTCATCTATACCAGCACGGCACGGGTCTTCCTGGGAAGACTTCTCCGCGTTAGCAACTTCTTTTTTGTTGGTCTATGCAGTCGCTGAGTATCGACTACCGGGATCCTGCTTGCTCTTCCAACTCTGCCGTCGGCACTGGATTATTAAAACCCTACACCGTAAGTTTTATTCTTTTACACAGCATAATGGCTTTTCTAGTAGGCCGCCAACACCTGGCCTTTTAGACGCACCGCAGACGCCGACTCTGGGTCAGAGGCTTCAAAAATCCAGGGTTCACGTGGCTGTTCATTTTGTTTTTTCAGCAGAGATGCACTTACGATTTTGCTTGTGCGAAAAAAGGTGAACCAGCATCAATGTTAAAGATTTTTATACCCTCCACCGAAGGATGAATGATATTTTAAATTCGTCATTTTGTTTGCAACACCACGAAATATTGTTCGGAGACCATTTAAAGTATATACATTATTGATCGTCATAAAATATTAAGACGATCTAGATATGTCAGTCCGTATGTCCACTATGGTCATACGAATCAACTAAGTATTGTGGAATTTTCCATGAAGATGGGTTATGGTTATAAGCTGTTCGGTATTGTAAATCGGCTCAGGGGTAAAACAAGTTTTCATTTAGCCAAAAGGCAGCAATTCTGCTGGGAAACAAATTCATTGTGCACAAATTTGATCTATTAGCTGACCAGCAAAATCACGAAGTACACGAAATGCATATTGATTTGAACGCCCATTTTCGTAAAAGGCTTCAACAATCTTTACGCTGCGTTCAATTATGTACCTCCCCCATAGAATCAAACACTGAAAAAAAGAAATGTCAAATAAAGTTGGGCAAAAACCTTAACGTTACAGTGTATATCACAATTTACATCGTGCATTATGGTTAGACCATCCTTTTTAAACACTTTGAACCAAAGTGAAATAAATTAGAGATTACACTGAGAATATTATGCAGATATTCTAATCGGATGCCTCCACCTACACTATCTTCTCGTAATTTATTTGAGAAATGCCGTGAGTTTGGATTTAATACTACCAAAAATCAAGGTGCGGGTGATTTTCAACCAGTTTTTTTGTAATTTGAATAGCCTATAGATCGCACAAGTACAGTACATTACTAAGGTAGCGCTTACCAGAATCTTTAATTATGGTGCTCTGGTTTTACTTTGAAAACACCGATAGTGTGCTAATGGTCTACTGGTATAAACTCATGTAAACGTTACACAAAAAAGTTTAATTTGGTCTATCTGAAAATCGTTCGTGGTGATCTTGCTTGAAATACTCATGCCCTCTCGCATGATACCCGGCAAAATATTACTCCAGATTGAATTGAGTGATTCAAAAAGCTCATGCACGCAGAAAAAAAGTATGGTTGGGTTAACAATATTCGAAGAGCACCATACTATTGTTGGTTATATGGTTGTGACACAACAATATTTTGATCATCACAACCATACTATGATCCCCATAACAATATTATGGTCCTCACAACAATAGAATCATTCACACACAACCATACTATGATCCCCACAACCCTATTATTTTTCACATTCAACCATACTATGATCCCCACAACCATATTATGATCCTCATAACCATAGTATGTTTAACGTACAACCATATTATGATCCTCACAACCATATTATGACTTACGCACAACCATACTATGATCGACAAAATTGTTTGTAGACTGGAATACGTTGCTATTCAACAATAAAGCATTTTATTAAGTAAGTTATGTAACAATAGGAGTGATTTATTTAACAGTAAAAAAAATCATTTATTAAAAATACTTTAGTTATACTCATCCGTATTTTTTTTTTTTTAAATTTAATTTTTATTACTATTATTGCGTAAGAATCGTAAAAATAACATTGTCAAATTAAAAAAAAAAATTAAAGTTTTGCCGGTATGATTGCCGTAATCATGTTATTGTTAACATAAAACCCATGAAAACAATACTTTTGTCCCACCAGCCATATTTATATTGTTGCTACAACCATATTTTCATTTTTAAATTCGGCAACAATACTTTTGTTACATTTCAACAATATTTATATTGCCGCAATCATACTATTGTCAAAATGAAATTCAAAAAACAATACTATGGTTGCGACGACCATACTTTTACTGCAGATAACATACTATTGTTGCCGTGACCATATAGTAACCATATCTTTTCTCTGCGTGTGCTTACTTTTATAATATTCAATTTGGGCCAAATGAAATTGGTTATCATGAATCGGCAGCGATACAATTATTGTTTTACAAGCATTACGAACCACCATCTCCTACATTTTTACAGAATAGACCCCATTTGAAAATCTGGAAATTTTGGCCAAATACAGAAGATTTTCCGCCTTATATTGAGATTCATTTCCTTTTACTTCTGCTTCCGGATCAGTCGATTTTTTTTTGGAAAAAAAGGTCATAGTCCCCATTCAGAACTCTCTTACTTAATATCTATGAAAAAGCGAGGCCTTGTGAAATGAGTGGTATTATCAGTTATTGTTTCACAAAAAGAACAAGTCCACTGATACTACAACATAACTACCCTGAACTGTCAAAGTCTACGCATCCTTATTGGAAACCTACTTTTTTGATATACTCGCATGTATAACAAATATCATTCCTAAAATGTTTGTGTTCCATTGTTTGCATCTTAATTCAAAGCCTTGAGCATAGCATTTATATTTTCCTCAATGCAGGCAACCTTACGGCCTTCCATAGTTCTCAACCCCATTCTGTCAAGTGTAGGGTATACCGAACAACGCCCGTTCGTGCGGTCTTTGCTATTGTTTCCCCTTTTTTGCAAACTAGAGGCGCTAACTCTAGCCGCTGTTAAGCCTGCTTAACCTTCTAACACACAATGGTAGATATAACACAATAACCGACAACTCGGACGCCAACCGCTGTGAATTTATTTCTTTTTTATATTTTCATATCAAAATCAAATGTGTTGAATGTTAACCAAGGCGTAAAAATGACAGCATTTAATAAAAAAAGTCATACCAAGAAAAAGAATGAAAACTAACAATCCATGTAAATACGATGTGTGTAAAGTGGGATTTGGAATGAATGCGCTGTCTTCGAATGTGAGTGAATACGTTTGTCTAAATGAAATGCGATTGAATTTAGTGGAATTGAATGAAAAGAAATGAAACGAAATGCTGCATCATGTTTCCGCATGAAAACTTGACGCCACTGGACTTCTTTTGTACGGCGTATGTGTATGGCTCTCAATAGCTATGAGTATAATAAAAAGCCCTGGTCCTAACACCATTTAAACGATTGTGTCTTTATATATATGTATATATATATAAATATATATGTAAATACATATGTACAACAAAGTACTTTACTTGCATTAAAAGATCACAATGGTGGTGGAGTGTAAAGTGTTACCCCTTTTTTGCTTTGCTGTTCACCGTCTGAGGTGCGCGCCAGTGTAAGTGACATGCATTGTTTCGCCTCCCCTCTCCGGCTTAAAAATCACATACTCACTCGCTTACGTGATGAAGTGTGAGCATGTGTGTGTGTGTTTACGTATTTTATGTTTGGTTAACATGTTAGACAAATTGTTTTTTAAAAGGCACATACATCGAAAAGCGCAAATGTCGCCAGACATTAAACATGTTTAGCGAGAAAAAGAGCCAGAGCGGAGGGAAGGTTAGCCAAGTGATAATAAATTTAATGATAAATCAAATTAGGGTCCAAAATCGGGAAGCGCCAATAGTCCTGAAATAAAAAAGAAGCAGTAACTGAGTTAATACGTTCGTTTCTTAAGTCTTTTGTTTGCCGTAGTGTGATTGTTAGCGTGCGTTTCTAAAACAAATGCAACCTAGGTCTAAAAACCTAGAAGGATTATCTAGAATATTTTTAGCGTCGAGGGTTTCGATCTCGTCAATACTGGGGATTTTAATAGTAAGAGTACAAGCTTGGCATAAGCTAATCAGAACCGGCTTCAAATATTATATCTCAAGCAATTCGTGTGAGCATTATATAGTGTACAGCTTACTAATTTCCTTTAAGTTCTCCTTTTATTTCTTGATGAGTGGTTTGTGATAGTTAATAATATCAATCCAAAATCTATGTCGACAGCCGTGCAGATATCAAGCTTTTAGAGTCAAGGACCACCAAATATAAGTAATGCCATACCATAGACTGCTTTCTTAAATTAACTCAGATTCAGGAGCACTGAATACAAAGGCAGAGCAACGTAGAGCTATCGAATTAGCAGACGAGTGTACCAGGTTAAGCTCCTATGCGCAAGAAAAAACAGCCGCAGTGAATGTGGGCATTCTGTTCGTAGAACTTACTAATCATGTCGACGAACTGGGAGCAGCAGAAACAAAGTCGAGTAGGCCATTAGTACAAAATTTTTGGTTGCTTCATCTTTTTGCCATTTATTGATGTGACACTCACCAAAGTGCTGCTTTTCCTAGTCAAGTTCTGAACGGTACTAATAGGGCCACTGCATGACAGGACAAATTGGAAGACTTCTGTATAAGCTGTTCACATAAAGAAGAGTAGGAATCAGTGCACCACCTTCTATGATTCTTCAAAAGAATGCAAAGGAATCGTCTTACCTATCTGGGTAGCAGGCTCTTCGGTTATCATATTGAACTAACAAATAATTCTCTTACGTGATATCATACTATTTGACATGGGCAGATAATAAGTTAGTGTCTGTTTGCTTCACCTTGTAGTCTAAGTTTAGCTTACTAGAGTTTCTATAAAGATTTGTTATCTTTTGTTAGTAGTTCCTAATTTATTTTCATCGGTAATATAAATATCGGTAATATAAAAATATGGCTAAGCCATATTTTAGGGTTGATCATAGGAAAAAGTCCCTGGAACCTGGCACAAATAATGTGCTAATGAAATGGCAATACCGAAATTTCGTTGTCATTTTTTCGAAATCTTAAATCTTAAGTTCAGTTACATATCGAATAATATTTCCATAACCAGCTTATTATTAGAAATCAAATTGACAGAGACATATGCTATGCCTGTGGACTTTAGAAATTCCGACATCTTTACTTGTTGGCCGGTCAACTCATCATTTATGAAATTTTCGGATATCAAAATTGTATACAATTTGTATACACTGTGCCGAAGGGTGGGTGGTAATTAAATTTGGCATTCCATTAACAAAACCACTACAAATTGATCGAAGACCTTTAAAGGTACATTTGGAATTAATCGGCGTAAAACTCTAAGACAATCTAGCTATGACTGTACGTTCGTGTGTCTGGTCGAAGACCTTTAAAGGTACATTTGGAATTGATCGGCGTTAAACTCTAAGACAATCTAGCTATGACTGTACTGTCGTGTGTCTGGTAAAAGCACGATAGCGGTCAAACGAATCAACTTAGGATCCTAAAATTTAAAGGATTAAAGGTAAATCGAAAGAAAATGTACTTTTTTGAGTATGTTCGAAACAAATCATAATTTTTGAATACTGTAAATTGTGGCGCACTTAAAACATCGAAAGAGAGCATAGTTGCTGAAAGTTTTGGCTCACGTGGCCATGGGTACTCAAATTAAAATAAATTTAGCTTCGTATCCAAATATTTAGTAATTTGGCTGCGATTGGAAACGGAACAATCAATAGGCCGAAAGCTTCCTTTAAACGGACCACTTTGCTTTTGCGCTTTATTTGCATAGGAACGGTAGAGGGTATACGAGTATTAGGTTCAGTCTGGCTTGTTTTTCCTCTAAACACCGCGCTCAGTTAGGGGTTCATTCATTTAAAAAAAACGAAAATAACGGCTTTTGTAAATATCACCTAAACTAGAGCGAATATGGCAAATCGTAAGCAAGATTCGTGATCAGCAGCCCGAAATCAAAGTTGACTATCAAACATTCTTACGCAAATTCGGTGTTGACCATTTTGCAACTCGGCACGAAGCTATGCCAGTATAAGAATCGTTCATCTGTTGATAAGATTTTAAGGTGTCGTTTCTGTTGTCATACAAATTGATCTCCTCACTGTAGCGTAGTCTCGTTTGTCACTTTTTTCTCGGAGTATAATAAGCTATTTTCTCTCCTCATCCTTTCTCTCCTCATGGTATCATTGTCTCCTTTATGGACGAATTCCGTATGTAGATACAAGAGCATACATAAAGATGTTATGGGCTATCTGACAAGAAAACTGACTTATCTTATCATAACATTCGCTAGTGGAGAGCACCTCTCTTTTGTTACACTGGCTGTCAGATTAAACTTTGACCTTGGTGTCCAGGACCTTGGCGTCCAGGTCCAGGAGAAATATTAAATATTAGGCAACTCTGAGCGATTGTCTGGCATGCAGCCTGTCCTGGTGCTGTATAACTGCATACCAGACAATCGCTCAGAGTTGCCTAATATTTAATAATTCTCCTGGACCTGGACGCCAAGGTCCTGGACGCCAAATATTTAATATTTCTCCGCCGGACAGGTTAAAAAAGAATACCTAGTTACCTTCAAAATGTAAGGAAAGATTTTAAGATATATTTGTGTAACATGTATAATGTGGACTAAAATCTTAAAGACACTGTAAAGAAGTAAGCGAACTGCAGAAGCTCCTTTACTATTGGATGCCAAATGTGTTTCGAAGAGAGAACAGACCAACTACCAGGGCCAACTTTAGAGAGTCCAAAACCAAAAATCCAACTTTTCGGGTTTAATGCCCAAACCCGACAGTCAGTTTCTCAAAAACAGTTCCAAGCTGTCGGGGTTTTCGGTTATCGGGTTTTTTATTGTAGTTTCAAAATGTAAAAGCAAAGAAAATTCATAATTTTACGATCGACTCAGAATCATGGGCTGATTCGATGTCTGTTTAACTGTCCCACCGCCCGTCTGTTGTCCATCTAAAGCTTGTAATTAAACTACAGGTCGCTATTGTTTCCGACCTTCATGAAAATTTAGGAAAAGGAAAAGGACGGAGGCTGTTGACATTTTAGAAAATCGGTTACAATTTTATCTTCAACCGATTTCTTTGCTTAGCTCTGGAAGCCACATATTAAATCCAACCTTGATGAAGTTTAGCAAAAGATAGTTTTTTGGTACAAGGAAGAAAGTAAATCACATTAAAAAAAATCGTTTCCGATTTAGATATAGCTCCCATGCATATGTTAAACCGACTTTATGTCTTTAGCTCTAGAAACCACGTATTTCATTAAATCTGGATTGAATTTCGAACTTCCAAAATACGTGGACATACAGGGTGGCTGATGAATATTGGTACATTAAGAAACACAAATAACTTCTTTTCAGTTAATGGAATTCATTTTTATTTTATTCATGTCAAAGCTCATTCAATTTTATTTAATAATTATTAATTAATTTTAAAATAATGGAATTTAAATACCCCCCCCTCCCCCGAAAAAAAAGTTGTTTATTACTGTTTGGCGAGTTGAGACGGAAAAAGACGCAATTGTTTCTCGAATGGATTACTTTAGTTCACTCAAATTTTATGGTTTTGCTTTGTAGACTTCCTGTTTGCAATTACCCCACAGGAAAAAGTCTGTTGCAGTTAGGTTAGGCGACCTGCGGGGCCAGCGGTATGTGGAGTTCCTGGATATCAGCTTATTGGGAAATTTTAGTCCCAATTCTGTCATAACAGGCCAGGCTATATGAGGAGTTGCACCATCTTGCTGAAACCATACAGAGTTGAAAAAAAAATCATCATTCGGCGTAATTCTGGATGGAAAAAACACTTTCAACATGCTCAACCGTATCGTTTGTGATCGTTTTCTTTGAAGAAGTAGGGCCCAACAATGCAGCGTGATGAAACTGCACACCACACTGTAACACGAAGTGGATGCAATTCTGTCTGTAGAGTATCTGTGGGTTTTTTAACGTTGTCGTTTAAATCAAATGGGCCTCGTCAGACATGAAAAGACAGTTCAACATGTTTTCGT
The DNA here is from genome assembly GCA_963513945.1 of Hydrotaea diabolus. NCBI lineage: Eukaryota > Metazoa > Arthropoda > Insecta > Diptera > Muscidae > Hydrotaea > Hydrotaea diabolus. Next base: position 104,512,295 of record OY740720.1, on the reverse strand, counting down.
CCTCTTCCACCATTTTAAGCATCTTCTGGCAAAATTGCAGTGAATCGGGATGTCTGCTTTCTTCAGTTTGTTGGCCATTTTATTTGGGAATAAGTCCAAATTTTTGTGCACAATTGAATGCAATGACTGTCTGCTTATACCTATTTGAGCAGATAAGCTTCTTGTCGAAACTCTTGGATTGTTTTGTATGGCAGCAGCTACGGAAGCGATTGTTTGCTCCGTCCAAACTATAGAGTTTCGATGGTCTTCTGTGGACTGTCTCATGCTCGGCAAAATTGTAAACAAGTCTCATTATGGTCTATCTGCCCGAAAGATTGCCGCCAAACGTGCGCCTTTACACTCTTTGAACCGAAACTACGGGCTCCAGTGTGTGATAGCGGTGGACAATCCAAATTCTTGTTTCAGTGTCCCAGTTATCCATTTTTGTTAAATCTTAAAATGAGTCTGCAAAATAAAATAAAAATTAACCAGATTCATTAAATACAAAAAAAGTAATACAATTTTTTTTGGTTGCTTCTTTCATCAGCCACCCTGTATTTCTAACAAATGACAATATTATTTTCTTTCGAAGCCAAAACAAAATTATTTTCTCAGTTTGACTTAATTTGGGTGACTTAGTTTAGGGCTGAAAATCAGACCCATTTAAACATGGACCAAAACCAATGATTTTGTTAACAAACTCAAATATGATTCAAAGACTTAGTGACCAGTCCGCTCATTATGTAGTATTCATTATGATAAGAACTTGTGTTTGTTTCTTAAGTCTTTCGTTTTGAAAACTAACCAATCCCAAATTTCTCTATATTTTGTAATAGAACTGGAAACTTTTAACAAACTCATAATCGTTTATCTTCTTTGATCCTATCCAAATTCTCCAACTCTCTGTTATAAGAACGAAAACTGGCAAGAGATTTCCTCCATCTGTTTCACTATCTAATACTGATCGTTGCTGATGCTCAGACTCTAAGCAACAACTTTGTCTTGGGAATCCTTCCCACCTTGTGGAGTGTTTATAAACTATTGTTATAATAAAACGACCTTGCCTTGTGCTGTGCCGTTGTATTTTTTCTTTCTTATAATTCAACATTTTTTACATTGGATACGATTTTTTGCGAATGCTAGAGCTAGTCGTTAGTGTTGTTGCTGCTTTTCTGTACAAGCAAGTGTAAAACTATACCAAATAGCTGTTCTCTTGATGGTGTTGATGCAGTTGCAGTTGTTTTTTTATTTGTTACTTTAGATATAATTTAGATCCTTGTTTGGGCGTTGTGTGACAATTTTTAAATGTCTCAGTTGCCTAAAAGGAATTTTAATTAATACAATTTTGTGACTTAAAGCAAGATCACGTTTTCGAGTGCTCACAAAACACCGATAACCTACATAGCATTTAGCTGAAAAGGGAATGCCGGCTAGGGGATAAGACTGCAACTAGAGGGCGGAAAAATGGGCGGAAAACTGTGCACGAGAAGAAAATGCTAAAAACTAAAATCAAAATTATTAGTTGAAAATTCAAAATTGAGTTTTTTTCGTTTTGTATTACAAGTCTTTTTGTTGTACCACTTACTTTTTTGTTTTTTTTTGAGATATTTGTCGTGGTTTTGTTAATTGTTTTAATTTCAATTTTGTCTGAGGCGTTTATTTCGCTTTTGAATGTTCATACGAGCATTTGGTTTTGTGTGGCGTCGTCAGCTGAGTTATGCTGTGCTATTTATGTGTGGCTTTGTGTGATCGCGCGCTTTAGCAAAAATTGCATTTTCGTAAATGACATTTTGAACAATGACAGCTGTCTTTAAGCTAAAATTAATTATCAAATCATATATGGCATGCTAGACATTTATTTATGTCATTTTCAGTGTTTTGGCATTAAACGCATACGTCTGCGATTGTCTGTAGTTGATTTTTAAAAACCGACAACAATGCAATGTTATGCAAAAATAATTAAGGAAATTGTGAGTGCAACGAAGTAGATCATACGATAAGTGAAGGTGATTTTAGTGATTATTGAAGATTTTACAATAGATGGAAAGCTCAAGGATAAGTTTAAATACCGCAAACAGTAGATGAATCTTTTAATCAGGACAATTATTTTGGCTTAGGCAATCAACACATTTACTCTCCCGATTATATACGAATGTATACGAGTATTGTCATTCAATTTGCAGTACCTAGAAATATTGAATGGAGACTCTTTAATATAAATTTATATTATAAATCTTTAAATTCCGTGTGTTTTTTGTGCATAATGATTGGTTACTGTGGTAGGCTGGTTTGGATTAAAATGGGGCGAAATCAAGTCGGGGGATATAAGTTTGCATTTAAGGATCTAAAGGTTCGTCTAGTTTAAGTATTTTCATAGCGGAGCGGAGGTTGTGCAAGATTCCGATGGCCACACTTAAAGGAGTTTTTACTCGCTTTTGTGGGTTATATATTGTTCGAAATCAGTTGTGACTCTGCTAAATTTGGAAAAAGTTACTATTAAGTAAATGCAAAATTTTACAACTTAAAATGCTGCATCGCGTTTTTGTCTTAAGTCTTTTGTTTTTTTTATGGTACCTTTCGTTGTTGTGTTAGTGTTCTATATCGAGCTGTTCTAGCTAATACGGGGACAGTACAATGTTTAACAGGTCAGTTTAGTTAGACCTTTCTTGGACTTTACTTACTACTTTTCCAAAATAACGCGGAGTTACACGCAAAACAATTCCATAAATATTTTCTTTCCTTGCAGGGCAATTTTCTATTGCAAATTCTTGTAATTCCTTATGCAACACCAGTGGAGCTGTGCTTTTATTTGAATTTAATTTCAGTTTGTAGTTGTTTACACTTCACCGCGTTTTTGGCCAAAAACGTGCAACATGTGTTTGCGCCGCTTGGCCAAGTTATTTGGACATTGTCGGTGCATGAGAAACAGCTAAAGTAATAAGAAACACCAGCAATTCTGTCTTAACTTGTTTAAGCTTTTTGTTGTGTTGTGCTTCCATTTCGCCAAAGCCTTTTCATACACATGCCGCCGAGGGGATGGAACCTTAACGCTAATGATGCAACATATGTTTTCACATGTTGCACTTATTTTGGATGTTGCAGTTGCTACTGCTGTTGTTGTTATTATGGCGCATATTTAAAGCGTGGATATTTATACTTGCCTCTTCTGGTTGCCACAACATCATTTGTTGCAATTGTGGCCCATTGCCTGTTCTCGTTGTAAGCGGCGGCGCATGTGCACCGAATAGGTGGCGGTGTTTCTCGTTATTTGTACATCTGTAGGTACAAGTTATACCGGGGCTTTTTCTGTTCGCCTTAGCCGCAAATGGGCGGCTTAAACAAATTAAGTCAATATTCGGCCTTAAGCCCTATTTAACATTTTCCGCAAGCAAGGATTACAAAATGAATCTTACAAGCAGCAAATGTTTGTGGCGAGTATCATTGCGTTGTCATATAAAGTTTTCCAACAGGTTTGCATTCCCTTGAAGTCGTTCTCTATTTACAACAAATATGGCAACACCTACTGCCATTAGTTAAAGTGCATATGCACAGCACGAAGAAGAAGAAGAAGAAGCAAAGCAGAGCAACACCGAGCAGTCGAATCGTTTCTTATGCTTGCTTGCCTGTCCGTCCGCCCGTCTGTTCGTATTGAGTGTTGTAAATTTTCTTGAGTTGTAAGTTTATGGCTTTTATCTTTTCGCTGCTAAGAAGACGTTGAAAAAAAGGAGAATGAACGCCTGAACGTTATCAGGTCTTAATCAATAAAAAAAACATACCGAGATAAACTTTAATATTTACAAGGACGTGGTGTTTTTTCTTCTGTTTGAAGTTAATACGTCCGTGCGAGAGTACAAAGAAGTGGGAATCATTAAGAAATATTTAAGCGCTAAATCTTACAGATCTTTAAGGGCTAGCCGAATGAATGCCTAACTATGAGAGTCAATGGCGGGAAGAGACAATTTCTAGAGAGTTACGGACTGATATCGCTTTGGCAGTATGGTTTTTAAAATAATAAGAACAATATGTACCTGCATATCATCAATGACTCAAAACTTACCACCAAATGGGAATCTAAAAAAGAAGAAGAATATATTCGTATGCTGCTTTGTAGTAGATGGTGGATTGCAGTGAGTCTGCAATGACATTCCCAGTACGTACCTTATTCTCTTAACATCTCCTTAAGTAAAAGGTAAGAAAAGTAAAAAAACGGTGAGGGACGTTCTATTATCACTAACCCTACAAGAGTACTAAGGGCATCATTCGATCAATGAACCAAAGATACCTGAATCTTTTAAGTCCTTTACGGGTCCACACAAATAGAACTTATTAAAACAAAGTACAGCTCGGGCTGGACAACTGACATCGCAGATACTCGTATGGCTAATGACAATATTACCGAACTTGGCACGCAAAAGATCCACCATTGCTTAAGCAATGCTAAAACCAATGATCGTCCAGGACAATACCTCCTCCTAGCAAACCAAAGTGGAGGGTTGCATCTGAGTCGTGTATAATATGAAACCTGGCAAAACTCTATTTAGTTTAGGTTGCTTAGTGTTGGGAAAATTCTTTTAAAAATGGTAAAATGTTAGATATTCAGTTCTGTTATCTTACTCTCACGCTAGGTATCCAAATTCTGTCAAGAGTAATTACGATCGAAATTAGGTTGCAATAACATGTATAATGATTATTTATATACGTTAGTTGCCCTTTATGTCCAATTAACAGAAAAATGTATAGTCTAATTAAAAACTGTGGTCCAACTAAGTCGCATGATGTTAGTTCTCAATAAAACAAAAAGTTTTCAGAGCATTTAAATATTTTTTTTATTATGATAGAAGGATCTATGACAATTTTATGTGAAACAAAATATTGGTTAAATGCTAAATGGAGAAATACCTCGATCCGACAGTCCATATTTTCAATGAATCTGAGACATAATGAAGGTTCAATGTCGTTAAAGTGCAGAATTGTCCCATCCTTTTGCTCTTGAATTGCTTTGGCTTTTTGAATTTTTCTTGAAAATATCCTCAAAGAAAGAAGTTCAACGATATCAAATCACATGATAGTGATACCCAATTAATGTCGCCACTTTGGAAGTTAACACGGCCATTGGATTTCAGTCTCAAAAGTGCCATTGGCTGTGTGGCAAGTGGCACCATTCTGTTAGAACCACCTATTCTCTAGGTTCATATCCTAAATTTTTGGCCACGAGAAGTCCTTTATCAGCTCGCGATAGCGAACACCATTCACGAGTCAAGCTTGACGCTTTTTCTGCCGGACTACCACGAATAACATTAATGTTTGTTGTATTTTCTACAGAACCAAAAATTACGAAGTGCACGAAATGCATTTTTATTTGATCTCCCACCTTCGTAAAGAGCTTCTCGAAGACAAAGAAATGGCAAACTAACTTGGGCAAAAAACATGACGTTAATGTATGGCTCACAATTATCATCGTGCATTATGGTTGGACCACAGTTTATTTGGTGAGGGTCTATAAATCTCTGAATGCAGGAGAAATCAATCATATAGTACTTTTTTTCCTTCACTACATTCTAGTATAGGGTAATATAATTAAGTGTTGATGTTTGTAACGCTTAGAACATTAATGAGCGATGGTTCCAAGCAACCCTCAATTGAGATTCTTGCCGCTCCATATATCACATTTTACTTTAATCCTGGTCATATCTAACATGGTACTTAACCTGGTAATATGGGACCAACCCTGCCGCCTTAAAAGCCATAAACAAATAAGAGTTTGCTAAAATTTCACTTGGTACGTTAAGGGTGGCCTGTAACCTATAATGCCGAAAGTAGATCATATATTTAAATTTTTCAATTGAGGTCCTGCCGAAATGAAAGATACATTTTTATCCGATCGTCTTAAAATTTTGTGTTTTAAGCAATCTTAAACTAAAAGAGATGTATTTGGGACCCAAATCGGAAGTGCTCGACGAATTAAGACTCTAATGTACTTATAATGGGGCCAAATCGGCCATCTTTTTCGTATCGCTCCCATTAAAGTTCCAATTGATTTGAGGACGTTGCAATTCAAATCAGATCATTGTTAAATTTGTGTAAGCGATTAGTCTGATACCTAATACATAGTAATGGACAACATATATTTTAATTAGTTAAAATAAAATATTGTACATATATATAGACGTTTTGAAATTAATTATAAATCGATTGATCGCATAGGACCCATGTTAAAGTGCTATTTAAAATGTGTTAATAGGGTCATAAGGGATACTGTTGTATTCCTGTTTGGTTAAGATCGGCTTATATATACGACTCGTACTATGGCTGGTTGCCGATTATCGCTTAGCCAATTAAAAAAAAATTAAAACCATACGTAATATTTTACCATAACTGCCTATGGCAGTTTCCCTAAGAATTTAGAGTTTCAAACGAAAACTTGATGACACAAAGCTGAATATCTAAGCATGTCCTAACTGACATGTCCCACATAAATGATCCTGTTGCTGTTTGAAAAACAGTTGCTTCAGTCACCCCCTTGATTTAAAGATTATCTTGAGACGATTTTGGGAACACAAAAAAAAAATCTGTTCACCCTATATACCGCCCTTTAAGTTTTTTATCCTGCGTTGTGATTTGAAGTCCGATCGTAACAAGATGTATACTGTTGTTCAAGTTTTGGCAAGGGCTATATTCCATAGGTTATTTTTGGATTACAGGTCAAATTCGATTATTACTTTTTTGAAACGTTAGTAAAGAGCTTTAAAACTGATTAGACTTTTTCCTTCAAAATTCTCATTTTTATTCATAAACAAAAAGTAACAAAAGGTCAAAGTCGACTAGTTTCTTTAACATTCGTTTTCTGTCTCACTCACACCTACAAACATAAAAAACACACTTCAGAAAGGCACACGTACTAAAGCCCAGTATGAAGATATAAAATTTGCGGGATTCACCACCGAACTTTGTAGCTTAGAATAAAATGACATTGTGTTCCCCAAGCACCCTACCAATATAGCATTTTTGCCACAGCTTCCTTATTTAGTATTTGATAATAACGTAGGCTATGTCGTTGATCATTAATTAACAAGAGCTATACATCATCAATACCTCATTTTGGAGTTCTAGTTAAATTTTTTCAAGTGACATCAGTTGCCCGATTTTCTACCCCCGTAAATGGTACTCGTTCTTATTTTGCAACACAAGTGAAGGTATATGAAAATCAAAAAACTTTCCTTTTACGACTACGAGTATATATTTTTATTCATAAACATATAGGTTATAGCGGATTGTTAATAAAAAGTGGTATACGTATGGCTAATTTGTTTGCATACCATTCTCATATTTAACTCAAATACTTCAAAATACTCTCATTTATGACTCCATTAATAAAAATGGACAAATTTGCAAAACACAGTTCATTTATAAAAAATATAAAACTTTTTTATAATTTTTACGCAACAATTTTATAAAAAATAAGTAGTATTTCGTTTAACATATAAAACTACTTCATAAAAAGTGTGACACCTAGTCTTAAAAATACAAAAGAGATTCTTAAAACGAATGAAAAATCCATCACTTAATTCTTACAAATCACGAATTTTTAAAATCAAACGAATTTTGTAATTTTTAAATTTTTTTATATTAGTAAGTCTAATATAAATTTCTTTTGGTGAAAAAGTAAGACTATTTTCGTTATTTATATAAAATATTTCGTGTTTTTCACAAACATAATTTTTTCAGTGCAGTTGGCTAACGCCTCACTAGGGCTTTATACGACATTTTACCAGCGTGTCCTAACTAACGAAATCACTGTAGCTCACCGTGTGCTCCACACTTATTTGTCAAAGGAAATAAGTAAGTTACATATAATCCTCTTAGTCTTTAAACTAAAGAATATGTTTCTTATATATAAAATAGCTAAACTCAAGTACCTGTTCAAACCATACGAGCTTTTATTAAATGATAGCCACTATCATTTGTTCAACTCATAGGACCCCAATTCCTTGTAAACGGAATTCTCCCACTAAGTTTCATTTTGATTTACAAACCATAAAAACCATTGAATCTAATATCGCACCTAACGTTTAGACTTTTAGTAAACAGACTTTATTGTAATCTACTCACTCGCCTAAACGATATGGCATGTAGGTCTGATAATTGAACACGGTACTAAAATTAAAAAAAAAAAAACGATTATAAAATACACTAGGTGACAAAAAATTGGAGCCCTATTTAGGCACAAATGACGCTATCGAATTGAAATCCACATAATTTTTTTTCGACACATAATACATAATGTTATTTTACTGACATTTCGTTGTGGAATTCCTTTCTGGGCGGGACCTTCTATATAATGACGGCTCCAAACGCCTAGTACAGTATAAGTATATAGGTACGCTATACCATGCCTTGGAGTTTAATCTCCTATTCGTAAAGACGTGGGCATTTGCGAGATGGAAAACACGGCGCTATTAAAATTAAGATATTCTACCCGATGACTAAATCTGGGTTTACTTGTGCGATAGTCGTTTGTGATCGTTAAGCATTACAACACAGCCTCCCACATTCCTAAAAACATGAATTGCCCTTTTACTTCAATACTTGTAGTTTGCAATCTTAAAAATCAACAGTATGTGGGGGATGGTATATGTGATTCGACATAACTGAATAAAAGTCAGTTTTTTGTAATTGTTGTGATTCATTTTCATTCTGATATTATCAACAAAAACAAATCAACAGCATCATTATACCCCGAGTGTGCTTTATGTAGGCTGTACTATTTACAATAGCTAATGTCCAGTTTTAATTGATTTTATTTTGGTTTTCTTTAGTCTACGCCATATTAGTTTAATCTGTTTGCGATGGTGGCGGTTAATATGATATTGTAATTCGATCCTTTAAGTATCCATGACCAATGAAATGTGAAAATTATCTCGTTTCGATATCTAGTCTCACAAGAAATGCCGAAGTGGAAACAACGCTAAATACCACCACCAGCGACAAGAACAACATCAGGGCACAATAATAATAAAATATACGAAATAAGATCAAAAGTTCGATTAGTGTGCTTAAGCACACGCATGCTGCAGCCATAGCCCTAGTCCTAGTCCTAGTTATAATATACTAAGAAGACGGAACAACAACAACACCGTAAAAGCAATACAATTTTTATGTTTATAACGCCTTAATAACGTGTGTTTACAAACAGAAAAAACCATATTCAAAGCGAACCAAATATCGGCAGGAAGCAGCGAAATGTTTGCCTTTACATATTACATATGTACAAAGATAACAAAAATTATGAATACTCGTATGCAAAAGGTGGTATGATTTGCACGGTAAATAATCAACGATAATTATCATGTTTATACGTGTATATAATTGGAAACAATTAACAATAATTAAGTTTTTCGGCACATTATTTCATTATTCGAATGAGCATCATTTCCATTGTTTCTGGGACAAAATTTATTTTATGTTGATGCCTCGACTGGCTCGGCAGTAGCTCATTTTGCCAATTTTATTTTCCATGACCTGGGAGTGTTTTCAAAATGTTGGCATTTCGGTTTTTCAAAAAACGACTGTCAGGTTATTTTTGAAGTAAAAAGTCGACATTCCGGTTTTAATCTTTTGTCATGAATGGAAAATATTTCGCCGATCAGAAACAAAATAATTGTCCCCACTTCTAGATAGCATAAACGCAATAAAATCAATGGCTTCGAATAGAAGTTTGGTTTTATTTAAAAATACACAAGTCAAATAACTTAAGTCGGGAGTGGCTAACTATATTATGGCCTCCACTTCTGGGTGTAGAGAAATGCCTATTAGAAACAGGTTTTTGAAGCAAAAATTTTAAAAGTCAGGTAATATTCGAATTTTTCCAGATTTTTTTTATTTTTGGAGCCCTTACGTTTATGTCGAAATAGGTAAAGTTTAGGACAAAGGGTTCTTCTCCCGAATTTAGTGAAACTGCATTGCATTGAAATCGAAAAGATGAGTCCTTATGATCCAAATTGGTCCAAGATTTATTGTTTGTCGATCGTAATATGCTATAACAAATTTGATCGAAATCAGAATGAATATGGTTGTTCTAGAGAGGTTGTAATAATGGGATGGATTTTTGTACTGGGGCTATACCTTTAGTAAAATGTGGACCTTGGTATGGCCGTTTTTATCTAAGCTTATTATTGATCGTTATGAACTGTGCCCATTTTCATCAAGATTTTATGTCATAAATGGCTTCTAAACATAAACCCATTCTAAATTTATGTGTGGGAGTTATATCAACATTTTTACAATTCACTTTCTGAACAAATGTTGAATATTAGAAGTACAACAGGACAGAAGTAAAACAATTATTTAAATGATGATGAACGACGAAGTCAGTTCAAAATATTGGGTTATTTAGAATTGAATAAATTATAAAAACCTCAAGCCTAACAATAACTGAAAAATAAAAAAAAAATCTCTTTAAAGTCAACAGCCTTCGTCTTTGGCACAAATAACCTTCTTCTTACAAATTCCATAAAGATCGGAATTAACAGTTTGAACCAGTTGTTGGAAAACAAGCTATAGACAGACAGCGGGTGGTCCAACAAATATCGATAATCGAATGAACTGGTGAGTCAATCGATTGGTGTACTTAAAGCTGGGTTTATCTTAAATATTTTCGGTATTTGCGTATTCCGTACGTGCAAATTATGGATTTTCTTTGCTTTATATTAAGGGTGTTTTTTTCGGATGTGTGGTTTTCAAGTAGAAAAAAACTCATATACTTTAATGTTATGGCCAAGAATTTAGAATTATTATAAAGATTTGACATTATGTTTTAATAACTTTTTCGAGCAAATGGCGCCGCTGATGGCTCAACAAGAGGCCCAACTCGCGACCACTTTTTGCAGCATTTGGGACGTATGTCAGCAATAACGCGCCGACTATTCTCTTCTTAGACGTCAATCAAGACAAGCTTATCTGCGTAAACAAGCAATTTCACATAACCCCATAAAAAATGGTCCAGCGGTGTTAAATCGCACAATCTTGGAGGGCACACCACAGGCCCACGATGCGAGATAATGCGCTCACCAAAAGTTACCTTCAATAAATTGATTGTTTCGTTGGCTGTATGGCATGTAGTGCCGTCCTGTAGCAACCAAAGGTCGCCCACATCAACATCCTCTAAATCAGGCACGAAAAAGTCATTAATCATCTATATCGTTCTCCATTGACTGTACCATTATGGCTCCCTGCATGACTCCCTCTGCCCATAGAGCACACTGAACAATGACTTTTTGAGGACGTAATGGCGTCTCAACAATGGCTTGTGGGTTTCCTTTACTTTAAATACCACAATTTTGGTTATCAACGTACCCATTCAACCAAAAGTGAGTGAGCTTCATCGCTGAACAAAATTTTCTTGTAAAAATCAGGATCAGAGACCTCTCGTCTTGGGCCCATTATCCAAGATTGACAAGCGTTGTTCCGGAGTAAATCTATTTATTATGAAATGGAAACCAAACTGAGCTTAAATCGACAGCTGTCAAAAAGAACAACTCCAAATTAAGTGTGGCCAGATTTAAACCCACATCTCTAAAAACACCCTTTACAACTTTAAAAAAGCCGAAAAAAACCGAAAACAAAAAACCGGGTAAACCGAAATGTCAGGTTATAGCTATTTTTGAGAAACCAAGTGTGGGTTTGGACATAAAAACCGAAATGCCAGTTTTCGGTTTTGGTATTGGTCATTATACCTAGGAAACAGTTTCTGAATCAAATGTTTGCATAACATCGGCCCTTTAAATTGACACCTGCGAGTCGTGTCGTGGAGCTAAAAAGATCAATAAAAGCGGTTTGAAACTATGGAAACCAAGGATCGCTCAAATTCATATCTTCAATCTCTGGCCACAAAATATGGTTTACTATGGCTCTGTAGCGCTCAACGTTTACCAAAATGGGTCGTGCATCTATCTCTCCCTTGGCTTTTCAACAAATGGGCCACTAGTGCCATCGAAAATACGCACTGATTATTCACTCTGGAGATGCATTGGCATTTAGGCGATCACATGCAGATACTCCATCATTACATGCAGATATTCCATATTCCATCACAGATATTCTGTCAGAAAAGTTTTTTTTTTATTAAATACAATCGTTGTCTATTTAAAACTCGAACTGATAAGCGATATAAAACAGATGGTCGTGTACCTTCAATTACTAAGTCAATTGGACCTTGTAATCAAATAATGCAAGGACTTCAGCAAAATTCGTATCAGGCTGGTGGATGAATCAGATTAGACCTGGTAGTTAAATCAGTTCAGATCGATGGCCAGGTTGGAGTCAAAACCCACTAGGCAACAGCAGCCACATTCTCGTTAGTGTGCATTGTACGATGGCGGCGACCGTAAAGTGTAGTCCACTAGAACGTTAGTCTTACAAAATATTTGCCCAATATTGCCTACAGCCGGGGCGGTTGAGGCCTTATTTCTGTCAAAACTTTTTTTTTCAAAAAATCCACCGTTTGGGCTACAAAACATTGACATTGACGTTATAATTTAGTTCGTTGTATTTTCCAACGTTGTTCAAGAGGTATGCAACTCATTTCGCTTCGTGGAGATATGATACTAACTTGCTGCCATGACTTTGAGCAGAAAAGAGCTGTCACTGTTAAGGTTAGGTTAAAAGCGTAGCTCATCTGAGAGAAATGACAAGTTGACTTAAAGACCGTAAAAGTCCCATTGCGGAACCCTGATGAAAGGAAGATAACAAGAGAGAGGGGGGATATTGACGAATTATTGGAAGGAGAGAGTATGTTATTTTATAAGAGACATGAGTGGCAGTTATCAAATTTTGTGCTATCCACTATGGGCTATAAACTGGTTCGAGTCGAACCAGCTATTTCTGCTAGGTCATCAATATACTGCCGAGGTAGCTGAGTCTCTGTTCTTGAAGACCCGCTCATATGCATAGAAAATGCTCCACTGACACCCCTTCTTCTGCGTCCTGGCAATTTCTAGAAATTTTCTGAACGGGATGCCTATACGCGCTGCCATAGTCCTGATTATGCAGTACCCCGTGAGGACTCCTATAAGGGTTGACATCGATGGTTTTCCTAGGTTAGACTCCCTTCTTCTTGTCGGCCAGAGCGACCGGGATATCCCGTAGTTGTAAATTGAGTTCTAGCTTGATTATGCTTGCAAAATCGACACTTCGTCGATTGCATTCATTAGTTCGAAGAGCTGGATGTGTATGCCTATAGTTGTTGGTTCGGCCCCTGCTCCTGTACCCATTTTTCTACACTCGTCTGCTTTCTCGTTGCCCGGTATATCGCTGTGACCTGATACCCATGTTATGTCTCCGGACTCGTACGAGTGATTCAATTCATCTCGCACATTTTTATTTTACTGTCATACAGTCCAGTGCCTTTATGGCTGTCACACTGTCACTATTAAAAAAATATAAAATTCGAAAAGAACGCCCTGCCACGCTGTCACTATTAAAAACAGATAATATGAAAAGAACGCCATAAAGAACCACCTACAATATGTCAGTTCCACTTGCTCTAGCATAAGAAAAAGAGGACCATCTACAATATTTCAGTTACACTTGCTCAAGCATACAAAAAAGGACCTTCAATATGTCATTAACACTAGCTAGACATACAGTAAAGGAGAAGAAGGTCACAGATATCACAGTTTTCGCCAAAGACAAAAAAGACTAAGTTATGAGTAATCACAATCACTGTGTTTTTAACAGTGTCAAAATTTTTATTCTCCGGAACTTCTGACCTAGCCCCTGATATATAAGATATCTCAATACCAGTGCTTTGCCGATTAAACCACCCCTACATTAATACTCGATATATAAACAAAATGTATATTATATTTTACCCAGTTACTGAGCCCACAAACTTAACACACTTATGGCATCTTCAGGGTTTGTCTGTCTGTCTATGCGGATGTACAAAAAAAAATTGGACACAAGACTTTCAAAAAAAAGAAAAAAGAAGAAATCTCAGGGCAGACATATGACTGTAATCAAGGCATGAAACAATCATACGCATGGCATCGCAAGCGCGCGTGAATAAATGGCGCATACTCCAGACGGGGGAGGCAAAAACAAAACAAGCAACGTGTACCCAGTGCGACTACTATGGGGATAGGGAATATGTAAAGTGGACTCATGCCGCTGATCTCGTACTGTACGTGTCTGCGGAACATCTGAGTAAGTGACTGACTAACACACCGAGTGTCTGTGGTGTCGTCTTCTTGATGTTGATGGCGACGGTGGTGACGGCGGCGGCATGCTTCCCATCATCTCATCCGCTTGCAATAGCCACCACTATCATATCGTATCTACTTTAACTATTTCTGTTTTAGGAAACTAGTGATGTTGTTGCTCTTTTCCCCCATCGATTTGTGTTGTTGTGTCTTCGTTGTTGTTTTTCTGTGTCTTCTGTGTGTTATTGTTAAAGCTCGCACGCGTTACATTCAAATTATAGGTTACAGTGTGGATTTTTTATTGGCAGCTTACAGCGCTTTTTTCCTTTCTTTTCTTGGCGCTCTAGACAAAAAAAATTAAAAATAAAATAGATATTTTGTTCCTGCGGAAGACAGTGGTTTGCGGGGGCAAAGTCAAGCCAGTGGGTGATTTTCGTCATCATTTCACAGGTCACGAACCTGTCTTAAGTCTTTTGTTTATTTATTTGAAACTCACAATCTATAAGTGTATTTGCTTTTAAATTTGAGCTGTTCTTTTAAAATTAAAGCCAAATATATCTAAAGTCATTTGTTATGCTTAGCAAGGCAATTTTGCTGCACTTGCACAATAGATTCATGAAAGTAAGGCACTAGGCCTTAGGTTTTTGTTTTTCTTTGAGCAAACAATAACAGGATTTGAAATGATTTCTCCTATAGCCAGTTTCCTTTTCAGTGAATACTTTTCTATACGTTTTGCTAAAAGCACGAGAATTCCGGGGGACTCATTGTGTATTGAAATTATATAAAACTATTTTAAGGGAATGTAGTGTACACTGTGAACGAATGTGGTGAAAGAGGTACCATATCCTCGTAATCCTGACTATGCATCTGTTTTAATCTCGAAGTGACAGCTACATTTCGCATATACACTGCCGCTCATCTGAATAGCGCCCCTCAGACTAACTAACGGAAACATCTATATACATTTCGAAGCTCCCTGTACATAGCTGTCTACGTTTTTGTTTTGGGCTACCAGTTCCCTGGTTTCATGGAACTGAAACTGGGAGTAACCTTGGTTACGGAACCTGACCGAATGTTAACCGGTACCACGGGTGACTGGGGCTTATGGGGTTTTCTCAAGACTCCACCTAGTCATTACAGGCTCTCGGGCCTTGATGGGGTACGGTCGAGCCTAGCCTTAATACATGGGTGCCTTTCACCAGCGTCGAACGGAAGAGGTAGAGATAGACCTCGCTCTGAGCGGTGAGGAAACAATATCCATGTACTGCATGGTTTTAGACCGTAACATCTATATGAGGGCCGTGCCTTTAACTGAGGGTGACCAGTCCCGCGATGTATGGCTTGCAAACTGGTGGTAGCTCGGCTACGAGGTCTGACCGAAGACTAAAGTCTGGTACCATGGGTAGTCAAGAGCCCCCAGAACTGTTGTTCTGGACTGGCTAGCAGGTGCGGAGAGTATCGTGGTGGCTGTGGTTTAAACCCAAATCTCGGGGAGAGCTTCGGCTCGGTGTGGAGTGGCATTGCAACCGGGTGCTGTGCACCTTAGAACAGCAGAGGTGTTAGATAGGCCTCGGCCCCTGACCAAGGGAGAAGTTGTGTCCATATAGCACGCTTCGAATTAGTACCGGCGGGATTTGCCTTAAATAGTGCTGGCCGTAGCTTGGTTATGGCTCCAGTTGCGATGGCGCACCATGGTTGAAGCTATCACAGCAAGAATCATATCAAACACTTGAACGCTGTACTTAATATAAAAAAAAAATTAAACCTGAAAGGTGTTCTGTTATTTGTATGTGCTACTTTGATTTTAAAAATATTATTTTGAATAGCACCTCCTCCTGAAAATCTGATTTTGTGTGGTAATATATTGTACTTTAATGTCCAAAGATGCCTCAATCTGACGGTAAGTCAAGTGTCGGTCTTGCTTAATCAGTTCACGCACAGCATCGATGGTTTCTGGCAAAGTGACCGAAGTTGGTCGGCCTTTACGATATTCATCCTGGAGCGAACGGCGTCCAAGACTGAACTCTTGGTACCAGCGACAAACTTTGGTCTTTGATGGTGCTTTATCGCCAAGAGTAGAAACAAGTTGATTTTAACACTCTGAAAATTGTAAAAAAATCATCGCACGAAAATGTTCACGGGATAATTCCATTTTTTAACTGAGAAGAATTTTTCAACACACTGTAAACCAATCAAAAAGTCTCTGGGTTATATCCCATAACCCGTAAGGTTTTGTTGCAATTTTTATTATAGTATGACCAGAACTTAGACAACAGGTAACAATTTTCTCAACAGCTGTCAAAAACACAAAAATACGGCAGGGAGGAACAGTTCCAACAACTGCTACTATCAAAAATATACGGCGAATTGCACACCATAAAGTGTTC
This sequence comes from Hydrotaea diabolus, assembly GCA_963513945.1. Taxonomy (NCBI): domain Eukaryota; kingdom Metazoa; phylum Arthropoda; class Insecta; order Diptera; family Muscidae; genus Hydrotaea; species Hydrotaea diabolus. Next base: position 104,495,731 of record OY740720.1, on the reverse strand, counting down.
TTATGGTCTTCATTCTGATTTTTTCTCTGCATTGTACACTGATTTAGGACACTTGTGTTTGTAGACATATCCAGCTAGCGAATATTAATCTTATGACTGGCAATTTTTGAAACCCATTTACTCTTTTCTAATACTTTTAGCGGTCAGTTTGTTGAGGAAAGTCTACAATACCAATCGGGTACCAGCCCTAAGAACAATGTCCATATGTATAATGTTACTCACTGACCAGCACCATTTGTTCCAACTGCCCACATTAAAATCTTTGTTTTACTTAGAATAAAGGCGTTTCGGGTTTGAGTCTTAAGTCTTTCGTTTTGACATAAAAATACTATAGAAATTTCGTCAACACAAGTTTTCCTAAAAATCTCTTGCCGTTGTACTGTCATGAAACTTTTGCTTTTAGCAAAGACCTACTTTCGTTTTGATCAATGTCAGCCTAGACCACTGTTGTTGGCCCCCTATCTGTTTACTTTGTAAAAACTTGACGATGTGCATGTGTTGTTGTTGCCATTTTTTGCTATGTAGTTGGTGTTTTGTTTTTCATTTTTCTCTCTAAGCCGCGTACATTTACAACAAGTGTTTTGAGCCCCATCATAATCATCATTATTATCTTCTTGTATATGAGCATGGATGTGTCTGAAGGCCTGTTCGTTTTGTTGTTGCTCAGTTTCTGTTGCTGTTTTGCGTGTGCCGTGTGGCGTTTTTTCGGTCATCGTCAGCGTTTTGATTGGTTTTACTTTCCGGTCGTTAAAATCAAACACACTCGCGCATACACATCTATACATATGGACATGTATAGCAAACCAAACAATGGTATTTTTAACACATTTGCAGGGATTCCAGGCAACACTCCTTGCTGTATGCGTGTGTGTTTGTGTGTGTTGTCCCCTGGGATATGCGAAGACGACAAGCCGAAAGACCAAACTGTCTTCAAAAAGTGTTTGATGAGGGAGTTGATGTTGCGTCCCGGGGAGGTAACTTTACATGCCCCGGCATGTGGGGAATATGCTACGTACATACATAGCTGTGTCTGTATGTGTGTGTGTGGATTTTTGTGAAAACGTTTGTTTTATAATGGATTAACACTTTTAAGCTTCAAAGGTTTAGTTTATGAGCGGTCTATTTGTATAAGGGTGTGTAGTGTGGTTTTGTTTGGCTCCTTTTGTGTTTTTTTTTCTATTTGATATTGATAATTTCTTTGTTAAACAAAATTTGGCTTAAAGCACTTGTTCCTCTGGAAGATTATAGAAAACAGCGAGCGTTTGTATGTGAGTGCAGGAGCGAAAATCAGGTGAAATGTCTTTAAAACTGAAAGTAAACTTGCTGTTTCTGTTATTTCTGATTCTTATTGAGTTGAGTGTTAGAGTCTTACGGTGAATATCGACGGGGTCTTAACAATGAGCTGTATGAAAAAACCTTAAAATGGGACCATGGTCTGATGAGCTTCGCCAATTACACATATGTCAAATACTACCAACTGCAGTTTCGTACAAGAAGTAATCAGTCTCTTAGGCATAGTTTCAATTGATCATATTTCTTTTGTTTATTTCTTTGGATTATAAAAAGCAAATCATTTTCAGTCGACCGAAAGGTTCAAGTTCATGTTTTTTTCATTTCAATTTCGGATGTAAACATCTGAGCAGCAACTGCTGTTTATTTTTAGATCACTTTATTGTTTTGAAGTTTTTCGATTTCGTTTTCAGTCGTTGGTTTTGGTTTCGTTAATGATTATTTTTCATTTACAAGAAGTTAAAAGGTTTATTGTGAGCAATTTAGCACTTAAGAGTGCGTAAATTGTTTATTTTACCATTACAAATTATGGGCAATTTTCATCTCACAAACAAAAACAACAAACGGAAAAAATCATTATAATCATCGTCATCGCCACCAACCGACACAGTCATCATTTTGATGGTGATGCTGCGGCTGATAATCATCGTATTGAAAGTGAATTTTTTTTAGCCATATTCAGTCAAACGATGGCAATTGTGTTGAAAGGTTACTTACAAACCCAGACAGCAGGCAACAGAATGAGAACAAATACGCAGGCAAAAATAAAAAACAAAATCAATCTGTTGATTCAATAAAAAGTTTGTGTCTTTAGTCTTTTGATCGTTTTATTGAGTTTTCTTGCGAAGGGAACGACAAAAATGGAAATGTCGAAAAGCAGATCGAAAACAATTGGACTTTTGGACTGTGGCATCAGCTTGAATGTAAAAATGACGTTTGTTTGTTCACTAGTAGATTTTTGTTAATACGTTGCGGTTTATTGCTTTAAGTTTTATGCATCTTGCTGAGTTTCCGTTGATTGGAGTTCAATTGTTAGGTTAAATATTACATTTTTGTTTCCAATTTATTTTAAATTGAGTTAATACGTGCTCAAAACAAGTTGCTTGATCCTTAAGTGTCATGTGGTTGTGGTTCGCATGGATTATCTTATTATCATCTTTAAGACATTATAGCCGACAGTTAATGTCTTATAAAACGCCTGTAAAATTAAAATGCATTTAGTGTGATCCTAGACTTTATTCGAGCCAACCTAGCAACATGGAACGAATTTTGCGTCATACATATGACGACAAAGGATGAATCAGGTGGGTATTCTAAGGTTCCGAAGGTAATACGAATATTCCTGAATTGTTAATACACCTTGCAAAGTGTTCTGCCAGAAATAATTAAAACTTTAAAGCCATCTTTGGTCTTTGGTCGACAAAGAATGAATCAGGGGGGTATTCTAAGGTTCCGCAGGTAATACGAATACTCCTGAATTGTTAATACACATTGAAAATTGTTCTACCAGAAATAATCAAAACTTTAAAGCCATCTTTGGTCAGTTCATAAGGATATTAGTCAAACGGAAGCTTCCGCAGTGTAGAAGGGGTATATGGTAGTCATAAGCGCCCCGACAAGAGAGAAAGGTATATCCATACTAAAGCTTCACATATCAAATGGAAATCTAGGTGGACGCTGGTCCCTTCACTGTGGAGCTATGGATCAACATGGTGAAAAACATCATGGTAGGTAGCCACACTGACTTTCAGGTAATCGGAAACTTCTTGAACTGTTGATACGAGTATACCTTGAAAAGTGATCTACTAGAAATAATTAAAACTTTAAGGCTGTTTCTCGTCTGCTAGAGAGAAGAAAAAAGCTTCACATATCAAATGGAAACCTATGTGGACGCTGGTCTTTTAACTGTGGAGATATGGAGCAACACGGTTAAAGCCATCATGGTATATAATCAGGTTGACTTTCATTTGAGTAGCGTATCTTTTCTTTTAGGCTCATCTAAGATAAGTGACATCGATCTGCAGTTCAGATTGTTCACATGCAGCTCTCGCTTGTACAAGAGTTCTCATATATTCCTCGTTAGATGAACTACTGATCGCCCGAGGCATTGCAGGAAGAAAACTCGGTTAAATATATATGAGTGGTAGATGATAATGACGGCGATGTAGAAAAATATAGGGTTAATTGTCGCATACAGAAGGTAATTAGGCGTAAAATGTGTTTTTCCTGCATGCCGCTGTTAGGTTGGTTGGACCCAAAATTAGGAGGTACATTTGCATGGTGATTATATAAAAATTTGAACCGATTTTGTCTATTTTCAGCAATGTTTATCATGTATGAAAAAAACGCTACAAACCTAATTTCGTTGAAATATGAAGAAATTTAATGTTGTTAGGTCGGTTAGAGACAACATCGGGAGGTAGACTCCTTACTATATGTGAACTTAGACCGATTTCTATCTTTGGAAAGTTTCGTCGAGATCGATTCATATTTGCGACCTATTTTTTTTCAACAAGAATAGATGGACAGACCGGCAATTCTAAAATAATAGTCTTAATCTTAATGGGTCTATCACACATTTTTCTGGGCGTTACGAATATAAACCCCCTTCACAAGGTCTCGAAACCTCTGTACCAAAGTGTGGTGAGGGTATGAAAATAGAAGGTGAAAGTATGGGGCTATACGGTACCCCTGCATTTAGATCATATTTATTAGACGAAACACACCTTCCATATCACCACTGTATGTCAGTTTAACGCGTTTAACGCCGTTTCTACTTAATGTGAGAACCATTGCTATGTGGGCATCACCGAACAGGGAATTGTTAAGAGGCTTTACAACAGCTTCCAAAACAGCTTCATCGGTGAACAAAATTTTTCTGTGCAAGATATCAGCGTGCTTCATCAAAAGACGTTTGCATATTTTTTTTAAAGCTGCAGTCAATAATTGAAAGCCCGAAGTCCCAAGTATTTTTTAAAGATTCGACTCATGTACTTTTGCGTGATATTCATCTCACGGGCCATGATTTTCTTTTTTCGGAGCGGATTTCTGTGAATTTTTGATTTAACGGCTTTGATGACATGCGGCTTTCGAACAGATCGTGGGCGGCCCGACCGTTGTCGGTCTTTTACATCTCCAGTCTCCTCAAACAGTTTTATGCATCGGTAGACGAACATGCGGCTAATCCCTTGTGGCCGGAGCGTTTTGAAAATATCGATTTTTTTCATTTCACACTTGAAAAGCGATATTACAGCGATACGGTTCTCATTATCTGACCACTTCATGATGAAAGATGAAACAATTTTAAAATCCCGTTACAGACTAACGCTATTGAGGTAAGCTTTCAAAACCCATATGACATTAACGGGGTATGTTCAGTTCTACTTTTGAAATGGGTGTGTGCAATGTTGTAACAGTATTTATGTCCCTACTAAGTAAAACAAGATAAATCAGTACTGACGCCAAATGATGCCATAATTTTTTTTATAAGTGCGCTGTGCTTCACTAAACCGAACGCTATGTTGATATACGGAGAGACTGGATACTGGATTTCATTAAGCCGCTGGATAGTTCTACCCAAGAGGAATATCATCAGGTATCCAGTAGAGCGATTTATACGTAGGCCATACTGCCTAGAAATCTATTGAAATTAGAAATCTATTGAACTCTTATTAATTCACAAGATAATGATTTACCATGTTCTTCATGAACTTTGAAACCTTTTTGAGATACTGTCGCCCACTATTTACCAAGGCACTGCTGGAATGTTTTACATTGCTTAAGGTTTATTTTATAGATAAGTCGATGGCAGTTAGGAGGTCCAAAATTTGCCGGAAAAGATTAAGTTGGTCTTAACCTACCATAAAACTAGAGTGATAGGCAAAACTAGACTGATTGGTCCTTCCCTATCATATATCATGGTGGCCCTCAGGTGTCAACTTGGGGTTTCTAAGAACCTAAGAGAAGTGACTATAAAACTGAAGGGAGTGTCTATAAAACTCCGCATGAATAAATTTTGGTTTGTAGTTCTTCGGTATGTAGTTCACAAGAGTTGTCGTTGCATTCTTCTAAATTATTCTTGTTAAGTAGCTAATACCAGATTTTTTTACGTACTGAAAAGGATAACTTTCTCAGGAGTTGTTACTACCTGCGAAAGGAGAATGATTTGCCTATAATTTATTCCAACCACTTTTGTTTATCTTTTAGGAATGCCAATAGGGCAGACATATGGATCACGGAAGTAGTTATATACAGATTATATCCACAAACGAATGATATGTAAAAGACATATAACTCCATATTTAAATCTTTAGAGTAGCAGGAACCCTCCGCCCATTTTTCACATTTTATTCGGCCACCTTTTTTTAGTCACAGGATCTACAGGTCAGACAATGTGAACATTATTAAATCATTGCATATTTCAACGACAAAAGATAACAGACTAGGATGAGTCATCTTTCAGAAAAAATAGATGCATAGAAGGTCACTCAGGTGGACAACTAGTAGAGTGGATAGACGGGCAGGTTGTGGTGGGCGAGTTAATTACTAACATAGTGGTTTTGGGCAGATTAAGTATTTTTGCCCGAGCTTTAAGCAACTGAACTGTGCAAGTTATTCCAACCAGCATTGTTTTTTGTCTTATGTAGAAAAGACGCACGGCCCATCTTTTATACCAAGGGTCCTACTTCACTGACCTCAGATTGATTTAGTACTAACAGTTAGTCGGCCTTCTTAATCATCTAGGTGGACATCACTAGTCCAGTTATTGTGGCATCCCAATAAAAATTTAAGAAGATTTCCATTTTATTCTTAAAGAGATTTTAATAGACCATAAAATATGACCTTTGACTGTATCAAACTTTGATGTGCCATCAACTAACGCACCACTTTAATTCAGATTTTGAAAATTCTTTTGCCAAACTTGATGATTCTCCTCGAAGTGATTATAGAAAAATCTACCTATACCGGCACTGCAGAAAATGTACATGTGTATTCCTTGTTTGCCATGAATATCACACTGAGGAAAACACATTTTCCAGACAAACCTCTCAAGTATAAACAATTTACAGATTTGCCTAAGGGGATTTTAACATTTAAATGCAATATTTAAAAGTTTTAGAATAAATTACTCCAATCCAAACATTTCCTGTCCCACAAACATAATCTTGGCCAATTGCATGTTAACGGTAAAGCATGATTATGTTTTGCAACAGCCATAAACAAATAATCATGGCCAGCCTCTATGATTCTGCATACAAGATTTGGACGGATGTAAGCCAATGTGTACCAAAAAAGAAAACACAGAAGTATAATGGAAATATTATTGAAGATTTAGCTTTAACGATAATATATATTCATTCAATTCATTATTTATATATGTGGCTCTAATCGTACATGCCAGATTTTGGCCATTTGAACAATGAAAATATGGCCTTCGAGGCAAACACGCTCTTCTACAAATAAAATTTAAAAAATGTTTGTCCGAAACCGTATATCGCCCCAAAACGGTCAGAGAAAAGAAATTAAATGATATGCACAATCTTAATAGCATCTCAATGGTATACCGAAATCTACCCATAATATTCAAAGAAATTTGTTTTTGAATATTTGAAAATAGTTCATCAATCTCACGCTTGACCGCCACACACAACGCTAAAGTGTTAACATAATTTATCATCATAAAGCCTCGATACTACCTTTTGATCTCTCCAAACCACCCAGAAAGAAGAATCAAACGCCAAAGTACTTACATTTGGGGGGTCCCCACAATGCAAACTGCAGCCAAGGCCCAAATCAAATCAAGCCACCACACCACACAGCCCGGCTGCCTGCCACAACAAAAGGCGTGTGGCTACTTAATGATGACCTCAAAGGTCATTTAGACAAATCAACAACAATGGCCCAAAAAAAACAACAAATACGCAAACAAACAGACAAAAGAATAATAGTGGGCGCTTAAATCGTTTAAAGCCGCCTTATAGCCCTTAAGTTCTTAAGGGGTTTTTGTGTGTGTGGGTTCTTCCTTCCCGCTGGCCAAATGAAACTGAAATCTTGGCTGAGTTTGGATAAAAAAACCAAAACTGCAAAACCTTAGAGCCCCCAAAGCAGCCGGAACAAAAGGTGTAGGGAACGTGTAACACAATGAGGCTCAATTTGTTAAAATCGACACAAAACGACGCGAGCAAAAAAGTGACCACCATGACAACCATTAAATTGTGCAACGGCAACAAAGTTAAGAAAAATTACATTTTCTTTTAAATGGCATTTGCTGTAACATATTGTAGTTGTTGTTGTAGCTTGCCGCTGTTTGAAAGAGCGCTTTGAATGCGAGGGGTGTATGGTAAGACAAAGCTCTCGCTGGTTGGTAGTTTATTCTTGCAGAGAAGTTGTATAGAACATAGAAGAATTCAAAATCCCTGATGCTATGGTGTGGTGTATAAAGGCAAAATTCTGAAAATAATAATTAGTTCGCTATGAGAAGAATCAAGCTGTTGCCTTCATATGCCTTGCTAAAGCACGAGAGTTTCTTAACTGTACAAATCTTTGTTATAAAACTTCTTTGATTATGATAACCTTCTAAAACTTCTGTTCCAGATGGAAATTTTAAAACAGAATTCAAATTCAGATAGTGCTACAGGAGTACACGCTGTAGTTCAACATAAGTTTAGTTTGAATACTATTCGACAGAAGGTTCCTCTTTTGGATCCGTTATTATGGCACAATATATATATTTGGTACCGATGATCAGGTATTATATCTTAATACGAACCAATTAAATAGCTTAAATTAAAATTAAGGTACAATTCACTTGGAGTAGCTGATGAGTGTCCGGCCATCACTGAATAAGAGGACACGGAAAAGCAAAAGCCTTGGCCTTAAGAGGTAGGAAATTGCAAACAATGAACTAAGATCATCCGAAGGTTTTCGGGGCTACGCATTCAAAGTTGATAATATGGACAAAGAACGCTCAAACCGTTGGAAAGACAAATAAGACCGTGTGGGGAGACATGGAATAGGACACGACTAGAACATTGCTGAACTTGAGGACACACAGGATTACAGGCGCATATACCATAGGATGGGAATAATAAATAACAACATTAGGAGGACATGCGGGGGGGAAGAAGAAACGTTGGAGCATTACCATTGCCTCTTCCCAGCTTTAGCCGACATTAAATCCCGATTCTTAGAAGGTGAACCTTTACCCGGATCATGGGGAAATGAATGGAAGCATTTTCCATTTATGAACTATGTTAAAAGTACACCTTTACTAAACTAATCTTTCAAGGCCGAAACAAAAAATAATTAGAGGACACAGCAGACCGATTACTGGCTTAGCGTTATGTCCAAGGACATAGGCGCATCAAATATGCCTCCTAACTTTTTCCAACTAAGTTTCTTAGGGCCCCGGCATAAATGGGAAAATTGGCCGACAAATGTTAATGGACAAAAAGAAGGGGAACAAAAGGACTCATGGCTACTACTGGACAGATGGTCGTACAAGAGGAATATCTCTCAGATGAAAAAAAACAATAAACAGAGGGATAGATATAGAATGATGGCCACACATACAGGCCGGAAAATGTGAACAATAACAAATCACTACCTGTTTACCCGACAGAAAATAAAAGGATACGATGTTTCAGATGGATAGAAGGTCTTTCCGGTGGACAACTAGTAGACAGGATAAATGGGCATAATGTACCTAAAGTAGAAAATATTGGAGATCAGTTCTTAATAAGTAAATAAAAGAAAATATGTCTATTTACAGGGTGTGGGGATTGGAGTGCTACCATTTTCAACTTGACATAACAAGCTATCAATGCAATCGATTTTTTTGGAATGGCAAGACTTTGTTACATCTTTTACAAGATTACAAAAGCACACGTGTTTAAGATTTTTTTAGTTGATTCTGAAAAAGAAACAACAAAAGGTCTCGACCCAGAATAAAAACTGTTTAAATTATAATAATCATAAAAGACCGAATAAATGTAAACATAACAAAAAACTATGTTTTGCGAAATTAATTTTATATGACATGGAATTCAAGCGGGACAGTGTGATATCGCTTCATATAGCTGAAAATCGTTTTCAAGAACTAAAAACGATACAAGAAGACTAGTAGTGTTAAAAAAGCATGGTAGCGGTGTAAAAAACAGCAACTTTGTCAGAAAGGTGCAGACAAGAACTGGAAGAAATCCCTGAGTGCTAGGAAATCGGCGGCAGATTTTGCTTTAGGGACATTTAAAAAAAGAAGCTCGGTGTGAAGCCTTACAAGCTACAAAAGACACATAACCTTACATCGAAGCAAAAACTCCAACTACTGCAAAAGGATAAAACATAGAGGATAAAACGCTTGCACGCCAGCGGCCAATTACCAAATATCGTCTAAAGAGAAAAATCACCCAATAGAGCAGTACTCGTACGTGCATTTAAGGTAACGATTGGCCAGTAAAACTCAAGCTTCTTCTCACGCCGTGGTTTGGGCCGACGTAACCGCCAATGGACGCTCTCCACTCGTATTTCTGGAACTCTTTGTTAAAGTGAATGCAACTGTATACCATGAATCAGTATTAATGTTTGGACACAGAAACATATCAGCAATAGGCCTTATACTTTCCAACAGGACTCTGCACCATTGCAAAGGCACTCGTGAATCAGGACTGGTTAAAAACAACGTTCCTTACTTCATTTCGGCTGAAAAGAAGCTCTCAAATGCATCGGATGCTAACCCGGGGATTTCTGTATTTGGGGTATTATGAATTTCAAGGTTCTAACAAAAAAATATTCCAGTATTGTCTCATAAAGTAATCCCTTCAGCGAGAATGGACGCGAATTCACATTCGTGTATTCTGCATTTTTTTTGAAAGGATCGATCGAACTACTATAGCTAAAGGGGGATATATTGAATATTTACTCTACTATGTTTTAAATAATAGAGAAGATTTTCAATAAAAAAATACCAACACATAGATTTGTGTAACACTTTCAATTGGTAACACTTCAATCCCCGCACCCTGTACATATATGGACGGTTAACAAATGGACAATTGTATTTACTGGTGGGCACACAAACATTAAGATTAATAGGGAGAACAGCAAATTAAACCAAATAATGACGATGCAATATAAGGAAATCTGATGAACTAACGGTCGCACTAATTATCAGATAGAATACATGCTTTATGGACCTGTCCAGACTAAAGACAAATGCACAGATAAGCTATCGAGTAGGTAGAAGAAACCCGCTTGGCTGCTTTTTTAAAAGATTAACTATTTTATTATTGAATCTGAGCCATAAATGTATTGAATTAGTTTAAGTTGACCGTACGCAGTAATTTTTAGAAAGAAAGGCACTACGGATTAAAATGACTAACTACTTAAGAAGTCCAAAGACCCCACTGATTGTCACCATTAAAATGGTACTGCCAGCAGTGCGCAGAGGGGATCATATGCAGTGCCTTTTAGGAGAACGGATTCTACCATTCGATTTCCAAATCTGTATAATTTAAGAAAAAGCCTTTATGTGCAATTTCCATACCTAAGAATTAGAAGAAGATCATTTGAAATATTTATTTACAACAAATTTGAAGAGTGTCCAATGCCCATATAGGTTAGTTACTAGGGTGTCCAAAAATAAGTGGAGCAATTACACTACTCTGCAAAAATCTAATTTTGAGCCCTCCTTTAGACGAAACCAACTGCCCCTTAAGAAAAATAATCTCCTGAATTCTAATTGAGCGTTTGTTTTTTCCCATCACGTATAGTTTTAGAGAAATCGTTAATATGATTTTTCATTAATTTGCCTAAAACTTTGGCAATTCTTATCCCGTAGACTTGAAATGGGCAATATTAGTAAGAACTATAGTAAGAAATTCATCTTTCACAAAAATCTTAATTTATAAAACTCGAATAAAAATTGCGAAAGTTACAACCAAAAGAAGTCAAAATTTTTTGTGGAAACATTTAGTTTTCAACTGCCAATTGTATCGCAATTCTGAAGCTATCCCTCAAGTGGCATAAAATAATAAAGAAGGTAGCAATACCAATGTGGTGTATTTTTGATAGTCAATCGAAAATGCCTGAGTTATAGCAGTTTTTGTAAAAAAAAATCATAGGAATCATAGGAAAATGTCATTTTCACAATATCTGGAAAACTATATGTGATAGGGCAAAATGGACACTTAATTTGGCTTCATAACAGTGTTGATGTTTTTTTCGTATGTGCTCATTAGCGAGGTTTCTGTGAGATCACAGAAATAATCATCTTCCTAGGATAATAACATCAGTTTATTCTATATTCCTATCATACTTACACCACCCTCGTTACCGGACAAGCCCTTCTGCAAAGAACTTCAATGCAACAACAAACGACACGAAAAAAGAAGCCAAAGTTATTTGTTCTTATTTCAGGTTGTTTGTTGTTGCAGTTGCTGTTGCCGCAGTAGAGAATATCTTTAGCGCCGTCTGCATACCTTAAAAGCTTTCATTTTCAAATGTCTGCCCAAGTGTGTTCCTACGTTCATACCTGCAGCCCAAACGTAAGGGAGCATGAGCGAGGCGATCCGAGGAGTTCTGGCAAAGTCATTCAACAAAATTGTTCTGCTGGCATTTCTGTGGTACGTATTTAAGTCGCTGTCTGTCTGTCGGGCATAGACAAATAATGTCGATACGAGTACCAATGATCATGGCCCTACCAGTGGTGATGATGATGATGACGATGACGACGATGACGGTGTTGGTGGCATTCATAATGATGATGACCGCTGTGATCATGATGTTGTTGTTCTTGTTGCCCGCTGTGGTTGTTGTTGTTGTTTTGGCGGTTTTAAAATGTGCTTAATTGCATTTCGATATCTATGCTTAGGCATCACACATCTATAAGTCCGCCACTTTTGTTCTTATTCATACTTCACCTCCTCATGCGCCGCCACCATCGCCACCTTCAACTGTACGTTGCATTGTGTGCGTGTATGTGTGTGTATGATCCTCTTCGCCTGCTTCAAAGCCAATTCCAGTTGACGATGATGGTGGCGTTGGTCATGGCATATGCTCTGCTGTTTTTGCTGCGCCATAACTATCATCATATACTCGTATACGTATGCATGTATGTGTACATGAATGTCAGAATACCACCGTGCCAATACACCGAAGGACCGACGGACAGACGGACATGTATTCAGACGCAGCAACAAAAAACTTAAGACAAAAACTTCGAAAGAACTATTTTGTGCAGTAGGCGGCATTGTTAGAGAGGCAGAAAATCGATTTTTTTGTGCAACAAAATTGTTGCTGTTTACACAGAAAATGAAGGCAAGAAAAAAATCCCCAGCAACTAATTGTTGCCACAAAACAAAAGCTTTAGGTGGGAATTTGAGTAAATATTTTGTTCGCCGATTGTTGCCGTAGCTGCTGCGGCACACTCAGCTTGTGTTGCAGCCAACGAAATGATGATGTCGCGGGGGAAACATCTTTGCCGGCAACCGATGCTGCCAAGGAAAAGAGCTCGTAGAGAAAAACTTTAGCGTGGCAAATAAATACATTTAATGGGAATGCTTTCTTAGGAAATGGAATCGCACAAAAAGTGCACATACAAAATAATTCGCATAGAAACAAGTCGAAATAATCGATTTTGTCCATTTTAGATTTCAGACATTTTCAAGTTAAGTCATCATCCCTTGTCTAGTTGCTTTTGGGTGGCTTCATTATTAAGCTTGGAAATGGAACCTTGATTAGCTGATGGCAGAACTAGGGCGGGGTATTTGAAAACCAAGTAAATAAAGAGAAATTCACAGAAGGAATGTATGTATGCTAAAAATAAATTTGATAGAGTAAAAATAACGTATATCAAGGCTTGACCTGTTTGACAGGCCATTGATGTGACATAAAGCAAAGGGCACCTTACGAGTGTCAACACCGGACACTGCGTGCAAGGTCAAATGGCTGCATATATGAACCCAAATGGCTGCTATGATGTAGAGAAATCAGTGCATTACATGCTATGTGCAAGAGAATCGTTTCGCCTAGTGACCAGGATATCCGTGGTGTGATGGTTAGTGTGCCCGACCATCAAACAGGGATCAGAATATTTATTTCGTACCTTAACAATTTATTTTGCTCGAAAAGTTTATAAAACGATTATTTACGAGTATAAACGTAAAAATGGCTGCTTTCATTGTGTCTTATATTGGGGGAAGGGGTGTTTTAAAAATTTTAAATAGTCTAAAAATTCATATTTGGAACATATATGAACGATCCATATTTCAAAATTAAATTTGAATATTGTTTGAAAAAAACTTGTGAAGTGAGATATACAACAGTAGTTCTCATATGTTTGTTGAGAACCTCTAAAAGAGTTCGGTTTTCCTTTTTAACAATTGCTGAGAAGCTTTCTGCAGGTGGGCTTCACGGTCCTGAAATCGCTACATAGCAGTGTGCAGCCACGGAAATCAATGTCCAATTTGTAAAAAAAACTTGTCTTCCGTTAAGTGTAAATGTAAGAATTCTCTAGAGCCTCTTAATCCCTGTTCAATACGTACAATTTGTTGTTGTAATTATTATATTTTTTGAAACAAATTCCAATTTTTTTAATTCCAAGTTATATATTAGTAGTCTCCATTTTTTTAATAATTTTACGAAATTTGCTCACAAGTGTAAAAATTCCTAAAGAGATCTTATAGTATAGCGACCGCCATAATTGTTGAAGTTATGGACCAAACACTCGCGATGATTGGTACCTGATGCTCATTTTCATAAACATTGAATAAATTAAAACTAAAAAAAATCTTTCATATCACCCAATTTTCGTACAAATCGGTCAATTTGTACAGGACTTAGTAATGCCCAAAATGAATTTTTTGGTTCTTAAAAAAAAAACAAAAAAAAATAATAGCTGCCATTTATACGATTATAAAGAAGCGTTTTATAAACTTTTCAAGCAAAAAAATTAATCGTACGTTTGAAAAAGGCATTTTCAGAAATGAAGTACTGCATATGCTGCATCGTCTGACAACGTTGCAGTAGTCATGTATTCTAAATAGCATCAATTCAGCATTTACTGCGCAAATATCGAGCAGACGTGCAGTAACAAATGTATGATGCAATAATAAGAACATGATTTAATTTCAATTTCGATTAAATTTGGTATATTACATTACGGTGGACAAACAATGTAACCAATTGCAATGTAACCATGTTCGTAAATGCAGAAAAAAGCGTCAATAAAGCATGTAAAACAACTTCATTACATGACCATTAACGTAAATGCAGCACGCGCAGTGCTTCACTGCCAAAAAGGTCCTTAGTCTCACCCACATGCAAGCCCTGGTTTAACTCCGGGTTAGAGCATCTAAAAATTTCAACGCTTGTTGTTCACCTCATAAATGCTGGCGACTTTGGTTTCAGTTCTTGAGACACTATTTACTTTATGGCGAAACCCTATGGGACTGATCGGCTCCAAATTGAAATCTTTGGGTCTTCTTCGATGCCGATAGCTGGAGCCGGCGTGGCTGTGTTTTTTTACTTCGCATAATTCTTAGCTGGGTTTGTTTGCTTAAGGTCCTGGGAGTGCTCGAAGGACTGCATCATGTAAAGTCAAAATGATTCCCCACAGTTTAGCACATTTAAGGTTACTCTCTGAGGCAAAGTTGTAGCTCTTGATAGAAAGAACAAAAACTGTGAACATATAAAATACTTCATCTTCAAGGTCAAAATCGCTAAAAACTTTTTTTTTACCTTTTTCCCCTGTTCAGGTCCATAGGTATAAAACCATTCAAAACTCATGGAAATAATCAACAACAAAAATGTACCTAAGATCTCAGTAAACAACTTTCTAGGATATATGAACTTCCTAGGAATGATTCTTAAGACTGTTTAGGTTATCTCTAATGTAGCCGCAAAAGAGAAAAATTTCCCGAAAATTTTTTAATTTCATTTGCTTTTTCTCTTCTTCATTTGCTTTTTCTTTACTTCGACATTGTTGAAGTAAATTCAACATTGTTGAAGTATATTCAACATTTTTGAAGTATATTTGACATTGCTGAAGTATATTCAACATTTTTGAAGTATATTCAAAATTGTTGAAGTATGTTGACTATCAACAATGTTTATGACAAGAGCTACAACTTTGCCTCGGAAATTCCGAACGGTTTGCAAGATGAGAGCCAAAGAAAATGATCACCTTTTTGCAAAAATGACACCGAGGCCCCAAATCTTTGGGGACCATAAAAAAAATGCAAGACTTTGGGCAAAACTGGGAGAATGGGTTTATTTTTTTGGTCTTATATCACGTAGTGGTGTCCGTATATGGTTATATTTAAAAAATTACTCACAGTTTTATCATGCCAATAAGTTCTGGTTTAACCCCGTGTAAGAACATGTCACAATTTTTCAGCAGCGGGGCTTCACCTAGTAAATGCCATCGACTTTACGAGTGCAAGATTTATCTCTAAGCCATTTTAAATTTTCTCTATAAAAATGCATTAGCTGTTCGGAGCCGGCGTTTAATAGTAGGTCTCGGTCAGTGAGTATAAGAATTGAAGCATGTACAGTAGGGCGTACCTCAAAAAAAAAGTTCGGCGTACATTTTTTTGTCTTTGAAGTCATTGAGCTCAAGCACCCCCTTCTGGTACTTACCCATCATATCTCAGTTGCTACTACCCTAATGTACCACTCTAATATCAGAAAATTAAAGCTCGCGCGGGGTGCTTGAGCTCAATGACTTCAAAGACAAAAAAATCGGCCTCGTCGAGACAAAAACATCGATGTATCACACTTTAAAATCCGTTTATAAATGCAGAAGTTATATAGAAAAATGTAAAAGCGCGACCCCTACGTTCGGCATAAAAAAATAAAAAAAAATTTTTTGAAACTCTCTTTCAATAATACTTCATATTCGAAGGTGTACGGCGAACTTTTTTTTTTTTACTTGTAACCTGGTACGCTCTAATGTACAGCTTACTGATTTGATAGTTCCCCCTTGTTCCTTAATGGGATGTTGTGGGATTTAAGTAAGTACCTACCTACAGTAATAATTGGGCATAACTCAAAAATTTTCTGTTTTTTGTGGTGTAACGGGTAGTATGTGCGATGTACATGTAGACTCAGGTTCAAGTCTAAGTAAAAATAACTAAAATTATTCAGAGGTGGGTTTCCACCTCATACATGCCGGCGACGTCACGTTCCGAGTCAGGACTAAACAGGAACTTTTAGGCCAGTGGTCCCGTTTGTTTCTATATTTTTCAAAGTGCTAAGGCATTTCTAGTCATCACTGCACCTCACAAGTAAAACATGGCTTTCCCATTCCTCCTTTCCAACTTGTCGATCAATTTATCATAGACAGTAGCTGGTAATGCCAATAGACTAGACTTTGTACCCATTATACCGACAAATCTTTTATGTTTCCTTCCAGTAAGTTCTCGACCCACTTTTACTTGCTCTTCAGAACCTTACTCCAAGTGTACTTGTATGCCATCACATTTGAGACATTAGAATCCAATGGAACAATGGCAAAAGCAATGGCACCGCAGTCCTGCATATGTTAACCTCAAGTAAATCAATCACAAGCAAACGCCATCCCCAGAGCTTTGACTACATACAAAAGTGTGTTTGTTTGTGCATGTGATGAAAACGATTGATGGCAAAAATAAAAATTTCAATTTTAAATATTATTCCATGAAATCCAATTGTATTTGTCAAATCCCTGTCTAAAACCACAAGACAAAAGACAATCATCCACCAGCCGTTGATCAAAAGCTAAAGCCGCTGGTACTTCAATAACGACAACCAACACCAGCGACACCGACAACGACAACAAAATCAAAGTTCTTGAACACGTTTGTAACATGACTTTTGTAAATCCACAAAAAATTTCATATATTGTAAATGTATAAATAAAAAAAATATTGTTGAATAACTACTGGCGTGATTTGAATTTTTGTTTTTGACTGTCGTGTTTGATTTTTCGAATTTGCCTGGGACACCCACCCACTTCTGGGCAAATAAATATGCTCGCATGGTGTCTGTCTGTCTGCTTATTCGTCTCTCATGGCGTTGGGTGTTTTGCGATTGCGTTTGTGAGGGAAAAATGCCGAAACTATTCTTTTTTGGAAACTTATAAAAACACTTGAAAGTTTCGTTTGATTGTTGGACAAAAGGGAGCCAAAAAAAGAATGATAGCTATATTGCCAACTTTAGACAGTTAACAAAGAACAACAGTAAAAATGCTGACGTACCTTTTGGTAACAGATGAGAGGGCACTTGATAATACAGAAGAGATCGATGTGAGATTAGACGCGAATAAAAAATATTTCAAAAATTTAAGTAGGATGCGATAAAGTGAAGGCGGTAGTGAGGACAGGAGGCGTTACACAATGTTTTGTGATACAAAATGTTGGCATTCTTTTATGATGGCAAGTGTTAGAAAAAAAGATATCAAATGAATCTGTTACGGATAAGGACAAGGGAATTTATGACATGGGCGAGCTAAAGCATTATTTGTCTGAAATTGTAAAAAATATTAACATTGTAAGATCTGTGCTGTAAAATTGATATGATAAATCGTGTTTCATGGGACAATTTCTTTCGATAGCATTAGAGGTAAAAGAGGTTTAGACATTCCTGGATATAATGTTGGCATTCCGCAATACTGTAAGATTTGGCAAAGACATCATTATTACAATGCTGTTTAATTGAAAAATGAGTAGAAAGTAGCGAGAATAATTCTAAGCGTTAGTATACTTTCTAGGACCTTAAGCAACCATATGTGACGCGCAAAATTGAAAGGGACCTAAGGGTAAAAACCAGTTTTGTTCAGGGGAGCCATTTTAAAGATTTAAATACGTGTATCTTTGGAGTAGAATCCTCGACTTCACTATCATAAAACGCGCATATCTCTGGGAGGGAACACTTTTGGGGCATGGGATCGGTCTCATTCGATGCTCAGATGTTGTCCACATCAAAAAAAACAAGCGTCTCTGCATTGACATAGCCTTATTATTGGGTGTGGTTTTTAACTTAACGGATTCGTCGTTCCGTATTTCATTCGGAATCAAAAAGGAGACGTCGTTACTGTCATTGGTCTTCGGTATAGAGCGATGTTTATCAACTTACAGTGTTCGGAGCTCAACCTCACCGAAATATTCGAGTTTTCGTTCCAAAGACATAACGTTAGAGACATACAAGCGATGTAATACATGAAGATGCGAGGTTATAAGTCGACGGGATCATGTTACGACGAACGTTCCTGAACTGATTACGCAACTCAATTTCTCTGGAATATTTCATGCTGGTGCTATAACCTTAGTCTATGCAAATAAGCCAGCCGCTTTAGAAGAAATCTAGGCCACCATTCGAAATGCATTCGCCGGAATACCGGACATTATATCACATTGGAGCAATATATCAGAACAGACAGTAAATACATCTTCTAAATCGATGTAATGATCATTTAAATGATGGTTATTCCAAATTTCATATCCTAGAAGTAGCTTATAAATAAAGAAAGATTCAAGCGTGTGGACTTTGCGCGCCATTAACGATCCAGAATCTTTATGTTAATTGACCGTTGTTTTTTTACCTCACACCACAATGTGGTACAGGGTATTATGACTGAGTACTGATGTGTAAAACACTTTAAAGGAATGGATATAAAAACCATGTTAAGTATAACGATTGACTCAGAATTACTATCTGATTCCGTTCAGCGATGTTCGTCAGTCCATTCGTCCTTCTATCGTTGTAATCAAACTACAGGTCGGTATTATAAACCAATTTCGATGAAACTTGGTACATTTTTCAAGTATGAGCCAACGTCAAACCCTATTCAAATTGCTTCACATCCGTAAGTATTTAAGTATCATATAAAGAGTTTTCCAATTTTAAAACTAACAGCTTTGTAATCCACATATTACATAAAATTTCGACCAAACTTCGACTGCCCAACACCCATCTCTCCAATTTAAAAATTGCTGCACCACAAATGTGGCTCGCGATTTGAGGTCCTGCAGCTCTAGAAGCCACAAATTACACCCGATCACGCCTTATTTTGCATGGTACGTTATGAGCGAATATTAATTATCTGTAGAGAAACTGGACCAGAAAGATTTTTATTTTCGTATAGCCCCCATATGTGACGCGCAAAGTAGAAAGGGACCTAAGGTTATAAACCAGTTTTGTTCAGGAGAGCCATTTTAAAGATTAGGTCCCTTTCTATTTGCGCTTAGAAACGTCGACTTCACTTTCACAAAACGCGCATATCTCTGGGAGGGAACACTTTTGGGGCATGGGATTGGTCTCATTCGATGCTCCGATGTTGTCCACATCAAAAAAAAGTGAAAATTTGATGAAAAGTTTTGTTCAGGAGAGCCATTTTAAAGAGTAGGTCCCTTTCTATTTTCGCTTAGAATTGTCGACTTCACTTTCATAAAACGCGCATATCTCTGGGAGGGAACAATTTTGGGGCATGGGTTCGGTCTCATTCGATGCTCAGATGTTGTCCACATCAAAAAATAAAAAAATAAAAATTGATTTTTTTACCCTTAGGTCCCTTTCTCTCTGCGCTGTCACATATAATGATCCTTTTTGACTTCCAAACCTACAGCTCTAAACAGCCACATAATACACCCAACTCGAACCAAATTTCGCATATGTAACAAGTGACCAACACCCATTTCCTGCAACATTAGACCATATTGATCCATATTTTCGAATAGATTCCTCTCCAAGGTGCTTCCCGATTTGAGGTATTTATTGCAGCACTAGAAGGTGCAGGAATAGCTTCCACGCCCAAACGCCAATTACACCTGATCACGCTCAAATTGTGCATGGTATGCTATGAGAGACCACATAGCTCTATATTTTTCTATAGCTCACAAAGGTCTTCCAAATGTTAGAATGCAGCTTCAGAAGCCACATTTTAAATCCGAATTCTAACGAATTACGCATGGAGCGTTACAAGAGGCCAACACCCATGTCCTGTAACGTTGGACCATAAAGATTTAAGGTCCTGCAGCTTTAGAAGCCTGCAACTTGAAACCATTACGCTCACATTTTGTATGTTACGTAATGAGCGACATATAAATTACTTAAACATATTGAGTCCGACCTTGCTCAAGTCCCAGACAGAAGTGCAAAGTTGGCCATGCCCGACTTTAATTTTTTTAAACATGTTTAAATTTGGTGCTGTTAAAGGTTGGCCAAAAATTGCCAACCCACAACAAACTGAACTTGAAGTATTGAACTTTTGATGATTGCTAAGCCAACACAGCTTAACTCGACAGTAAAACCGAGGGAAAATTCTTTGTTTGTGACTTGAACAGTTTTTATTTTGGTTCGAGACCTTTTTGTTGTGTCTTTTTCAGAATCAACTAAAAAATTGGTGAAATGTATTGGCTACGGTTGCCAGGCAGACTGTACAGCTGTTTCTATACCCGCCAAGGTTTTTCTTTAGCAGTCTTTGGCAACGATTACTTCGGCTACAAATCAAATGACTAATACAGGAGTCTCACTATGATTTATGAGAAGTTGATTCTGAAAAAGAAACAACAAAATAGTCTCGAACCAGAATAAAAACTATTCAAGTCATACTAATTATAAAAGACCGAATAAATGTAAGTGTAATGCATGCCAACTCTTTAGGATCACCCATTTGGAATTTCTGATTTCGGTGGTAGTTAGTAAGAAGATATATTTCATTGATGTCCGATTTAATGGGCCAGTTATGCGACCAACGATTACTGCGATTATTGTACAGAAAAAATAATAATAAGACGTACACAAATCATCTTCTCTTTACGTGATTTGGTCTGTAAAACAGTTCGAAGTCCTAACATGGGCTCTCAATCTATTTTGAAAATAAGCTTTTTTCGAAAGGAAGCTAATTAATTTCGCCGGATAACAGTTTTAGCCTACAAAGATTCTTCATCGCTTTTATGAACCGAGGAATCGGTTTTATGAACCGAAGAACCGGTTTTATGAACCGAGGAATAGCTTTTATGAACCGATTTCAAGGAAAATCGGTTACTTTATTAATTAAAACTTACTTATAATTAAATAATGATTAATATACTTCATTGTGTTAGCTTCAAATTGATGAGATGTCAATTACTATATTCAATTTGTTATTTTAAATTTTCAAATTCTATTTGACAAAAATTCGAATATATTTTGATGTTTCTACTTTTAGTTTAAGCCCAACTTCAGGACTGCTGGTCAATGTCATCTTCATCATACTGCACAAAAAACTTAAATAGAAACGTAACCCAGCGAATGACAACTCGCATTCCTTCAAAAATGAATGTTTGATATTAAAAAGAAATACATCAATCCGCCCTGAAGGGTTTCACATATTTTCAAATTCTTGTACATTTTGCAGTGGTGGCAATCTTTGGTTTAAAAAAATATTTTATGATACTTGTATAGCTTTATTGGCCAACTTTGTTGCCAAAACTTTATAAGTTTTGTTGTGTATGAGTATTTGTTTATTAGCCCCAAACAATGTAGCCAGAATTCCTTTGTTTGACGGACTGTCCACAAACCTGTCCCGTTTCAACAACACTCAGTCCACTTTGAAATATTTTTGTAGTATTTTTCCTTCTCTTACCAAACCCGTTGTTTTTTACGCTTTTTTTTAACAAAAAATACCAAAAAAGGAAAAAAATGTTGACATTCGCCGTGGGTGCGGTGTTAAGAATATTGAACCGTTTGTGGTTCAATGTTAATAAAGTTCTTGATTTGATTTGTTTTGGCTACGTTGTTTTGTCATTGTCGTCATGACTTTTTGTGCGAACGTTGTTTGCTTGGTCAAGCGTGATTTTCGTAAATAAGCATAATAATTGTTCACAACACCGAAATGATTTTTTTTTAATGAAATCGAACACGTTTTCGTTGTCATAAAGTAATTCAGACTGTTTTCTTTTCGAAATAAGAAAACAAATAATATAAGAACCCCTCAAGGCAATGATGTTTAATTTTAGAATTATGATATATGAATTCTTAATTAGTTTTTGAACATAAATAAATAAATGAAAACTATGACAATGTATGGAGACTCTGCGTTTTGTAAAAAGTAGAAAATAATTTGATTAAAGGTAATTACATTTCTTGAATTCGATTCTTCATTTTTAAAAATAGTTTGTTATAAAGTGTGGTCCAACTAAAACGCACGATGCTTATTGCAAATAAAACAAAAAATTTCCAGAGAATTATCATAATATTTAATTATTTATTTTGATGTACGGATTTATGACAATTATGCGATAAATACAATATCGTCCAAATGATCGCTAATGCTTCTGTGGTATACCGATGGTCCATATTTTAAATGATTCTAAAACTTAAGGGAGGTTCAATGTCGTTAATGTGCTGAATCTCATCTTTAAGCACTTAAATTGTTTTGGGTTTATTGACGTATACTTTTTCTTTTAAATATCCCAAATGAAAGAAGTCCAACGTTGTCAAAAAACATGATGGTGGCGTAAGATAACACAGCCATTAAATTTCTCGAGCAAAAGAGATATTGTTTCTTTGGCTGTGTCGCAAGTATTCTGTTGAAACCACATATCGCCCAGGTCCATATCCTTAATTGCTGTCCACATCTCGCATTAGCGAACACCATTCACGGCAACTGCTAGGACGACCTAGTTTTTGTAGAAGTACGGTCAGATGACGCCGCCAGCCCATAGACCGCACCAGACAGTCACTCTTTGTGGATGCATCGGCTTTTTAACAATCACTCGTGGATTCTCATTTGCCCAAATGCGGCAGTTCTGCTTGTTAACGAATCCACTGAGATGATGTGTGCCTCGTCGCTGAAGATGATTTTCTTTCTAAAGTCACCATTACCTATTGTCTGTTCAACCAACCACTCGGCGTATTGAATACGCTTGAATTTTTTTTTGAACCTTGTAAGCGTGCAAATTCAAATCTTTATTCGAAATTCGCTTCAGTGACGACGAGTGGAGGTTGATGGCGCTTCTGCCACACTATTGCGATCAACATCAATGTTTTCCGCAGAACAAACGGGCGAGAACGCACAGGTGTTTTCACATTTCTTTAAGTCCCGGTTTGCTGAAATTTGCACACAATGCTCCCGATTGTGAACACGTTTGGTCTATAAGTATTATGCTGACCAACAGAAATCACGAAGTTCACGAAATGCATTTTGATTTGAACGCCTATTTTCATAAACGGCCTCAACAATCTTAATGCACTGCTAAATTGTGCAGCTTTCCAAGGTTGAATTTGTCGAACACTGAAACAAAGAAATGTCGAATAAAGTTAGACAAAATACTTAACGTTACGGTGTGCGTCACAATTAACATTGTGCATTTCGGTTGTACTTCCCTTTCTAAGTTGAAAAGTTCAGTTAATTTTTATTTGGAAATAGTAACACTTGTTAAGTATCCTTGTGCTAAGCATTCTCAGATATCTCAACGAGTTGGTTTTTACAGTATGATATCCAAAAACTGTGATTTTGACAGAGCAACAGATAAGGTAACGTTACTGGGTCTAGCTTACGCAGCTAAATTAGTACGTGGGCATTTGCCTCAATCCTAGCGAACTCTATACTCGTAATGTAGGAAAATGCAAGTGATATTTCAATTGAAAGTTATTAAAATAATTCTATGCGATTATCCATTAGCAAATTTTACTTATACGCATATAACAAGCACCTATTTTGGGGTCAGTTTGATTTATGTTTTACAATATTTTATATCTATAGGGTGATCCATCTAAAGGTATTTTTTCAGCACAAAAAAAAAATATAAAAATTCCAATCAAGTTTGGAATCTTTATTGGTAATTTGAAAGGACAACAGTTGCCTTTAAATGTTGGCCGCAACCACGCCTCAGGGTTTCCATTCTAAGGGTCCAATTTGGATGACTCGTTCAAGCACTTCGACCGGTATGGCTTTAATGACACGCGTAATGTTGGCTTTCAAAACCTGAATCGGAGCTGGGCTGTCAGCATAGACTTTGGACTTTACGTAACCCCAAAGAAAAATGTCTAAAGGTGTGATATCACTCGATCTAGGCGGCCGACTCACCTGTCCAAAACGTGAAATTAGCTGCTTTTCGAACTGACCTCTCAATAGATCCATTGTTTGAGCAGCTGTATGACAAGTGGCGCCGTCCTGTGAAACCAAGTGTCGTCAAGCTTACGGGCTTCAATTTCAGGTAGCATAAAGATCGATATCATGGCGCTATAGCGAGCATCATTCACCGTTACGTTCTGGCCACCATAATTTTTGAAAAAATATGCACCGATGATTCCACCAGCTTATAAACCGCAAGAAACCGTGTTTTTTCTGGGTAAAATGGCACCTCTTCTTGTTGCTCTTCAGCCCAAATGCAACAATTTTGTTGATTGACTGTGCCGTTGAGCCAGAAATGGGCCTCATCACTGAACAAAATTTTGATCGAAAACAGCGGATCCTCCCGTTACTTACCGAACGCTCATTTCCATAATACAGTTGTCAACATTTGAAGGTAATTCTTTTCAAAAAATAAATGACATAAAATGTCCTTTCAAATTATCAGTAAAGAATCCACACTTGATTAGAATTTTTACATTTTTTTGATCTGAAAAATACCTCTAGATGGATCACCCTATATAAAGTACTAACTAAACCGGCAAACGTTGTTTTGCTATCAAATTTTATTTTCGCTGAAAGTCTGGTTCCGTTGCAAAGTCGCGGAGGATTGATTTTTCGAAGAAGAATGACAGGTGTACTGAACCGGCATACAAATAATAATCAAATAACTTTAACTGGAGCAGAAACAAGAGAATGAAGTAATCTGTTTTATTGAAATCTAAAAAATCTATATATGGGACATTCTGAAATTATGGGCCAATTTCGACATCATTTTTGGAATTCGATTTTTTTGCAGAATTTAATCTTTAGTTCAGGTAGATGTCTTTCTTAGAACTAGAAAGACTAGTCATTTTTAAAAGGTACACATAAAAATTTTAATTTTTAACGGAATCAAGCAACAATTTGAAAATATGACCTCCAGGGTAATGACTCATTGCACAGAGAAATGACGAAGACAATAAAGTATATAGTATTTTTCTTTAAAATCAACAAATTCATTTTAATTCAGTTTTTTTTGTAAAAATAATAAAAGAAAAAATCTGTTAACCTGTGAAAAATGTTGGCAGGTAAATGATTTCCTCGACGTTTGTGCTATAAGTCCGGGCACCGATAAGCCCTTCTTCGGCTCGGGGTATAGACTTTTTAGGTTATCCGGTTATGTTGTGATGACATTTCTCAAAGTGATGTTATAGGCAACATGAACAATCGTTTTTGCCTTAATTTTGTGTTACAAAGGAGATTTGTTAAAAGTCTTAAATTTGGTTGACTAAAACATTATAAATTCTTTAGGTCTTTTGACATTTAAAATACTTATATGCGAACTAATAACATAGAAAATGTACTTTTCATTCTTCTTAAATTAAAACCAACAAATTGCATATTTTCTCTCAGTTATTAAGTAAATATTTTAGCCTCTAAGCTTGCCATGCTTCCATTTTAAGCACCTATTTTGGGGAGTGTTTTTTGAAAGGGCAATGCTCCCCAATTCCAATGAAGTGTATGAAATGGCAATTATGCTGGCCTATAAAGTGATGTAATGGAAATTAACGATACGATGTATTTGTTTTACAAAGTCTGTTTCAATGGTTTACAAAGTCTGCTGTAGCCGCTTGTGCGCTGCGCCTCTTTTTTTCTCCCTCCATAACACATAGAAAACAAAAGACTTAAGGCACAAACTTGTTACAATTACGTGTCTAACACATTTAGCATAACAATTGGTATTTTTTAAATTAGTTTGAAATTTATGTAATTCCCTGTTTATACATATTTTATTTTGTTGGTTTTCATTCTTGCGTCTAACATTATATGCCTTGGCAAATTTCTTATAAATCGTTGGGCATTGCCTGGCTGACGCGAAAAAAAATCCAAGACGATTATGCAATGTGGTGCCAGTAAGCTATTAATTTACGCATACAATTTTGTAATAAACGGGAGATTCATTTATGTTGGATTGACAAAATACGTTGAGATATTAAAAATGAGCGTTTTATCTTTGTATTGATTTGAAACTTTAAGTTTGACTGATTTGACTAAAACGCAATTGATAGGCTTATAACTAAATGCCTGTGCTGGAAACTAATGCCTGTAGTTTAACAATTATTATTTGTCCAAGGAAAATAATGTGTAAGCCGTTTTGGCAAAAACATTAAAAATTTTATACAGATTAAGAAATTGTATTCTTTACAGAGATTCGGTATATGCTTAAATCGCTTTTAAACAGTAGTCGCATTTGCTAAATATTTTTGGAAATCTCCACAATTATGATCGGGTGGACTATTTCTATTTTTTTTTTGCCTTTTTGGAATCGTATTCGGCGTTTTTAAAAATACAATGCTCAGATCGCAAAAAACACGCAAAATGTTGAAAATACTTGACAAATTAATGATAAAATATGTGCAAAAGACATTGCAGGGGAATTTCACTTCTAATATGGAAAAATATTTTCTATCCATGGTAATATATATACGTTTTAACGGTTTGCAAAGTACGAACGATAGGTCAAACCGCTGAGGTATTTACCATTCGTTCTCTTGTAGATGAATACCCTACGTCGATCCCTTAACATTTTTATATGAAACAGGTGAGTAAATATTTCTTAAATGAATAGGATATGCGCGATATAATTTCTTTAATCACTGAACAAAATCTTCAGTTTACAACCGACTTCGAGTGTCTTATGCAAAAATAAGAACAAACCCAAATAATTTACATTTGTAAGTATGCTTGGGCGATGCTTTTGATGTGACTTCCCAGACAGAAAAATGCTAACGGCAGAATAGTAATGCTTTGTCAGAGTCCAAATTAAAAATCAATCCAGACATAGCCGTAAATATTAAATTGCGAGTTAATAAATCTCTATTATGTTGTACAAAGATTCTAAGTGCAGATTCTGGAAGTGCAGAACTGAAAACTACTGTTTAGTGTTGACAAATATTCCTAAAGTAGTGCTTAACAATTGCTTTTTTCGATTTTTCATTTTACAAACAGTTGGCAATTTGGGAAAACAAGCTGGCGAGTAGTTTTCCCAAACGAGACAGTTGTCCTCAAAACCGGTGAACCGCAGTGTCGTAGCTGTGCCTTAACATCTCTTTTTTGTACTTGTTCCACCAAGTGCATTACTAGTACTATTTTTTGGATGAGTCAGTCATTTCCTATCATTATGCTTTTCCAATAGTTTTGATGACGGCACATGGAAGTCATTTTTAATCAGATGTTAATGCGAATTTAGTGTAACCTTTGTTATAAATAAAAAGTCTCGTTTCATTGTTTGTCTAATCACGTGGCCAACCTAATCCACTTAAATTATTTATTGTTCTAATTGCACCCATCGTAATCTTATGTGTCTGCTCAAAGGCATTGTCCGCTATTGGAATTTTTCTTGTGCGTGTGACCTCCAAAAATTCCTTAGGATTTCATGAACATGAATTTCTACCTGAATTTTGGTAGTTCTCTTTTGCGTGTACCGGAGCTCGCAGTCTATGATTTTCATCCCTTTTGCGCATAATGTCCCAGCCATCGTTACCCTTATAGTTTAATAGGCATGCAACTCACAGTCTAACATTTTCATCCCTTTTGCGCATAATGTCCCACCCATCGTTACCCTTATAGTTTAATGAGCATTCAGCTCACTTTAAATTCGCCGTCGACATTTATTGGTCCATACATTTTACAAAAAAAACAATTCTATGAAACACTTCTAACATCCCTTCATTTGCTTGGACAAGCATCAACTTTTTTGCTGCATATAGAAGCATTCTTAAAATTCTCTAAAACGATGATTACATTAAGACAACTCAACTAAAAGAGTTATTTTTTGATGTACGTTTAGGTCTGGC
This sequence comes from Hydrotaea diabolus, assembly GCA_963513945.1. NCBI lineage: Eukaryota > Metazoa > Arthropoda > Insecta > Diptera > Muscidae > Hydrotaea > Hydrotaea diabolus. The sequence continues at coordinate 104,467,513 of OY740720.1, read as the reverse complement.
AACATCCTTTATGCGTACTTCTTCGAAAACGCCTAAAGAGGGGACATTTGCGCCAACGGCGAGCAGTAAATGATAAGTGTTTTACCAGGATGTGGGAACATGCCACGGAAAACACCACAATGGATATTTTTATAGCATGATGTGAACATATAAATATTTCGCGCAGAACCGACATTCATTGTATACCAATATTGGGCGCTGTGACCTCATATGACTTTCTTATAAAGTGGGATAGTAAGGGATTTTCTTTAAATCGCATATCACAGTTGCCCGATGCCTTTTAGAGTTAACAAAGTCAAGGCACCACATCATTTAAAAATATTTACCTCTCCGGCACGTGCCATTGTGTGAAGCCATGGCGGATATTTAAAGGATGTCATAAGAACAGACCCTCTTCAGAAAGCCTTGCCTCGGGTTGTCACGGACCCGAAATCATATTAAATGTAGTGTGCAGCCACGAAAATCAATGTCACTTTGCCATTTTGTTAAAAACTTGTCTTCTATTTAAATATAGAAGCAAGAGGTCTCGAGCCGGTTAATCCCTGTTCATTTTAATATAAGTTTACTTATAGTTTGTTTTTTCGATTTGCCCTTTATGGGCCGCCGTGACATGTTGGTAGTGTGCACGACTTTCATGTCAGCAAACCCAGGTTCAATCTCGGATAAGATCATCCAACAGTTTTTCAGTGGCGGTTTTCCACCTCGTAATGTCGGCGACTTTAAGAGCTAAAGATTTGTCGTTCGGAGCTGGCATAAAACAATAGTTCCTGGCCAATCGTGCATAGTTGAAATTAGTTTTCCCCTGTTCCTAAATAGGATGTTGTGGGACTTAAGTAAGTAAGTTTGCTTTCTAATGCAATCAATTTTTTTTTTTTAATTTGGGCGGTGCTTTCTTTTTTCACGGACCCGAGATAGATAAATTCGTCGAAACCCTTCTAGCTTCTGACCACAACAATGCTGACCTTGTTCTCTTTTTAATGACAGGCTGGCGATAGATAAATTCGTTGGTGATTTTCTAAAAGCAGTCTTCTACAATACCGGCTTTTTGTTTAAACTTGGTTCTTAAAAAACACAATTTATTTTTCGCCCTATGTTTTAGAAGATGTTGTCGATGTCGTAAATTCGGGGACAATTCTCTGAAAACGCCTTTAGTACATGGTTTTCCAATAGAGACATAGCAATTTCGTATCTTTAAGTCAACGCACCCTCAATCATTTTTAATGACCTTTCAGTGTCAAAACGTTAGTGGAAGTCAACATTTTTATCATGGCAAAGTTTGAAAATTATTAAAAATGACTACCGAAATTCTAAATCGGTGGTCGCAACTTTAAGAGCGCTTATTCCAATTTATGGGCATAATTGTGCTTCAAGAGACACAATTGCAACTGCAAAAAATTACTGCATGGCGTGGTTTTCATACCGGAGGTGTTTTTTTTGTTTCGTCGATAAAAAACAATCGTCATGTTACCATCAATGGAGAGCGCTATTGCGCCATGTTAGAAAACTATTTTTGGCCATAATTGGATAAGCTTGATATCGCCGATATTTGGTTTCAACAAGACGGTGCCTCTCGTTACACAGCACGCGTTTCAATCGATGTACTGAAAGGCAAATTCGGTGAATGTGCTATCTCGAGATATGGTCCAGTCGAATGGCCACCTCGTCCATGCAATTTAACGCCGTTGGATTTCTTTTTATGGGGCCACATCAAGTCATTGGTCTATGCCAACGAGCCAACAACTTGAGAAGAGCTCAGAGACAACATCCAGCACGAAATTGCCAACGTTCCGTTCCAAATGTGTGCACGATTGGTTGAAAATTGGGTCAGAAGAATAGATCACTGTACACGGGCTCATAGTGTTCATATAACCGCAATCGAATTACATTCTTAAAATGTAACATTTGCATTACACCTGGATAGTGTATCTTAATTATTCTGTGTTTTATGAATATATAAAATTGTTTTGTCCTTAATGGAAAACCCAGTGCTTACAGACGTTAAAAACTTTTACGTTTTTAATGTTTTCTTCATCTAAATGCAATGGAATTTTTATATTCATATTTCGCCCAGTCGGGTGCCATTCATTGTGGGAAATAAATAATGATTTTATTTATTTAGTGTTGCCCGAAAAAAATGCTTTGCACACCTTAAGTATACAAAGGATGTATTTGTGTGTCCAAAAAATGTATTTAATTAGTTTACAGAAAAAAGGGAACTTTAATATAAAATTGGGTTAATATTTTCTTGATTCCATATTAGCCAACTTGATGGACATGATATGCTATTTTCAAATTTGATATTGAGTTCAATTTTACAAATAAAAGGCAAGATATTATTTAAGACACTATTTGTTTTTAATATTATCTTGTCTTAAAGCACGCGTAAAAGTTTTAAAATGTATTCCCAACTTCAAACACCCGAAAGAGGAAAGATTCAATTTTGAACAACGCTGATCCCAGTCATTTGCAAAATCATATCCCTAGGGCAAAATGTAGTTATGTGTGTGAACACGAATACTTTACAAAATTAAAACAAGGTCAGACAGCTTTAACAATTTGCCATCAACCCGGTTTTTGTGTGGCCGCTGTTTGCATGTGATCCAAATTGAACTACAAATTCATTCATTAAACGCTAATGAAAGTAAATTAAATTCACTTTGATTTTCAATATGATTTAAAGCAAATAGCCAGCCCCACGACCAAACACCATGAAGCTGATAACAAACCAAAAACTGCTCACACAGACGGACAGAAAACTGGACGGTCGGACAAAGCGACCAAAAGAAAAATGTCAGACTGAGGAAAAAAATGATGAAATCATAATAAAACAAATACGTGATTTGTTTTATTTGCCATAAAACAAAACCACAAGAGCGAGAAAACACACGAAGAAACAGCCGCAGACCGAAAGCAAACAAACAAAAAGTGTAACAAATGGCACATCGATCCATTATAAAAAGTATAGAAAATACTCGTACATATACGAGTACAAAGATTCAAATATGTTTAATGCAATGAAATATTAAGCAAATAATCGTCATCTACTACTCGTAGAAAATGTGTGCATTGGAGTGTTTGTCTGCGAGTGACGATAAATGTGGGTGGGGCGGAGTTACGGTGTACCGCACAGACACATTTAATCCGCTCTGAAAACCAAGAAATTGCGAGGTGTATAGAAGCGAATAATATAAATTACAAAATAAATTAAAAGCAATTGTTATGCTTAATATGTGTGTAATAATTGTAACAAGTTTGTGTCTTGAGTCTTTTGTTTCGGCCAGTGCAGACGGCGGCTAGCGAGCACCAAAAGGAAAACGGATATCTGCCATAGATTTTCCATGCTTTTTTACTACTTGTATTGAATATAAATTAAGGTAATGTTTGAAACGTAATATTTTAGTTCCAAGCGAAAAAAAAGATAAATTTGATTGGATTGTTTTGTTTTATTTTACAAAACGTGTTGGCTACTTAAAGCGTTCGTTCTTGAAAGTAAAGTTGTTTGATAAATAGCAATAGCAGGTAAATGGAACTAAATGACAGACACGATCTATGGAATATAAGAGCAAAATTAGGACATGAAAAATAAACCACAAAATGAAAGCAAATATTTGTTGCCTTGTAGCTAAGGCTTTTTGTTCTAAAAAAAGTTTTGTATTGTCACGAAATGTGTTAAATCTCAACACTAAAATTATGAACTTTCCGTTAGTGAAAATTATAAAAGGACCATTTTCGGTCCACTTTTAGAGGCTTAAGCTATTTGGAGCGATGTTTTCGGTAGAACATAAAGTTTTGATTTTAAATCAAGAAGATTTTAAAACTGTATCGTGAATAATACTTAGCATAAACTGAGAGTCCTTCGATGGCGCTAATGAATCCTAAAACGCATTACATATATAGGAAACTAGCTGAACGTGGCTCTAAATGATGTTAACCCAAAAGCTAATGTCGTGGATTAATTTATGGATGCATTACATTGAAGTGGGTAAGTTACAAGACATTGAGAGTTCATGTTAAAGCGCTGACTGTACTTCCGCAAATTGGAACGGAAAGTCTGTTTTAATTAGAACATCCACGTCTTATAACACTATTATAATGTTTAATAATTTCGAAAATATAGTACCACCTAAGCTTATTTGTGTCCATTCTCCGACAATTTTTAATTGATTGCCCAAAATTGTCTTACACGAAACCCTTGCTCTTGCAATTGTGGACACTTCCTTGTAGGGACATAAACACTGTTACACACGTTTTATGCTGTAAAATAAAAAGTACTGAATGTTTTTGGACCAACTATTTTTTAATATATTTGTTGATGTATATTGTATCCAAGAAGAATCTACTTATTCGAAATGTCCGCCTTTTGCCTTAACACACGCCATTCGTCTATAGCTGCACGAACCTCGTCCATTGGAAAATTGGCCACAGCTCGAACCAAAGCAGTCTTAAGAGATCCAATGTTGGGGTATCTTTTATGACAAACCTTGTCCCTAAAACCGTCCACAATTTGTAATCCAATGGGTTCAAATCTGGACTGCCTGAGGGCCATTCTTCAAAGGAAATGAACGCTGGCAAATTGTTTCGAAGCCAGGCCTGGGACGTCTTAGTCTTATGGGCCGGCGCAGAATCCAGGGAATTGTTAAGAGGCTTCACAAGAGCTTCTAAAACGGTTTCTTGGTACACTTTGGCCGATGTTTTGACTCCTTGTTCGCAGAAATGCAGGTCAGTGACCCCATCGTAAGAGACACCCCACCAAACCATGTCTGAAGTTGGGTGATGACCCTTTTCCACCCTTGGGATCAGTTCAGCTGCTTTCTTAGATGACCTCGCATACACTCTATAATTTTGCTTGCTAAATTTTTCCTGAACGGTAAATATTTTTTCATCGGTGAACAAAATTTTTCTGTGCAAGTTATCAGCGTGCTTCACCAAAAGACGTTTGTATTTTTCAATCCTATTTTTTTTAAAAGCTGCAGTCAATAAATTTGCGATACGTCGTTTGAAAGGGACTTTGCTTTTTTAATTATTCGACTCATGGACTTTTAAGTGATATTCATCTTTCGGGCCATGATTTTCTGTTTTCGGAGCGCATTTCTGTGAATTCTTGATTTAACGGCTTTGATGACATGTGGTGGTTGAACAGAGTGTGGGCTGCGGGACCGGTGGCGGTCTTGTACATCTCCAGTCTCCTCAAACAGTTTTATGCATCGGTAGACAAACATGCGGTGGCCGGTGCGTGTTGAAAATATCGCTTTTTTCATTTCACACTTGAAAAGCGCTATTACAACGATACGGGTCTCATTATCTGACCACTCCATGAAGAAAGTTGAAACAATTTTAAAATCCAGTTACAGACTATCTCAGTTGAGGTTAGCTTTCAAAACCCATATGACATTAACGGAGTGTTCAGTTCAACTATTGAAATGGGTGTGTTCAATGTTGTAACCGAATTTATGTCCCTACTAAGTACAAATGCAAGAAAGTCTTTTTTAAGGCGTTGCATTATTTTTTTTTTAAGCCTGCATATGTGACAGCGCATAGAGAAAGGGACCTTAGGGTAAAAAAAAAATCAATTTTCCTTTTTTTCCTTTTTTTGATTTGGACACCATCTGAGCATCGAATGAGACCGATCCCATGCCCCAAAAGTGTTCTCTTCCAGAGATATGCGCGTTTTATGAAAGTGAAGTCGAGATTCTAAGCGCAAATAGAAAGAGACCTAATCTTTAAAATGGCTCTCCAGAACAAAACTATTTTTTAACCTTAGGTCCCTTTCTATTTTGCGCGTCACATATATATTTCTTTACACAAATATTTTATTTAATTATACTCTGCGCCACTATTTGAAACAGGGTGTTAGAAGTTAGTTTCACGTAAATGTTTGTAACTACGAAATATATTTGAGCTAGTGTACCGATCGACTAATGATCACTAACTGATTCGATTTAACGATGTCTGCGTCTATCTAAAGATTTTAGTCAAACTACTGGTCGCAAATGATGCCCGGTCTTCATACAATTTTGCAGAAGAACGTCGTTTGGACCAAGGACGAACGCTATTTAAATTATAAAAATAATCGGATCTGATTTAGATTTAGCTCCCACAAATATATGTTCATCCGATTTTGCTCTAGAAGCCCCATATTGCATCCAATCTTGATAAAATTTAGCACCGATTATATGTTCAACCGGTTTTTTGTATTTTGTTCTAGAAGGCGCATCTTAAGTCCAGTTTTATAAAACGAGTAAATTGTATTAGGCCTTACGTACATGTTTAACCGTAAACAATAAAATTTGAATTTATATACGATGTTAGTTTTAAAATCTGGTTAAATTTAGAGCCTGTCTAGGGTGTTCCAGAAACTGTTTTAAGTTTGCTTATCTAAACATCAAGAAGTGCATGATATAATACAGTCGGTCAAGTCTGATTTTAGTCTTTTTTTTACTATTTTATGATATATATTTACTTCAATAGCTAAAACTGATGACTGGCACTTGCACTATTACAATCCAATTTGTTTACCATTGCCTAAAACCCCATTGACATCCCAACACCAGTTTTATAAGGATCTGTCCCGGCTCTATAAGCCAAATCAGATAGAAAGCTTGAGTTTATTTCTTAACTTGCTATCTTCGCATGTTAAGTTTTCTTAACTTTTGCTACCCACATAAAATGCTTTCTCTATACATGGAATACAGAGTTTTTTCACTTCAAGGTTGCCAATTTTCTAAGATGTTATTTAATATTTTTAATTTGCTTTATGTCTTTATATTTTAAGTTACATTTCTTATTTTGTTTGAGAAGAAATAAATATAAACATTAGCTTCGAAATTAGCAAAGAAATTCCCAAAAAGTTTAATGTTGGGCCACTTTTTTTCTCGCTTTGTTTCTTTACAGCAACGCCAGTTTCCGTTGTGTGTACTTCCATATCAATACGTGTATGTCTATACTTTATGACATGAGAGTTATGGAAATAAAAATGCTCAGACTTTCTATCTGTTTAAGCCTTTAGTCACAAAATTGTTTTATAACAACTTTGTACAATTTATACATTTCTCAAGTCAGCTGCCACTGAACAGACAGAAATGCCATAAACAATTGTTTCTTAATTTAAATAATTTTTATTGTGAATTTGATTCAAATCGTTTTATTATAATTCAATCAACACTTAGAAGGATGACTCCCGCTATAGGAGTCGACAGGCCGGCTAGAAGGAGAAGTATCAAAGTATGGGTGGCTAGTGATGAGAGACAACAGCACGAGAAGCAGATGGATGCACCACTTAAATCATAATATCTCCGACTAGACTAACATGTCACAAGGAGAGGTAAACTACTTCATATTTGGACATGACAGCTCGCCTGTATGCCAGAACTGTCTGGAGGACTAGAAGAACGTGAACACGTAGTTTTGAACTACTCCAGATTGAGATATGGCTTATGGTCATTGCGGAACCAGAACATATTTTGGAATTTATGCTCCAAAGTATTAAAATTGGGTTCAGGTCAAATAACACACGGTTAAAGTGCTGAAGGAGTTACGAAGAACATAACGCTTTTGTTAGAAGCAACATCCAATGTGCGATGATGGCGAAAATACTAAATACTACTGTAGTCCCGTGGGAGAGAGAGCTTAAAGTATACCGTATGTAGTTTTGTACGTAGGTGACAGCAGTGTCAAATCGAAAAATATATCGTAAAGTTCTAAAATGATCTAGCTATGTTCGTCCGTCCGTGTGTCTGTTAAAAACATGTAAAATTTCTCGCGATGATGGCATTTGATCATACGTTGTTTGGGTTTTTAAATGGGTGAAATCGGCCAGGGAGAAAAGGTTTCCATTTAATAGAAATATGCCCATTATTTATTCGGGGTGATTTCATGGTGCATAGGGCCCATATAATCCGCACTGAGTCCCAAATTTTAAATATACTTACACATTTACGTACGCATTTAGATTTGTAAGAACATTTTACTGTTGCTGAATACCGACAAATAAATCCCCGAATATCAATTCATAAGTATTTTGAATCCCTCAAGGGTAAATTTTTCTTGTTTCGCCCGATTTTGATCTTTTTTAGACCCGACCGACCTATAAGACATTTAGACATATTTTTATATTTAATTAGAATAATAAGTTAGCTCTTTACCTTTGGGCTGAATCATTGATTTAACAGACTAAACAAAAGACGGCCATGTCTAGATCGTCCTAGAATTTTATGACGATCAATAATAAATTACTGCGTTATAGGGTCGCAGATATGTCTTTCGATGATTTACAGAAAAAATAAAAAAATTCCTATGAAATACATCCTAAGATATGAAAAATAGTTACGACTGCAATCATGTGTCGTTGGCCAACAGCTCTTTTTCATTGTTTTAACAATCTTGGTATCCTTCCGAATACTATAGTTTCATATGACCCTCAAATAAATTGCATATTTGAAGAATTTCTTGTTAAAGAAATATAGTTGAGCCTTAATTTCTTCTGCAAAGTGATTTTATAAGGATTGACCTAAAAAATAGTCATGAGGGGAAAATAAACACTTCGTTGTCATTTATTTAAATCAGCGTAATGCTTTAACCATCTATTTGATACTTTGCCTCCTTACGAGTATTAATGACACAAAGTCGAAATTATAAGTACTGAGCCATATGCCAACTACTAGTAGAATACTTTTCGTAAACCTTCACTCGTCATGTTCAAGTTCAAAAGTCAAGAACTTATCTTATCGGCCATAAGACAAATACGACAGTAAGTATTACGAGACTTAATATCGTGTTTGTCTTATGGGAATTTCTTATAAAAATCATTTTATTATTTTAAGTTTTAATACTTCTTATTGCTTTTAGATTGCAAATTCTTCTGTTTTTTTTAAAAACATTTATATGCTGGATACAATTTCAAATATTTTTGCATGCACTATACTTATAATTACTATAATCTTTTAATGACAATTTAATACTGCCTTGTTATATCTTAAATTTTGGCGCAGGGCATTTAAAACCACAGTCATCAAAGCCCACTGTTCCATTGCAAATTAAACGTCAAACATTTCAACTATGGGCATTGCTATTACTCGTATTAATTCATTATATTAATTTGGCCATAATTGTTAACTCATACAGCACTTAACGATACCTGTTCATTGTACGGCAGTCAAATCTGGTTCTTATATCATTTGACCATAGCTAATGGCCACCAACAAATACCTCGCCCCACTCCCCTCCAATACATGGTATTATGTATGGACAAAAGAATTTAGACGAATGCGCAACAGCTTTAATTGACACCACTTCATCATAGGATGCACATGTACGAGAAGCTTAAAGTAGATACTTTTGTTTAAAACGACAAACAAATAGATACGATATTTACTTGTTGGAAAATAGCGCTGGTTTTATGATTATGACTTAATTTCAATAAAATGATATAATTCATCTCACAGTAAAAGCAGAGCAGCAGAAGTGGAAGACATTTTTAAACAACAGCCATAACACTTGAGGTACATTAAGTGTTATATTTGCCTTAGATTCGAGTGAGGCTTAAATAAAAAGAGAAACACCCCGACCATAAATCATTTCAACAATAAGGAAAAGAAATACAGGAAGCTTTAATAAATCCATTCGGTTTGTGAGATGATGAAAATGTCAGTCTGTCAGCTGTGTGAGAGCGTGCAAAATACACGAAGAAGTAAAGGCAAACAAAAGACTTAAGACACATGCACACACACACACACACCAAGACGAGCTAGCAGTTGGGATAATTCCAGCCAAGTGCTTGACTTCATTTGAATGGGCAATTAATGGCTGAAATGAAAACAAATTATATGATCTTTAATGACTATCAGTTAACAATTTGATGGCTTTCGTTGTTAATACCACTCACATAATAATAACAACAATATTAATAATAAATAATCAAACGAATCAACAACAATAACCTGCAATTACTGGGAGTTAACCAAAAATTTAACAACAAATTCGAAATAATGTTTAATCGTTTTAATGAACTTATACCAAAAGTATTTTGTCGTATAGTAAATATTTAAATTTTGTTTAACCCTATCGCTTATTTGATCTTTGAGGGAATTAATCCCGATTTTTTCTTCTCTCACCACTATAACAAATGTATATACAAATTAAATAACAATTTTGGTTGAATTCCTTTTCTAAATATTTAAAATAATATCATATTGAACAGTGTGACTTTGTACTTACTTGACATTGGGAGAGATGGCAAGATTTAATTTGAACATAATCGCGACCTTGACGATCTTCAAACAAGCTTCACTACAATTATTGAGAAGCAACTGAAGATATTAAGATAGGGTTTTAAGCAACGAATGGGAACTGTTTTGTGTACCCAATTCCAACCAGCGATACAGGGCATTGCATCTTAAACAATATATAAATATATACCACTTTTGAAAGAAGGGGAAGATATAAACCGTTTTTATTATACCAACCGTCGCAGTATCCCCTTCAGAGATGCTTAAGATATGTCCGTCTGTTCTTTCTTGTATGTTTTAACACCTAACACAAGACCACTTACCGACTTGAGGTCATGCTGTTCCTACCCCCATTTATGCTGTCAGGAGTTGATGATTAGACAAATTTGAATACCCTCCACTACTCTAAAGAATAGGGCGTTATTAGTTAGTTTCATGGCAAAATTTGTAACTATTAAAAATGTTTGATCTAGACCCACCATATGAATACCGATCGTCTTATAATCAACATTTGATTCCATTTAATAATGACTGTTTATCTGTCTGGCCGTCTATTTAAAGCTTGTTCTAAATTTAGATCCAAAGTAGCACATAATTGTTGTCTGATCTTCAATTCATTTGACAGAGGTAATGTTTTTAGACCATGAACCTACGTTATTGAAACTGAACAAAATCGGTTCAGATTTACATTGCTCCCACACATATGTTTATTCGATTTTTATGTTTTAAGCTATAGAAGCCACATTTAACATTCAATAATGGTGTTAGTTTTTTGGACCTACTAAGAAGAAAACCGGTTCAGATTTATATATAGCTCCCATGCACATATGTTTATCCAGTTTTATGATTTTAGTTCAAGGAGTAACATATTGCTACCAATCTTAATGAAATTAGACAAAAGTCATTTTTTTGTGTCAAGGGCCAAAGTTATAGAAATTAAAGGAAATCGGTTAAGATTTAGCTATATGTAGCTCCTACATACTTGTACATGTTTTACAAATTTATATTTTTAACTTTAGAAGCCTTCCAGATTTGATCTAATAAGGCACAAGTAAATATTTTAGACCACGGTTCAAATTTAAAAGCTACACAGATATTCATCGGCAGGTTGCTACTTCGTAAATACCGCAGACCTTACTAGTAAGAGATTTATCCATAGTCATGTAAAACATCTCTATAGAATGCATGAGCCGCTCGGATACGGTGTAAAATAGTATGTCCCGGTATAGAAATTTAATCTTGCACAGTTCACTGATTTAAGAGAAATTTTTCTTTGTATTCCTCTTCTTGTGGGACTTAAGAAAGAAAGTAAGCTCAAACGGACACATCTTTCATCTAATTTTGATGGTATTTGATGCACGCTATTCAAATTGAAGACAATCAAATTTTGGATACTGCTCGCACAAATATGTGCAACTGAATTTTTTTCACTATTTTAAATATGACAATAGTTTTAAAATCTGATCGATTTGGAGCCCATTCAAGGGGCCCCAAAACTTTTTAAATTGGCTTTGATGAAACTCCAGAAGTACAGGATATAATAAAGTCGACTATGCCCGACTTCAGTTTTTTTTTTTAAGTTATATTAAAGTCAATTAACCGATCGTGAAGTCGTAAACTATTTCGATCAATGCGTTAGTAAAGTGCCCTGACCAAGGTCTCACCTGATTTATCCTCACGACTTGGACTAAATCTTTTCGTCCTTAAATGTCGCATACTCCATTATAATAAACCAATAACCAGACCTGGTTCGGGAACACCTTATCGGTTAATTTAGCCACTTTACAATTATCCGTCTTATTTTTAAGCTTTACCGCTCTGAAAGTGAGGTGTGATCTTGATTAACTGCAAAAAAATGTTATCAAAATTGACAAAAAGTCGATGATTGCAGGAGTGGAACAATCCGGTACATGTATTAATGTAGTCATTACATTTTTTCAACCCTGCGAATTTCCCTCCTGATTTGAGCTCTTACGGGCAACATATAAGTTAATTTCGACCTAGCTTATTATTTTGGAATATATAAGTACATGTTTTGAAAAAGCCCAATACAATCGTCCCTCCTCATTTAAGGACCCTCGGTACCGACAACTGTTTCCAGTTCGGAAATGCCTAATTGGGGCCTTGCCGTTCTAGAAACCACGCAGATAAAAATACTCCTGTGATTTAGGGCCGACTATGTAGGCACTGACCGACTGCAGCCTTTTTTAAATATTTTAAAAGGTAAATTTTTGAGTTTTACTTAATTACCCAAGAAAATACAACTTTTCATTGGCACCTCTACGAAGACGGTTCACCCTGTTCAAAATGATATTTAAAATGTAGGCCAACGTAAAAAACAAACATTAACACTAACTCTAATCCACAATAGGATAGTTTTGAACAATTTCCTTTTTATACAGCATTGACATTTTGGAGATTGAATCTTCTTCTTCTCAATGAACTTCTTCATTCCATAAATAACCATTTGCAAACAGCAACAACAAAAATCTCTCACATATTGCATACTTCATTTAACGCCAAAATCAATCAAGAAAAATAAAGAATTTGCAAAAACACCCCAACTCACTGTCACTCACAGAATAACCACATAAATTCGAAATTATGATTTCTAAAGCGTTTATTTTTTTCTCTTCGAAATTTTCAGCTTTTTTCTAATCCCCGCTACCCGGTCAACCATCAAAAAAAAACCAACCCCTTTCCCACAATCAACCCATGAACGAATAAATGCATGTTTTACAAAAGCGAGAGTGAAAACATCTAAGGAAAAATAAATTTTAAATACAAAAAGATAAATATTATTTTCAAAAAACATACAAAATTTATTTAGTCAAGTCAAAAGCTAGCTAAACGAAAAATAACGAAGAAAATGTCATTTGTTAATAAGCCAATGGCAAGTTGTTGTATTCAGAAGCTAAACTGAAACTGGAAACCATTTATGGTTGCTCCGCTGTTTGGTTGTCAGTTTAGCAGACGGATTGTTGTTGTTTGTTTTTAGTTATTGTTGTTGTTGTCATTGATTGTTGCTGTGGCATAAAAAGCCTTAAAAATTTTAAAATTTTGCAAAACAATGGCTGTACAAAACCAAAGATTACCAAAAGATAATGTAAGCCATACGATCACAGCAGCAGCATCACAACTACCACCGCCGCCACCATCAGCCGTATCGGCATCATCCGCATCGTCACCATCGCCATTCGCAGCGGTAGCGTCAACTAATTTATCAATGCCTACGACAAGAAACTACCAGGGTTCGTCGCTGACAACAGCAACAACACCTGCAGCAGCACTTCACAATCATCAGCAGCAGCAGCCGCAACATCAGCTCCACACGGTGACATCAGCACAAGCGAATACTAATGGCGGACCCCGAGTGTCATTTAATCGAGATGTTCATGTCAAACGAATTGGTTAGTGTCGTTTTCTTTTCTTTTTTTACTTTCCACTTTTTGTTTTTTTGCTTAACTCAGAACTAACTCTTAGTAATTAAGTCTTAGAAACTGAGTTTAATTTGGCTAGCAATCACAACCATATAAAAACTTATCTTTGTGTTTTTAGTTGAATTTAAGCATTTATTAAAAAATAAGCTTCATAAAGATACTCGTAGACTATTCATTACCATTACAAAAATTGTTAGTGTCCTACCAGACAATTAAAAATGTTTGTTAGTTGAATTTTTTTTAAGAAAAAAGTGAAATTACGTTTGTCAGAATAAAACTTCACCGACGGGGCTTCTTTGAATGCTATCATGTAATGTGTATGGCAACTTGTAACAATAGCTTTATGCACCGTGGTTAAAAAATAATAAGAAAAGGTGTCTAATGAATTTGAGTTTACAGCAAAAAAAAACGTCCAACCGCTCTAAAGTTGGCAGCCTCTGATGTAAAAATAATTTGTATAATTTATATATATTTAGTAGGGACATAAATACTGTTACAACATTGAACACACCCATTTCAATAGTACAACTGAACATAATGTCATATGGGTTTTTAAAGCTAACCTCAATAGCGTTAGTCTGTAACGGGATTTTAAAATTGTTTCAACTTTCATCATGGAGTGGTCAAATAATGAGAATCGTATCGCTGTAACATCGCTTTTCAAGTGTGAAATGAAAAAAGTGATATTTTCAAAACGCTCCGGCCACTAGGGATTAGCCGCATGTTCGGGGGCCGGACGGACCGCCCACGCTCTGTTTGAACACCACATGTCATCAATGACGTTAAATCAAGAATTCACAGAAATCCGCTCCGAAAACAGAAAATCATGGCCCGTGAGATGAATATCATGCTAAAGTCCATGAGTCGAATCATTAAAAAAGACTTGGGACTTTCAAACGACGTACCGGACATTTATTGACTACAGCTTTGAAAAAAATAGAATTGAAAAATGCAAACGTCTTTTGGTGAAGCACGCTGATAAATTGCACAGAAAAATTTTGCTCACCGATGTAAAATTGTTTACCGTTTAGGAAAAAATTAACAAGCAAAATGATAGAGTGTATGCGCGGTCATCTAAGGAAGCATCTGAACTGATCCCAAGGGTGGAAATGGTCATCAACCAGCTTCAGTCATGGTTTGGTGGGATGTCTCTTACGATGGGGTCACTGACCTGCATTTCTGCGAACAAGGAGCCAAAACATCGGCCAAAGTTTACCACGAAACCGTTTTGGAAGCTGTTGTGAAGCTTCTTAACAATTCCCTGTTCCAAAACTAGCCATGGACTTTCCAGCAGGATTCTGTGCCAGCCCATAAGGCTAAAACGTCCCAGGCCTGGCTTCGAAACAATTTGCCAGCGTTCATTTCCTCTGAAGAATGGCCCTCAGGCAGTCTAGATTTGAAGCCATTGGATAACAAATTGTGGACGGTTTTAGAGGACAAGGTTTGTCACAAAAAATACCCCAACATTGGATCTCTTAAGACTGCTTTGGTTCGAGCTGTAGCCAATTTTCCAATGGACGAGGTTCGTGCAGCTATTGACGATTGGCCAGTGCGAATTAAGGCGTGTGTAAAGCAAAAGGTGGACATTTCGAATAAGTAGTTTTTTTTTTGGATATAATATACATCAATAAATATATGTAAAAATATTTGGTCCAAAAACATTCAGTACTTTTTATTTTACAGCATAAAACATGTGTAACAGTAGTTATGTCCCTAGCACAGTTTTCCCTAATCTTTTATTAGTATGTTTCAGGCGATACGTCTCAGAAGTACATCCAATAGATCTAATTATCTCATTCGATTTAAAGAGGAATTAAATATAAAACAAGTTTTGAATTCTAAGTCAATAGTTATAACCGTAGTAATGTTAAGTCTATTAAGAAGAGACCTGTTAATCCCATAAAGCCTAAAGTCAGCAGCCTAACGATATGACAACCATTTGTCTAATATGTCAATTTTTTGAATTTCTAAAAAATGTTTTTCTTCCTTCAGTTACAAATGTTTAAAGTTAGCTAACTGCCTTAATACTATTAAGTTTAATATATTATACTTAAATACACCCTAACTCTGGCTTTTTGAAATTTGATGGATCTTGGACAAACACTACAGAAATAAGAGACTTATTTCTAAAATATTTCAACCTCTGTGTAGTGTGGTTTTAAATGGTTTGCCAGTATACTTATTGAGTTTGAGATATATAAGCACACATAAAGTAGATGATATCAACGACGATTTTCTGGAAAGGCAACAAGTGAGTGTATGCATAATTTTTAATTTAGTTTGCAACAGCACGTAATAGTAGTTCCTGTTCCACTATCTGTCCATCTAGTAAGCACATTATTTTGAATGAGTTAAAACGTTCCGGTGCCTTCCACAACAATGACTCTGTGCCAGCGCGGATAAGAACCCACTTCGATTTTCAACTTTGTAAACTTAAACGCAGCTCTTCTGACTCGAGAATAATTGAAAGGTCTCCTCTTGGTTCAAATTGGAGCCTTAACCAAGCTGCTTCTTTCTACGTACCACTCAAACGGCAATCTCTGAACGGAGATTGTAATCATCATACTATATTTCTTTTGCATAAATCATCCGCAATTTGTTAATATGCAATATGACTAAAGCAGACGTTATTCTCCATTTTAGAACAAAACGTTTCTGGCTAGGCAATTACAAATGAGTATATAAGAAAAATAGTTTAAGATTATATAAACCAAGCTATACTCGTTTAAGTTTTAAAAATAAGCCTTCCCTTCACGAACTTGTTATACCATACACCACACTGCGGTAAAGAGTATTATGACTTAATGCTGATGTATGCAACAATTTAAAGGTATACTCGTACTTAACATATAATCTATGTTAAGTATACCGAACGACTCAAAATCACTATCTGATTCCATTAGGTAACGTCCGTCCATCCCTCTGTCTATCGTTGTAATCAAAGTACTGGTGGCAACTATGAACCAATTACGATTAAAATAGCTACATTGCTGAAGTTTTGACCAAGGACAAACCATATTGAAGCTGGTTCAATTCAATCCATATTTTGATGTCATACATAGTTTTTTCCAATATCAGAACCTACCACTCTAAAAGCTACATATTACACCTGATTGCGGCCATATTTCGCACATAGCATTTCAAGTGACCAACATCCATCTCTGCTGAAATTTGTCCATATCGTTCAAGTTTTCGTACAGCTCCCATATAAAGATCTCCTAGATTTGAGGTCCTGCAGCTCTATAAGCCACATATTATACGAGATCACGCTCACATTGTACATGGTACTTTATAAGCACCATTAATAAACTGTGGTGAAACTGGACCACAAAGCCTTTTTCGATTTTAAAACCTACAGCTGTAAAAGGCACGTATTACACGCAATTCCGACCAAATTTCGCATAAGCCGTTACCAGTTACCAAACACTTCCTGTGATATTAGGCGATGTTGGTCCATGTTTTTGAATAGGTACCTCACAAATGTCCCTTCCGATTAAAAGCCACAAATTAATCCGAATTAATTAGAATCTGCAGTTTTAGAAGTCACATTTTGCATCCAGTTTCCGAAATTTGAATGGGATATTAGGAGCAACCAACACCCATGTCCTCCAACATTGCACCTGTTGAATCCCAAGCACATAAACTTGGAATTGGTTGAAATGAAGTACAGGGCACTTTAACCGTGTATTCAGATAGTATTGTAGTAAGACAAATGGTATTGTGTACTACGGTAATTCTTTATTTTTCATGGTTATTTATACAAAATTTGAATTATGTCATTTAATTGATTAACACTAAACTGCCTATAATGCAGTTTTAACTTCAGTCAACAACCCATGCAATATGACACCTTGTTGACTTGCATACGAAATATAAAAAGTGAAATTACATACTAAGCATTTTGTGTTAATACATTACTTCATATGACTGCAGTCAATAACCACTCAGTTGTGAAAACATTTCTTTATTTATGTTATTGACCTGCAGACATACATACATTACAACAATAATAACACTACAATTTATGACTTATGTTTAATGTAATCTTAAACATTCTCCCCCACGTTGAATCAGGAACGGTTCAATTAGTTGAGACAGTTACAGCTTGCATTGCATCTACATGATTCCGAGGGGTAGGTAGTGGATTCAGTTGAGGCAGCGCATCTTGGGTGATATACGTGTGGGTTGTGCAAGGTTTGCAACTTCTCGATATTATATAGGAGATGGTCAATAATATGCCAAGTAATAACGCGGCGTAGCTGACAGCATGATGATGTTGGGAGGTTGACTTCATAACTGCGGATATATTCTCTATGTCTGCAGATTTTAGTTGTTTCTGTAGTTCCTGTAGTTGATAGACGTGGGACTCCTGTATCGTATTATGGTTGACGAATATTTTATTTACTTCACGTGATGTTGTTAGATTTTCCAATGGTTTCAGTCTTGCATATGACGTATATATAAGAGTTGAATTTTCGTAGTGTCCCTGAATTGTGACGGTGTTATCCTTGAGGATGCAATTGGGCTTGATTTGGAGGATACCTGTACCCTTTAATGTAAGCTGAGATATTTCGTTGCCGCAAACTGACGATATCTCAGTACTATTGTTAATAACAAATATCCAGTGATTTGTTTTCGACAGTTGTATCCATACTGTACCCTCATTTACTCGCGTAAATTTGCAGTCGGTTGATGATTTGTCCGTGAACAAGTGAAACTCACAGGAGTATGACCTTGAATATTTGCCGAACCTTGCTTGTCTGTTTTCACAAATATATTCATCGGGTTTGGCGTGGAAGCAATTGTTTTTGTCATCGGTAGAGATTGGAAAGTACTCATCCCTGTGTGCATTAACTGCTAAAAAGGACGTGTCTGGAGTTATGGCAAATAAATATCCATTTTTGGTGGAAGGGACGGGTATCAGCTTGAACAGATCGAAGTGTTGTTGATCCACTAAGGGAAGGCGGATCACAAAGATGACCTTGTTCTCCGTAACAGTTCCTTTGGCATTCATTAATCTATAAGCTTCGATTAGGATTTCTTCTTCTATTGGTAGAGTACGAGAGAGAGGAAGATGTGATCTGATTATGTGCAGCTCCTGCTGAAGCTGGTGTGGTGCTAATAGTAGTGGACTTATTCGTCCGTGATGAGCGTCGGTTAGTACGTCCAATATGTTAGCCTCTATTTGCTGTAATCTAATGGATGTTAATGTGAGTTGTGATGACAAGAAGCCGAGGGACTGTGTTGTCCTAAGTTCCTGATCTTCCTTCCTGATATCATTGCTAAGAGTTAACATGTTCTTCTGCATCTCGTGTATTCGTCCTTGGTTCGCCAATTCATCTTGTTTGATTATATTGATTGTAGAATCTATTACGGATGTTTGGTTGCGCAGTAGATTCAGCATGTGTCCTTGGTCAAGCTTGACGTTGTTGATGGTTTGTGACATTTCTTCAGCATAATCAGAGTCCAGAACTCCAAACAGGGTACGAGCAAAGCTCCCCACGACATTCAGAGCTCCTCGTTTGATGCGCCTTAAAAATATTCTGGTCTTGTCTTCAAGTAATTGCAATTTTATCTGATTAAAGTTTGATACGATGGGGTCACACATGGTCCTTTCTGATGAACCTTCACATAATTGTTGGAGCGTTTTTAATTGAGTTGAAAATGCGTCTAGTTCCGCCCAGAATGGCCCTAACTCATAATATGTTATAATTTTCCATTCTGCAGTTATCAACCTTGTAGTACCCATTCCTTCGAAGTATATTCCCGGATCGGAGTTAAATCTTTGAATTTTGATCGATTGGCCAAAACAAGCAGGAAGCAGCAGGAGCACAATCAATGCACTCATTATTGCTATATTAAATGCGGATTTTCGACGTTTTGCTGGACTTGGTTCCGAGTTATTGTCTATAACTGGAGTCGGTTGCGAACTAGTTTCTGCTCTTTTGTCTTCCGAGTGGATGATTGTCTGATTGACATCTGACTCGTCATTTAATAGAGGTGCTAACCTGTGAATTGGCCTTTTCACTACTCCGGAAGTAGTTTTCACATTTACTACCCTAATGATGCCATCATTTCCTGGATATAGTTCGATGATTCTTCCAAGTGGCCATTTCATTACAGGTGTGTTATCCTCCTTTATTATCACCAATTGTCCGACCTTGATGTTGGGGGATGTGGATTTCCATTTCTTTCTTTCTTGAAGTTGTGTCAAGTACTCAGTCGACCAACGTCGCCAAAATTCATGTTTTAGTTGCGACACCAAGTTCCATCTCTTTGAAAGCGATGTTGTGGGTTGAGAAGCTCTTGCATCAACTTGAGCAGTCAAAGGCTCTCCAATTAAAAAGTGTCCAGGCGTTAGGGCTCCTAGATCATTTATGTTTGTTGATATCGGGGTAAGGGGTCTCGAATTGAGAATTGCTTCAATCTCTATGACTACGGTTTCAAGTTCTTCGTGAGTTAACGATGCGTTTGAAACAGTACGGAGAAGGAGATGTTTCGCTGATTTTACTGCAGCTTCCCATAATCCTCCAAAGTGAGGTGCCCTAGGTGGAATGAATTTGAATTCAATTCCTTCATTAACGCATGCCGTTGTGATCACTTCTTGTGATTTAGGTGCGAAGATTGCCTGATTAAGTTCTTCCAATTGATTCTTTGCACCAACGAAGTTTGTTGCGTTGTCCGAATATATAGTTTGACAGCTTCCACGGCGCGCTAGAAATCTTTTCAGAGCACCGATAAAAGCTTCGGTAGTTAAGTCAGTGACTACCTCCAAGTGAACTGCCTTAGTGGCAAAACAGCAAAAGACGGCGATATATACCTTGTGCGGTCGTTTGCCTCGGAGCTTGTAGTGAACCCAAAATGGACCACAATAGTCTACGCCAGTTTTTATGAATGGCCGTGCTGGAGTCACTCTGCTTGAAGGTAGATTTCCCATTATTTGCTGAAATAATTTGGGTCTTGCTCTAGTGCAGCGAACGCAGTTCTGCACGATATTACGAGCCATTGACTTCCCTTTTATGATCCAGAACTTCTGCCGTGAGGTTGCCAGCAATAATTGTGGACCGCAGTGATGATTTTCATTATGTATCATGTTCAAGATTAGTTTTGTTATTGGGTCGTTGTATGGCAAAATTATCGGGTGTTTAGCATTAAATGATAGGTCCGAATTCTCCAAGCGACCTCCTATTCTTAGTATGTCATTGTCGTCAATGAAAGGTGTCAAACTGCTGAGAGAACTTGACTTATCTATTGCTCCATATTTTATTAGTTGACTGATTTCTGATTCAAATTCTGCTTTCTGCATAGTTCGAACGATTAGGCTTAGCGCATCATCCAGGTCTTGAGGAGTCAAAGTGAGGCACTTTGGTCTATGACTTGAATGTTTGAGGGATTCGACGAATCGCTGCACATACGCGGTTATCCTTTGCAACCGTCTGAAGGAGTTTTGATGATTTATTCGGTATATTATGTCTTGTAAGTTGCCGGACGATGCCACCGTTGTAAAAACAATCTTTTGTTTGAATTCCAGATTAGTGGGAGTCTGTGTTTCCTTGGTGAATGGTTTTGGCCATAAGATTTCCTTTCCATGCAGAAAGGTGGGACCATAAAACCATAAATTACATGCAGTCAGTCGGTCGGGACTTAAGCCTCTTGATATAAAATCTGCTGGGTTGTCCGTCGTACGAACATGTCTCCATTGGTTACTGGAGGTAAGGGTCTGAATCTGGATAACCTTGTTTGCGACGAATGTTCGAAGAGCTGAGGAAGTGGAATGTATCCAGTATAGTACAATTTCAGAGTCTGACCAATAGAATGTAGGGGTATTTTCAAACCCTAGTTCCTTCTTTACCCTTGCAGTTAATTCTGCTCCCAATGCCGCAGCGCATAATTCTAGTCGGGGTAAAGTAAGTTTTTTCAGAGGCGCGACGCGAGATTTTGCACATAGTAATCTGATAATCAGTCTTCCATCTTCTAGTTTTGAACGAAGGTACAGTGCTGCTCCGTATGCTTTTTCTGAGGCATCAACAAATACGTGGAGCTGAACATGGACAGCCCTTTGGCTATCGAAAACATGTCTACTTAAATGAGTGTTGTTCAACTGGGTCAATTTGTTGCGGAAGGAAGACCATTCTTGTGACATCACTGTTGGCAATGGATCGTCCCAAGATATTTTCATTTGCCTTAACTTCTGTATGAAGATCTTCGCTGCAGATACAACAGGTCCTGAGATCCCTAATGGGTCAAAAATTCTAGCAACGTCCGAAGTGACAGATCGTTTGGTGATGGTTGCACAGTTGGTTACGTCTGCTTTCAGACAAAACTGATCAGTCTTGGGGATCCATGTTAATCCCAGGACCTTGGTTGATGTATTTTCGAAATCTAAGTTAACCTCTCGATCTTCGGGGGGGGGATTCCTTGTAGTAGTTGCGAATGGTTTGCGCACCATTTTCTTGGTTTAAATCCGGCTTCTTGAAGCAGTTTGGTGAGCTGTTTTTGCGTCTCTAAAGCCGTTGTCAGGCTATCGGAACCACTCATTCCATCATCTACGTAGAAATCTTGCTGCAACATTTGAGCACCTAAGGAATATTTATTTTTGTTGATTTCACCCAGTTGCTGCAGACATTTAGTAGCCATGTAGGGAGCGGAAGTTGTTCCGTATGTAACGGTATTAAGCTGATACACGTTTATTGTCTCGCTGGATTTATTTCGCCAGAAAATTAGCTGGAATTTGCGATCCGCCTTGTCAACTAATATTTGCCGATACATTTTCTCGATATCGGTTGTAAACACAAATTTCGGTAGACGAAAACGTAGAATCATTCCGAAAAGGTCTCCTTGTACTGTTGGTCCTGTACATAGGATGTCGTTGAGTGAACATCCAGATGTTGTTTTGGCTGATGCATCAAACACCACCCGAAGTTTCGTGGTGCTGCTGTCAGGTCTTAACACGCAATGATGAGGAATAAAGAAGTGGGCACCTTGGAGATTTCCTGCGTCTATCCGGGTCATGTGGCCTAAAGATTCGTATTCCTTCATGAAGGCAATATACTGTTGTTGTAACTGTGGGTTTCTTTCTAGTCTACGTTCTAGTGCCAAAAACCTTGAGTGTGCCATGCTTCTTGACTCGCCGAGTGAATTTTTATCATCTGCAAACGGTAAACGGACTACGAATCTTCCGTCCTCGTTCCTCCTCGTATGTTGAAGGAAATGCGTTTCGCACCTTTGTTCTGCCAGCGTTAATTTTGTGTCTGAGTGGAAGTCGTCGATCTTCCAGAATTGTTGTATAAGTTCACTTGTGGCCATTTCGTCCTCTCCGTGGATGGCACATACTGGCGGGTCGCAGAATCCCTCTTCAATTTTACCACTTGCTATCCAACCAAGCTTCGTGTTGCGTAGTATTGGCAATTCGTTTTTTAGTCGAATTTCTCCGGATAGCATTAAATCAAAGTAGAACTCTGCTCCAAGGAGAACGTCAACTGTCGACGTACTGTTGAAACATGGATCTGCTAACAGAATGTTCCCAGGAATCGGCCACGTCGATATGTCAAATGTATTACTAGGCTGAGCTGGCACTATGCTTGGAAGTACAAACGCCTCGAGCCTACTGGAAAATGAGCTTGTGGTTGACTGGAACCTTACGTTGATTCGTTGATTGGTTGTTCTTGATTTTCCACCAATGCCCTCGATAGAAAGTGAAGTTTTTCTTGCTTCAATAGATAATCGTTTCACTAGCCTCTCAGTCACTATGTTTATCTGTGATCCAGAATCCAGAATTGCTCTGAATTCTCCAGACCGTCCGTTGTTTGCCGTTATCTTTATTCTGGCAGTTGCCAATAGAACGGAACCCTGACGCGCGCGATTTTGGGTAGATGATGCTGCTATTGAAGGCTGTACTGCTGCGACCGTTGTCTGTTTCGATGAAGAGGATGGTGGGATTGTTGATTGCTGAGTGTTGGTCTGTTTGTTGCTTAGGTGGAGTAAAGTGTTATGTTTGTGATTACATTTCTTGCAACAACCCGCGGTACAGACCTTAGCTGAATGGTCGCTCTTGAAGCAGTTAAGCACAGTTTCTGCTGTTGTACCCATTTTAGTCTTTCACCTTCCATCATTTTCAAAAATCGGCTGCAGTGATATATAGGGTGTTTGCTGTTGCTGCATAGTCTGCAGTAGTTGTTTCCGTCGGATGATGCTACAGAAGAGACAGCTCTGCTTGTATTTTGCTGGTTTGCTGTCTTGTCTTTACATCCAACAGATTCCATAGATTGGAACTGTATCTGGAGGAATGATAAAAGTTCTTCGATTTTAGGTACCTCTTTGGGTTTGCTTAAAGATTGTACAAACCGGATGTGCAAGTTACGATCTACTTTCTTAATTAGTAACTGCAGGAGTATGGCATCCCACGATGAAGTGTCAATCTTCAAATTATTTAATGCAAGCAGGCATTCTCTGGTAGTATCATGCAGTCCCTTGATTGCTGCTATTGATGATGTACCCGTTGGTTGATTAAGAATTTTCTCAACTAACGTGGCGACAATTACTCTTTTATTATTGTAGCGATCCTGTAGTAATGCCCATGCCGTGGTATAATTTTCTTCTGATAGGGTTAAGTGGCTTATGAGATTGTCTGCTTCTCCAGACACATTCGTCTTTAAGTACCACATTTTTTGCACGTCCGGAAGAGGCTGTTTATCCACCATTTCCGAGAATAGCTCATAAAACTGGTGCCACTTTAGACATTCTAGGTCAGAATCCGCTTGTTGCCCACTGTGGCTAGCGGTCGTTCTTTTGTCTACCATCACCGAAAGACTTATAAGGTTTTGCTGGACCAAATCCTCCAATGTGTCGTAATCCTCTTGATTCAGACCTGCAGAGAAGGGGTCTTCCCAATGTTGCCAAGCCTCGTCTACTAGAGTTTGGATTTGATTCCACAATCTACTGATTGTGTCCACCTTGACGTTGTAGAATTGATGTGGTTGACCTTCAACCACTGACGATAGCCCATCCAAGAAACGATTTAAGGCACTCATCCTTGCTAGTACCCTCCTAATGAGGCCTTGCCGATACTCAGTTGCTGCTGTATCGGATTCTTGTTGTTTACTCTGTCTATGCTCCGGTATCGGCTTATAGCTACTAGAGCATAGGGACCTGATGGACGCCTCCATCTCGTCCATTGTGGTACTGTATTGAGCTCCTACTGATTTGTACAGATCCTGTAGGAGGTAAGAATCATTTTCTTGAATCATCGGGTCGTTGCGGATCACGTTTTCCGCCTTTTGAAATGCCTCCCACAGAGACGTCAACTCCTCTGATTTCTTCCGGTAGAAATCTAGAGTTCTTCGATCAATTGGGGCCTTCTTTATGTTAGAAATTGCCCTTTCAATTTCAGTCGCCTTTTCCATCTGTTTACTCTTTAAATCTTGCATGGTGCTTGTCATTTTGGACATTCACAAATTTGACGAAGTACCTCCGCTATCGAACAATATTGAATTTAAGCAAACTGACCTAAATTGTCGTACCAATATTCAAAGTCCCTTACCACTGGTGGGGGGAAGCTTGAATGTAGAATTTTTTTTTTTGTTCTTAGAAAAGTCGGGGTCACCAATGTTGAATCCCAAGCACATAAACTTGGAATTGGTTGAAATGAAGTACAGGGCACTTTAACCGTGTATTCAGATAGTATTGTAGTAAGACAAATGGTATTGTGTACTACGGTAATTCTTTATTTTTCATGGTTATTTATACAAAATTTGAATTATGTCATTTAATTGATTAACACTAAACTGCCTATAATGCAGTTTTAACTTCAGTCAACAACCCATGCAATATGACACCTTGTTGACTTGCATACGAAATATAAAAAGTGAAATTACATACTAAGCATTTTGTGTTAATACATTACTTCATATGACTGCAGTCAATAACCACTCAGTTGTGAAAACATTTCTTTATTTATGTTATTGACCTGCAGACATACATACATTACAACAATAATAACACTACAATTTATGACTTATGTTTAATGTAATCTTAAACAGCACCATATCGGGCCATGTTTTCGAATAGCTCCCATACAAAGGTCCCTTCCGATTTGAGGCAACAAATTTTATACGATTCCCAATTTTTGTATAGTACGTTATGAACGACCAATAACACAGTGATTCAAAATTAAAAATTCCAAATGCGAGTGGGATGAAACCAATTGCAAATGAAAGTTGACATTCTCCATAAACAAATGTTAAAAATGAATTCCTCGACCCAACAACAGTAAGATACCACAACTTTCCAGGATAAAAATAAATAACCATGATTTTATTAAATTTTTAATGATCTTTTCTTGTTAGACAGTGTTCCAAAATCACCAACATCAAATGCGGGTGAGCTAAAAACCAGGCGAATATGGCTTGTGTTCGATCTAAATCGGTATAAATCCACAATCCATCGTTTAGGTCGATATCTCACTTTGCTGATGATTGGCTCTATGTCTGACAAGGTTTATGTGTCTAGCATCTTCTTCTTGCATGTCCCTCATACTAAGAGCAAAAAAATAATATTCTCAGAGGATTTCTGAGCAGTACAAACAACACAATTGTTTCGAACTCATTTGGAGACGCCAAAGCACATCCTCCCCTAATCTGAAAATATGTGTACAGGCTCCGCAGTTGTTTTGCAAGACATCAAGCCGTAGTATCACAGCGGTATTAAATGTACTTAATCTGTCAAGAAGTTTCCAATTGCCTCAACTAAACCTATCCAGCCCTTACAATTTCTATCTCAGCACCAAAAAGATAATATCAATAAGATGTGCTATTATCCAGATATTTCCCTTTAATTGTTTTGTACGTTTATAAGAGGGCTGCTATATAATTGCTGGCCTTATAATGAAAATGCGAATATTTATCATCAAAAATGGTTTTATTGGTTTTAAAAGTATTCTCCAGCATGATTTATACACTTTTGCATGCGCTCAAACCAATTGTCGAAGCACTTTTTCTCCGATTGATAAACCTTCAAAACATGGCTTTTGAACGATTCAACAGCAGGGAATAAAAAGAAGTCATTTGGTGCCAAGTCAGGGATAACCCATCAATTCGACGTTTTGGCCGGTCAAAAAGGCGCTGGTTAGATCCGATGTATAAGAGCTCGCATTATCATGGTGCACAATGATCCGTCTTCTTTTGTTCTTTTGTTCGTTTTTCGAATTTCTCTTCAGGCAAACAAATTGTGGTGTACCACTCAGAATTGACCGTCGTTGATCAAGCGGAACAGTCTCCACTAGACTAGTTTTGACGAAGAAACTAGCGAAAATTTGCTTCGAAGTGCTTCTTCCACGAACAACTTTCGTTGGATTTGGCTCGTCTTCGAAGATCTACACGGTCGATTGCTGTTTTGTTTCGGACTCATACGCATAGATCCATGATTCGTCACCTTTGACGATATTATAAACGTCTTTTGAAGCACCGCTATCGGATTTTTTCAAAATTTCTTTGCAGCAATCGACACGATCCTTTTTTTGAGCGATTGTCAAATTGTGGGGGATCCAACGAGAACAAACCTTTTTTACGGCCAGGTGTTCATGCAATATCAAATGTATGCTGATGGAAGAGTTGTCCAAGGATGCCTCTATCTCACGGTATGTTACATGACGATCTTGCGTTATCCGTTCACGCACGGCATCAATGTTCACGACCTTTGTTTTTGAGCGAGCGTCGGCCAAGATTAAATTCATTAAACCAGTTTATTAATGAGCTATAGGATGGTGCTTTATCGCCATACAATGATTTAAGTTCATCAATGCAGTCTTGTGGTGATTCACGAGTTAATTCCATTTTTTTTACCAAATTGTTTTTTTCAAGTCACTGTAAACAACACAAATGATGGACGGACGTCAAAACGTTCTGAGCACGTTTATGCTAAAAAATGTCAAACTTTTCAATGAAAGTTTCAGATGGTGCCACTTAGTGTTGCTTAGATCAGAAATATATATAGCAACCCTCGTATTTATAAAGTATGGTCCAACTAAAATGCAAGATGTTAATTGTAAATAAAACAAAAAGTTTTCAGAGAATTTACTTAATATTTTTCTTTTATTATAGAAGGATCTATGACAATTATGTGTAAAACTAGCCACGGCATCGTTGGCATACCATTGAATGGTAGTGGTAGCTCTTGACTTATTGGCATCTACTTTACTTTTAAATATCCCCAAGAAAGAAGTCCAACTGTGGCAAATCACATGATCGTGATGGTCAATGTGTGGCAAGTGACACCATCCTGTTGGAACCACATATCTTCCAGTTTCCTTTCCATGGTTAAATTTGTCATATACTGAAGCAAGGAAATGTCAAATTAGGTTGGATAAAAAGTTGACGTTATGGTGTGACTCTCAATTAACATTGTGCTTTATGGGTGGACCACGCTTAATAAGGATTAACAAATTTTAAAATTAATAAATTAGATGGTCTTTCTTTCACATTTTAGTGAAAAATATATTTAATATTCTTCTCGCGCTAACAAATAAAACGTCTTATTCCCTATATTTCTTCGAACTGTGTATTTTTAAGAACACTACAACATAAAATTTCATATATTAAATTTTCAAATAATCGCTCTATTGCAGATCGATTAGATAACGTCCGTAATAACATAAACTATGGCAATATAGTCTAGACACTTATAAAACCCAATGTAAATGTATATCTGTGCAAATTCTTGAAACGCACAAATAAAACTCATAAAAATTACATTAAGATTTTCGAAATATCACTAACGCCCCACACAAACGAACGGAAAGCAAGACCAAGTGGTTAAAAGAGACAACGTTCAACATAAACCACTGGACTTGGCGGAAAACAATTTAAATAATTTTTATTACTAAACGTTTGTCATTTTACGAGTACGAATGTGTAGGGACGTTCATACATATGTATGTTTGTATAGACGTTCTCCTATTTATCAACTGCAACTGTTGCCGCCAATGCTGCTGCTGTTGCAGTGGCTAGAATGGTGGCTGCTGCTAGGTTGGTGCCGTATTTTACGAGCAACTTTTAATTTCTTTATTTGTGTTTTCGTGCTGTTTACCTCCATGGTCATGTCGGCCATGTCGTCCATGTTTCAATGTTTCATGTTAACAGAATCGTGGGGAACCGAAGGCAAAAAGAAACAAAAAATGCAGTAGGCTTAACAGCAAAATTAACTATAACCAACGTAAAAGCTATAAATTCAATGCAACAATGAAATAAATCTTTTCACCACAATTAAAAGCGGCTTAAAATAACAACACACACACACTCATACATTGAGTCTCAATGGGCCCCAAAACTCCAAGCCTATAACAGCCGCTTTTGAGCCGACATAAACAATAGCGTAAACGAGCTGCAAAAACAGAAGACGAACAGATCTCGCAATGGCATAATCATAAAAGAAGCCACATAATAGTTAATATCGCAGAAGCAGCAACATGCAACTGATGCGTTTTAGATTATAGAAAACTGCATAAACTAAACTAAGCGCGCGGTCTGCTGTTTTATGATCTTTGGGCTACAATTCATTATCTGTTGTTAACAGCAGCAGCGGCAGAGACACAAAACAACAATTCAAGGTAAACGTCTTTGTCATTTGTGTGTGTGTGTGGTAGGAATGTTTTGCGGCATTCTCGACTATGTCCGAGTATGTGCGATCTTTGGTCTTTTCCTTTTCCGAATAAACCACATGAGCAAAAAAATGTTAATTTCATTTTTGTCGACTAATTAAAACTACCACGAAAACCATATATTACAAATTTATGTTAAGGAAAAGTATATCTTCTTGCTGGTCTAAAAAAGAAATTAAATAATTATGTTTGCAACCGCAGCTTAGGTCTCATAAAAACCAATTTTTGCTTTGTTTTTATTTCCCCTATACCGAACATAAAACCTAGCCATTTTAACAAATTTCCGCTGATGAACCACTCTTCATTTTTTTGAAAAGTGATGTTTTCTCTTAGAAAATAAAAAAAGACGAAAAACATCAAACCAAAGTCATCTACATTTAGCTAACGGTTGCAGAACACATACCTCAATAGTTTGCTAGTAAAATGAAAATACTTGCTGATACTCCTGCCATTCATCCAAGCAGACCACAAAAAAACACACACACACATACGCAGAAAACACCAGCTATCATTAGGTAGAACCGTTAAATTGTGCCATGTCGTTACATGGAGAAACCCGTTGACGTCTTGAGCTTTTGCTTAAATTGACCAACTCAAATGTGTTCTTTTCGTCTAGTTTTCTTTTTAACGACAAGTTCCGAAAATATTTTGAAAATATTCGTCTGAAGACATTAATCAGCGTAAGATGTTGTTCTAATTCTCGGACTGTTTCAAATGGTGATAGCCATTAAAGTGTGTAACAATCATCTTGTGTAAATAAAGGTTAACATAAAACAAAAGACTTAAGACACAAGCGCGTGTTTGAATTGCTCCCATATCAAATTATTATGAAGACTGTGGATCATGGTATTATTTGTAGTTATCTGCAGAATACATGGGGTGTTTGTTGAGAAAAATGTTGATTAATGAATGTACGAAAGCATTGTCGATGTTAGAGTCTGAATAACTATAAGTATGATATTCAACAAGGGTTTATAAAGGGTTTAACGATAGGCACATAACAATTTCGCATCTTTATGTCAACGCAGCCTCGAACTATTTAAATGATTTTTCAGTGTCAAAGCGTTAGTCGAAGTAAACATTTTCATTGGTAAAGTTCATTTACGAGCAACGTTTAAAAATCATTAAAAACTTCTACCGAAATTCTGAGTAGGTGGTCGCAACTTTAAGAGCGTTTACTCCAATTTTCGGCCATAATACTTGTCCCACTGGGCAGGCTGTGCGTGCTTTATAGTGTGAATAGACAAAATATGCGTTATTGGACAGCAACAAACCCGCATGTGCCTCAATAGACACAATTGCATCCGCAAAAAATTACCTTGTGGTGTGGTTTTCATGCCGTAGGTGTGATTGTGCCCTATTTTTGTCAATGAAAACAATATTCATGTTGAGGTCAATGGAAAACGTAATCGTCTCATGTAAGAAAATGGTGGAAATCAAATTCCTTTCTTCAAATGAAACATTTGCACTACACCTGGAATAAATTTAAACTCTATATTTTAAGTATTCTGAGTTTTATTAATATATATGTAAAGTTGTTATGTTCTTAATGTAAAACCCTGTATCTTTGATCATTGGGGACATCTATACAACAGGTGATATTTGAATGTTAAAAGGATAGCAGTCTTGTACTAGTCACTAAACATAAAAAGTGAACACGCAGTATACCTATCCATGATTGTGGACGCTGCAGAGACAGGAAGCTGCCCTTGAGCCAATACTGGCCGTTCTACTATTACTCAGCAGGTCTACTATTTGGCAATAGAATAATTCCTTTTGATCTTTAAGAAAAAACTTTCCCGGGCATCTGTGCCGACGAGAGCTATATATACTCGTATGACGAGAGCTATAACGCTTAAAAAAGGAAATGATGTTTATTTATTAACTCTTTTATTTTAATGGTAGCAGATAAACAATATTTAAGGCTATATCTATAGGTATGTATGCAAACATTACCATTTTTCGTTGTTCCATCTCTTATGCAATATAATTGGTCGTGCGAAAAACAGGAAAAACGCTTGCCCGATGCAGTGGAAATACTAAAAATCGTTAAAATTCGTTGCATCATCTCCACTTCGTAGTCATCTCTCTACCATTACAATGTCATGACAACTACGAGCACTTCCACTTAGGCCCTTACAACCCCTAAGAACCTCACATTTGTCGGTCCGACTCCATGCTTGGATAAACTTTGTCAAAATGGATGTTTCAAGCAGCTCGTTTAATTTATGGAACAGATTAAAGTGTTAGCAAATTTGTCGGCATCTGCAAAGCCCTAAACGAGACAAGACGTGCCAACAGAGTCTAACATTTCGGTTTGAAAGGGTGCTTAGTGAATTTTTGCATCTCTCAGCCAGCCAAACGCAGTACACCGTAGAATATTAATTATTTTTGCAAGGCAGCTTCGAAAAAAAATTGATGTTTTTGTCTTGAGAAGGCCAATTTTTCTGCCTCAAGAAACTTACGGTTTGTCAGTTGCTACTACACTACTGGTCCACTTTAATATCAGAAAATTAAAGCTCGCACATAGTCACTAAACTCTTGCAAAAGAAGTATGTCGATAACTCCCGCAATTTGCGAAAAAAGAAGTTTAAAACAAATATGGCGCATGCGTCGCTCATCGGTGGCCGACATGATAGATTCATGTCAACATGAACAAAACGCTTGGAGTTTTGAGAATGGCATGGATAAGCTGAGAAAAAAATTATGTTTAGTAAAGAAAACAATCGAGTTAAGCTAGTTAAATTGTTCGAACCTAGTAATCGCGAACTCGGCGGCACACCTCCATCCGATGGTCCAAATTTTCGATGACGCTGAGGCATAATTGAGGTTCTATGCATTAATGTGCCGAATTATGTCATCTTTTAGCTCTTGAATTGTTGCTGATTTATCGACGTACACCTTTTCTTTAAAATAACCCCAAAGAAGGAAGTCCAACAGTGTCAAATCACATGATCATGGCGGCCAATTAATATCGCCACGTCGTGAGATAACACGGCCATTGAATTTGTCGCGCAAAAGTGCTATTGATTCGTTAGCTGTGTGGCAAGTGGCACCGTCCTGTTGATACCACATATCGTTCACATCCATATCTTCCAATTCGGGCCATAAAATGTTCGTTATCATCTCACGATAGCGAAAACCATTCACAGTAACTGCCTGACCGGCCTAATATTGGAAAAAAATACGGCCCGATGATACCGCCAGCCCATAAACCGCACCAAACAGTCACTTTTTGTGGGTGCATTGTTTTTTCGATAATCACTCTTGGTTTATTAGTTGCTCAAATGCGGAAATTCTGCTTATTGACGAATTCATTGAGGTCAAAATGTGCCTCATCATTGAAGATGAATTTCTTCGAAAATTTATCATATTTTCATGCTTCAAATTGAATTAGTCTGAGATTGAGAAATATTAAATGAAATGTAGAAAAAAAACATGACGTTTAGGTGTGGTTCACATTCAACATCGGCCCTTAAAGTAAAACCACGCTTTACATGAATCTACCGTGGCGGTCACTGATGAGAATCGCCACACTTTTTTATAGTTGAGAGTCGCGAAAAATTTAGCCAACTTCAATCACGTCTAAATATGGTTGTTGAATTTCCATTATTTCATTTAAACTAAATTTTTTTAATTCTTGTTATATATCACAGTACAACCTGATAATTGTTTGTGAAAGTAGCCCCAAAAAGAAGATCTTTGGTCAAGGAACATCAAATAATAATATAATGATTAATTTGAAGTTAGTAAGTATCGTGTAGGGAAATTTGTCACGTTTAAGGCTCTTTTGCTTGTCATAACTCGAGAACCACTAGTCCGAATAAGCTGAAGCAAATTTAAAAAAAAAATAAAAATTACAATTCCTTTAATCTGTTTATACAACGTTTCGCTACATAAGCTACAGTTTTGTAGTTATAAATAAATGTATGAAGAAAAAAATATTTTTTGCCTAAAAAATTAAAGTTTTTATTAATTCATAAAAAATACAAAATGGTAAAAAGTGTCAAGTCTTATAACTTTCACGTAAAGTCACATAACCTATGAACAAAATTAGATACAGATCATGAAAATCGATTTATGCGTTTCGCTTTTATGCACAATTAAGTGAAGGTATGAATTTCAAAAATTTGCTCGAGATATGCACAAAATTCTTTAGAAAAAACATTGATGACTTTTTCATTGATTCTTTATTTTGCATGAAAATAAACATTCCGAAATCGTGTGTTCTACTGTGTAATGTGAGATATGTTTGATAAGCCTAGAATGGGATTCTTGAAGTCAATGATTTAAAATAGATTGGTCTCCTCATTGTGACCTTTTCTACACGGGAATCGGCATAGATAATACTCTTAATGTAGTCCCAAAAAGGAAATCCAGTGGTGTCAACTCGCAGTATCTTGGCGAGCATTTGACGGTCTTATTCCATCATCTAATGCGATCAGAAAAGTTTTTTTTAGCAATAGAGACGCTGACGTGAGCTGTTTGTCATATGGGCCGTAAAGCCACACATTGTACAAGCCTATGTTACCTAATTCAGGCTATAACAAATTTTTTCAAGGCGACAAATTCAAAGTGTCCCCACCTAGTCCAATCTTTTTTCTACGGGAGCCATATTTTTGGCCGAAGGATCAGTACAAAAACACAACCGTATGGTTGCTTATTGCGCTGATCCAGTACCATTGACTGCTTCTAACTGCTGGTAGTAAAGGCGTAAAATTGAAAATCCAAATGTTTTTTGAAAGTTGTTCATCTAGTTCTGTTTAACTGTTTGGATCATCACTTTTACGCGCTGTTCAACTGAGCATCATTCCTATGTCTGCAAATTAACAGATTACAAATAATGAAAGCAAATAACTGCATTGAATTTTAATTACCCTGTACCATAATGGCGGCAAAATATAACATGTACCTGAAACAAATCTTGGTCAACGGCGTATGTCGATTTTGTTTTTGTAAATGGGGAATGAGACGTTAACAAGACAACTTGTCCTGAAGGAAATTTTTTAAGTAAAATTTTGAATTCGTAATTGTTGGAAACAATTAGCTTAATTTTGAAATATTCAATTGCCCAAGGCCAATGGGAAGGTCTCGAATGAACCGGAAGGCTAATAAAACTGATTAAAAGTCACCTCCGATATCGGTTTATGCATGAAAGCTCGATTAAAAGGAAATTTTACCCGAAATATCAATAAGAAGTCGTTTGAAATATTTGGCCTTAGTTAGGGTAGAACCCATATAAACCTTCATGTGAAGAATAAGGCCAATATTAAACATGAACAACCCAATTGAGCTCAACCTGCCACTACACAGACGACGACAGGTAATACAATACCGGTCAACATAACTGAAATCGATTTATTAATTTCTATTATAATATTATAATGGTTGTGTGGCTCCATTTGAAGATGCGGATTACAAGCGAGGCCCTTATTTTTATTCATATCTCATAATGCACTTCATCTTCAGATACAAATCTTGAGACGCCATCAATGAAATAGCGAGGAACCGTAGTAAGGAGTATCTATGAATACATTGGCGATTTGATCGAAGTTTCCCAGGTTTGTTTCCATAAAAATAAACTATGTCTATCTTTATCGGACTTTATTTTGTTGCTTTTAAAGCGCCAGGTCTGATTTCGATTATAAGGAGACCGATTAAATTATAAGCGATATGATCTATTTTTTCAGTTTGATCTGAACTTAATTTGTTGCCTGAACTCTGTAGATTATAAAAGTATTGAAATTTTAAAATTCCTATGTTGTCATGTAAGTGTTAAAAATATTTTACTGCAATTTGGATTCTTTTCAATATGTCTTTACCATAGTATACAAATTCTTTTTAGCAATGAGGTATTAACGATTTTGTAAAACAAAAACTATTTTATGTTTTCCACTTTTGATGACTAGAGTATAAAAGTAGGGTTTTAACATATTTTTCGTATTTAACATTATAAGGGCGTGAGAATAGAAATACGACTGTGAGAATCGTACATATAGGATTGCATCAAGAAATGAGTACTTTCAGCCGTATTTCTATTCTCTAGCGCTGATATGTTATATTTTATTGTATCTCGCAATGTATTTTTGTATTATTTGTCACCTTGGAAAGGTAATATTTAAAAAAAAAAATAAATCAGTCAATTTTTTTATTTACGAACTAAAAAACCCTAAAAAATAAAAGTTAAGAAAAAGTCTAAAAATTTAAATTTGGGCGCCTCAAAATTGATTTTTTTGATATGTCGTAGTGGAACCTCATGCCAAAAGCTATCGCAAAATCGGTGGCACAATATCGATTGCCAAATTGACATACCCTAGTACAAAAAGCCAAAAGTCAAAGAAGAGATCTTGAGATGTTTTTTTTCTGTATTTTGTTTTTTTCTACCAACCAAACAGACATTGATGTTGTTTTTAGACGCTGCTGCAGCTGACAACGATGACGATGTTGATGGCTTTGAAGTGGGTTGTTTTTCAAATAGCACATCGCTCAGTAATAAAACACTGAAAGTTTGAAACTAAAACATTTCAGTTTTGGTCTACCTTAGAGATTTTTCTGAAATATTATCACTACATTAAAATTATACAATCTCCAAATTATGTAAAAAAAGCCCAGGTCAATAACATGCTAAGATGACCATATTTGTCATTTTCTACCAGTGTGTTATTTTCAATTATCAAAATTTAAACCAAGACCAATTCGATTTTTGACTGACCTCGTTCGTAGTAATCAGCAATAATGTCCATAAGTTATGAATGTTGGCAAATAAATTATTAAGATATTTATGGACCACATATAACACGTTTAGCCACATCAGTGATAATAAAACAAAGACTTAAGACAAAAACCTTAAGCATTTCAAACCACTTATGCGTGTGCTTCAAATTTCTTAAATATCTGTTATTTGGGCACAATTATGATAAGTAATTACTCCATTTGATAATGCCAGTCTAAATTCTTATATAAAGCCAGCGCAGCAACTGTTATGCATACCTCGCGCCACAGCTGTTTAACTTTTATAAAATGTTATAATTATTACAAAACAATCAATCTACTTAAAGAGCATAAACCTTAAGCGGTCAACACTTTGGTTTGCTTATAATTATTTTAATTGATCTCTACAAATATACAGACGCAAAAATCAAGATAGCAAAATCAATTAAGAGCTGAAAATATTTCAGAAAAATCTATAAGTTAGACCAAAACTGAAATGTTTTAGTTTCAAATTTTTAAAGTTTCAGTGTTTTTTTGCTGAGCGATGTGCGATTTCAAAAACAACCTACTTAAAAGCCATCAACATCGTCATCGTTGTCAGCAGCAGCAGCGTCTAAGAACAACATCAATGTCTGTTTGGTTGGTAGAGAAAAAAATACAGAAAAAAACATCTCAAGATCTCTTCTTTGACTTTTGGCTAGAAATAATTATATCATTTGTGCGGCCTGCTGCTAGTGGTGTATTGTTCTAACTAAGCATTAGAAAAGTTGTTCTAAGTTAACAAACTTTTTGTGGCATTACCAAGGTTGTACGTACAACTTTGAATATGTGAATACATGAACGTACAAACATATCGCTCACAGTCTTTACTAAGGCTTCATTATGTCTTGTCTCTCGTCGTGCGCATGTGTGTGTAGTTTTATTCCCCAACTAATGACACCTGGTTGCCATTTTCGTAAAACTCTAGCATTCTTTTTAGACTCGTCGTCGTTGGCGTCTCTCGTTTAGTTGGTCGATTGCTCGCTCTCTAACCGCATTTATATGGACTTGACTTAATTTAAACATAATTACAGATTTGTAGAGACCCATGAACACACACATCGACAACAGAGCCGAACACGCATGCGCGCATACACAAAGTTTGGCGTGTGTGTGAGTGTATGCGAGCTCACTTTAAAAGCGTCCAAAATGATGATACATGGCATATCGGCTTGGCTTTAGTGGATTATTGACCACAAAACTTTTCATTGATAAATCGCACGTAGTTGTTTTAGACCAATCAACTAGTCAGCCAGCCAGCCAACACCACCATTCACATTGACGTCCATTCATAATTCATGTACGTTCGTTCATTGATGATGTGATGCCAATGTTGGCTATAATAGCAACATTTGTTGCCGCTGCTGCTGTTGTTGTTGTTTTTGACGATTTTGGCGTTTTGTCAAGCTTAAGCGTGCACAGGCGTGTGTAGGTTTCTGTGCTGCTGCCTTCAGCTTTTTCTTCTGACTTGTTGTTTGTTTTTGCCTTTGTGCAGCTGTCACTTTTCTCCTCAATTGAATAATGTTCGTTAGCATGGCTGTATTTATGGTTCGCTTGACCATAATGGCATAAAAGTGGATTTAGAATTTAGTTCTCGGTTTTATTTATTCTTTATTTTTTTGTTTGTCGATATTTTGGAGAATGGTGTAGGTTTGGTCAGCCAAATGGGGAAATGGCATGTACTATTCTAAATACATATGAATTGGTTCGGCGGTGAAGGCAGTTCTCTATGAAGTTGACCAACTAGCCAACATTGGGTTGAAGGAAGCAAGCAAGGAGAATACAAAAAGCTAGCCAACAGTAGGTAGAAGGAAGGAAGCAGAAAAGAAAAAGCGAAGTCGTTTGTATTAGGCTTATACGGATTTTTTTTTAGAAATTTGCTGATGAATAGAAAACAAATTAAGAAAACTCCAAAAATTTCCACGATTTTATTTTTAAAGTCAAAACTTTAATATTTTGGGACATTAAGTAGTTTATTTTTTCGTTAGTTTGTAAACAATAAATATAAAAGAAAAACAAGTTGAAATTTAGTTAATTTTGACCTGGTCGAACGTAAATACCGTCCTCCGTCATAATCTACTAAAGTTTCTAAAAATGGTCCGTTCTTGCGAACTTTTTGCTCATGAGTCCATTTCTAATATAAGCCCAAACTTTAAAATAACTCTATATGTGACGCGCAAAATAGAAAGGGACCTAAGGGTAAAAACCAGTTTTGTTCAGGAGAGCCATTTTAAAGATTTAAATACGTGTATCTTTGGTGTACCATAACTTTCATAAAACACTTTTGGGGCATGGGATCGGTCACATTCGATGCTCAGATGTTGTCCACATCAAAAAAAAGAAAAAGTGAAAATTGATTTTTTTTACCCTTAGGTCCATTTCTCTATGCGCTGTCACATATTTAGACTGTTTGCAAAATTTTCTTTATTTTGATTACCCATATATCCATATTGACTATAAGTCGCCTGTTCTGACCATGCGGGGTACTTTTGGGCCACATGAGCCAAAAAGTTTAATAACTGTGCTCTTTTTTGACGTATTAATGCGTAACAACTTATAGTAAAAATTGTAGCCATTTCTTGGCCAATAAACATTATGATTTGTTAAGCAAATATTCAAAAAAAGTGTATACTTATATTTTACAGAGGTACCTTTAGTCTTTTAAGGGAAAATTTTTTCCCCCTTGAGGAAAAAATTTTCCCCTTAAGGAAAGAAAAGTTTCCCCTTAAGGCCCGCTAACGTGCATACAACGGACAAACTGTAAGCTGGACCACTTACGGACGGGGATGGCTAGATCGTCTAAGAATTTTACGACGACTAATAATATATATACTAGGGTGGATTGAAAACATGTTTTTTTTTAATTTGAAAAAGTTAACCTCGGAAAGAGATGTAGTCTGGGGTCCTAAAGAGGGGAAAAATAAAGAAAAAAATTTAAAAAAAATTTTAGGGGTCGCGCCAAAATAAACAAATACACATGTTTGAAGGCGTGAATTTTCCTAACCCCTGAACCGATTTTAAAGTTTTATGTCAATAAATGTTTGCAATAGCGTAAACAATGAAATAAGGGCATGAAAAAATTTAAAAAAAATTTTCTCATTGTTCAAAAATTTCAAAAAGTAAAATAAGTCAAATCGTCCCTTCTTCAGAAAATTGACTGAACAATGAAATCGCCACCAAAGCTACAAATATTAGTCGATTATCCTCATATTTGCCTCAAATACTTTTGTTTGGGCACTGAACAAGCTCAAACTTTTAAATTTCGAATAAGTTAAGTCGTTAATTTTTAGGCTTTTTCTAAAATCAACGCCAAAATAGTGATAATTTCCAAATTTCTAGGGAGTGGCGCGACCCCTAAAAATTTTTTTCTTTATTTTTCCCCTCTTTAGGACCCCAGACTACATCTCTTTCCGAGGCTAACATTTTTTTTTTGAATTTCACTCCACCCTAATATATACTTAATATGGTCTTCAATCCATATTTCGCGGTGTTGGAAAAGGTATGACAATTTTAATATACTATCCACTCTTCGGTGAAGCGTATAACAATGGTCCGGTTTTGGTCGCTGCAGTCCATGCGTCTATCCCTGACATCAGCCAAAACTACGAAACTACAAGGGCATATCAATAATTCCATGACTTTTCGAATGAAACACAGTTTTTTTTTTGCAAAAAAAAAAATATTTTTCAATATATTCTCCCTTTAGCTTAACGTTTCTTCAATTTTTGTATCCCTTCTAGCAAATAGGATTTTTCGAGGTCCATAAAATAGTCATTTGTTTGATCAATAATTTCATCGTTGGAGCTAAATCTCTTTCCACAAAGCCATTTCTTTAGGTTTGCAAAAAGGAAATAGTCACTGGGTGCTAAAACCGGAAATGTGGCCAATGTTGTAACATTTCTTTACCCAATTCATCAATTTTTCCATTGAGACTGCACACGTGTGCACCCGTGCATTATCTTGATAAAAAAAATTATCTTAGCCATATGGGGTCGTGTTTTTAAATCCTCTTTTAATCGGTCCAAAAAGTTGGTGTAGTATTCGCCGTTTATTGGTTTTCCCATTTGAAGGTAGTCGATGTGGT
Source organism: Hydrotaea diabolus (assembly GCA_963513945.1). Lineage (NCBI taxonomy): Eukaryota > Metazoa > Arthropoda > Insecta > Diptera > Muscidae > Hydrotaea > Hydrotaea diabolus. The sequence continues at coordinate 104,427,364 of OY740720.1, read as the reverse complement.
TTATCCCGCGTGTCTCCCGAAAAAACTGTTGCCATCACCTTGGCCTTCTTCGGAGCTGGTTCACGCGGAGAAAAAAATTGTTTAGTCTGCAGCTTGGTATCCGGAGTGTTGTAATGGAACCACGGTTTATCCACAGTTACAAAACGCCGCAAAAACTTAATCGAATTGCGGTGTTTAATATATATATGTTTAATATCCAAACAATCCGGTGAAGTTGTCACACGATTACTTTTATGGTGAATTGAGAGCAAACGCTGCAGACAGCTTTTTTATACCGAACTAATCATGTAAAATCGGAACTAAGCTGCCATATGAAATGCGTATAGCATCAAAAACCTCATGCACTTTTACTTTTCGATCGGCCAACACCCTATCGTGGATTTTTGCGACAATTTCGGGGGTATTGACCTCAATTTGTACTGGTGCGACCCTAATAAAAGCCAGTAAACCACTTTTTTGCCATTGAAATGTATAGTGCAGAGTCCTCATAGTATTTATTAAGCTTTCTTTTCCTTGCTCTGATTGACTATTTCCGAACAAATAATGTTTAATGGACATTCGTAATTCACTTTTTTTTTCCATTTTTAACAAAATAAACGAGGTTGTATGTTCTGAACAGCTGCTAAACACAAACTAAATGAGGGAAATCTCTCAAAATTTGACAGTAGTCTATTAAGAGATGGTACTTGATGGAAGCAGGGTCGCATGAAAGTAAATGGGCGTAAATGATATGTACTTCTACCAGAATGGGGATGCATGCCACGGAAAGCAACACAATGGGTACTCTCATTGCATGATGTGAGCCAGGAAGTGGAGAGGTGTTTTAACAGATGGAACTTGATGGGAGCCGTGTTGCATTTTATATATCTACGAGGGAAGTTGGAAAACTCACGGAATTATTTATATGCCCTCGTACTTCTTAGTTGGAATCGTAGCTAGTTTTGCTTTAATTTGATACCCATATGTCCATATGGACTAATAACTAGAACATTTGACGCCGATTTAAAGGACATTTTAGTTTGTATTATGTCATTTGTTTCGAAGTTGTTTCGGTAGATGGCAAGCTTCATAAATGCATCTATAAATGCATTTACGTAAAACTGCAAAGTATTTCTAGAATGGCATCTATGGCAGTTAATCCACTTCAAGGTACGCACAATGCCCACGTTATTTAAAATATTATGAAGTTTATACTATACGAATTATGCCCACGCTGGCGAAATTATTTATAAATACAAGTTTGAATTTTAAGTCTTTTGCTTGGTAAGTTACATCATTTTAAACATTTCGGAAAATTAAAATGAATATTGGTTTAAGAAGCCATATTATTAACAATTATACAAGTACTTAATGCTAGTGATGCCATAACTATGAAGAATGTTTGTGTCTAAGGTTATTTGTTTGTAACTCTCTTTTTTCCTTTAATTTATTTTGTAATCAATAAATTATACTTACAAATTTCCTTAACGTTTACAAAATAAAGATAAACATGCTAATTGATTTCTTATCTTTTTTTCTTTGCAGGTATGTAGAGTTTTTGCAAATAATTTATAGACGTATGTAAATTAGTTGTTGGTTGGATAAACTGCCAGAATGGGAGGCTATCGAAAAGATAAGGTTTGAAATACATTCGAGGTGTGGTTAAGAGTGATAGAAATTGAAAGGTAAATGTGTCTTAGTTATAACTCTCTGTTAGTAGTGGTGATAGTTGGTACGTAAGTGAGACAAGATATCTTGTGTTATCACTTGATATTGGCATAGGATAATATTATTTTAAATATTTAAATTATATGGAAACAAATTTCTAATGGTAATGTTGGTAATAAATTTCGCATAAAAAGTAATGACCATATGAATTTCTTTTAAATACGTAAAGAAGTTATTATTAATTGTAAAGGGTGATCCATCTAGAGGTATTTTTTCAGAACCAAAAAAAAATATAGAAAATAAAATCAAGTGTGGAATCTAAGCAACTACGCCTCAGGGTTTCCATTCTGAGGGTCCAATTTTTGATGACTCGTTCGAGCATTTCGACCGGTATGGCTTTAATGACACGCCTAATGTTGGCTTCCAAAACCTAAATCGTAGCTGGTTTGTCAGCATAGACTTTGGACTTTACGTAACCCCAAAGAAAAAATTCTAAAGGTGTGATATCACTCGATCTAGGCGGCCAACTCACCTGTCCAATACGTGAAATTAACTAAATTTCGAAACGACCTCTCATCCATTGTTTGAGAAGCTGTATGGCGAGTGATACCGTTCTGTTGAAACTAAGTGTCGTCAAGATTACGGGCTTCAATTTCAGGTAGCATTAAGATCAATATCATGGCGCGATAGCGAGCACCATTCTCGGTTACGTTCCGGCCATCATCATTTTTGGAAAAATATGAACCGATAATTCCACCAGCTTATAAACCGCACTTATCCGTGGTTTTCTCCGGGTATAATGGCAACTCTTGAATCTGTTCTTGTTGCTCTTCAGCCCAAATGCGGCAATTTTGTTGTTGTTGTTGTAGCGGCACACACAGTGTCGAGCTGACAGCCCTTGGCCGAAGAATTGCTGCTTCGGGTCAATCCGGTGCGTAGAACCGACTGTCGTGGGATTTTGTTTATTGGCTTTGCCGTTGGGCCTCTTCACTGAACAAAATTTTGGTCGAAAACAGCGGATCTTCCTGTTTCTCACCGAACGCTCATTTCTATAATACAGTTGCCAACATTTGAAGGTAATTATTTTCAAAAAATTAATGCCATAAATGTACTTTCATATTACCAATAAAGATTCCACACTTCAGTTAAGTTTTTATATTTTTTTTTTTGTTCTGAAAAAATACCTCTAGATAGATCACCCCATATAAACCCATTTCAATCTATGCCTGTATAGATTGAAAACTTAAACTGTGTTGCATAAAATATTGTTGACAAGAATTTATTTGTAGGGAATTTAATGTTGAAAAAGTATCATTCATATAATAGTTATAGAAACATAAACTCATTTACTTCTACGAGTACTAAAAAGAAATTATTATTTCTTGAACGAATATTTAAATATTTGCCATGACACAAACAGTTTGAAATGACTTAAACTTCATATTATTAATGAGTATATTAATATTCCCTTTCTCAAAATTCCCGCCATTCCCACAACTTCACCCATCAGCTTGCGAAAAAAAGAACATGCGTATTTGGTAAGATTAAGAAATGTTTAAACATTTAAAACTATATGCGAATATTTAGTCCCCCCGTTTGTAAGAAATTACAATAATCGCCATCGTGTTGATGAGTGTAAAACTTAATTCTACAACTGAAGAAGACCAAAGGAATTAATCGGTGCTAGAGTGTGTGTATGCGCATATTCCTGTGTGTATGTGTGTACGTTGATTAAGTAATTACAATATTGTAAATCATCACAAATCATGTTAATGATGATGTTGCGATTACAGATTAACAGTGCATGTTAATGGGTTGCCAACCCAACGGACCGACAGACGGATGGCCAGACAGGCAGATAGACGAACGGACCGCCAGCAACCCAAAACCAACGGCAGAGAAACGTCTTTTTAAAACAAATCATTATTAAATTACTTTTAACACTGCTAAACTGTTACAAAAGCCGAACAACATGAAACCACTTGTAGAGACTTGAAGACATAGTACATGTTATGGATGTACGTACAGATGTACGTACGTAGCATAACATGTATATAAGAGTGTCCTGTAACACGTATATTTTTGTTATGCATTTGTTTTTATGAAATTCTGAAGGACACGGAAGGATGCTATTGAGGTTTTATCACATGCAATACTTCTATTCAACAGAAATGAAATTAAATTACAACATACTTTTTCTTTAATCCAATTCGCATTTTCGGCGGTATGGACGATAAAGAGAGAGAAGTTTATTCACATTCGACTTGAAATGATAATAATACTTAGTAGGGGCATAAATACTGTTACACACGTTTTATGCTGTAAAATAAAAAGTTGTTTGTGTTTTTGGACCAAATATTTTTTAATATATTTATTGATGTATATTGTATCCAAAAATAATCTACTTATTCGAAATGTCCACCTTTTGCCTTTACACACGCCTTAAGTCGCACTCGCCAATCGTCAATAGCTGCATGAACCTCGTCCATTGGAAAATTGGCCACAGCTGGAACCAAAGCAGTCTTAAGAGATCCAATGTTGAGGTATCTTTTGTGACAAACCTTGTCCTCTAAAACCGTCCACAGTTTGTAATCCAATGGGTTCAAATCTCGACTGCCTAAGGGCCATTCTTCAGAGGATATGAACGCTGGCAAATTGTTTCGAAGCCAGGCCTGGTACGTTTTAGCCTTATGGGCCGGCGCAGAATCCTGCTGGAAAGTCCATGGCTAGTTTTGGAACAGGAAATTGTTAAGAGGCTTCACAACAGCTTCCAAAACGGGTTCTTGGTAAACTTTGGCCGATGTTTTGACTCCTTGTTCGCAGAAATGCTGGTCAGTGACTCCATCGTAAGAGACACCCCACCAAACCATGACTGAAGCTAGTTGATGACCCCTTTTCCACTCTTGGGATCCGTTCAGATGCTTCCTTAGATGACCACGCATACACTCTCATTTGCTTGTTAAATTTTTCCTGAACGGCAAACATTTTTTCATCGGTGAACAAAATTGTTCTGTGCAAGTCATCAGCGTGCTTCACCAAAAGACGTTTGCATTTTTCAATCCTATTTTTTTAAAGCTACAGTCAATAAATGTCCGGTACGTTGTTTGAAAGCCCCAAGTCCCAAGTCTTTTTTAATGATTCGACTCATGGACTGTTGCGTAAAATTCATCTCACGGGCCATGATTTTCTGTTTTCGGAGCGGATTTCTATGAATTCTCGATTTAACGGCTTTGATGACATGCGGTGTTCGAACAGAGCATGGGCGGCCCGACTGGTGGCGTTCTTTTACATCTCCAGTCTCCTCAAACCGTTTTATGCATCGGTAGACGAACATGCGGCTAGTCCCTAGAAGCCGGAGCGTTTTGAAAATATCGCTTTTTTCGTTTCACACTTGAAAAGCGCTATTATAGCGGTACGGTTCTCATGAACACTCCATGATGAAAGTTGAAAGAATTTTAAAATCCCGTTACAGACTAACGCTATTGAGGTTAGCTTTCAAAACCCATATGACATTAACGGGGTATGTTCAGTTCTACTATTGAAATGGGTGTGTTCAATGTTGTAACAGTATTTATGTCCCGACTAAGTATATACGTGACCTTCTTCATTCTAAATTTGGACAGTCCGCATCTGGACGGATTATTTCTATATAGCACTGTGTGATCTACTGGCTAGGCGATAACAAGGCGGGTGACTTCTATAGAATATGGTTTCATAGTATTATTGGTTTAATATGTATTATTGGTTTAATATGTATTAAATTAATACATATTCATATCATGGAAAGGAGCATTAGAAGAGGTTAGAAGGGCAGCTTCTATAAAATATCACTATAACAACGAAATGCAACCCACATCAGACGATCGAAAAGACAGGATGTTCGATTGAAGCGAATACTTTCTAACAATGGTTTATGAAGCCAAAGCGCTTGAAACCTTTTTTGATACGTGAAATATATTCTCTGACCAATGGACATTGCATTATTTACTTCCGCTTAGAATAGACATAGATGATGTAGAGGTATCTGCAAAACTAAGTCTTAGGGCTTTGAATTTCAACCGCTTCCAGACACAAAACCTTGAAGCACTCCTTTGTATGCTACTGTTCCTCTGATGAGAACTATTCTATAACATTGCGTATAGTGTAATGTGTAAACAAAAAAAGTCAAGTATGCTTGGAAACAAGTAGGTCGTGCCAGACTCAGTCGAGCGCCTTGGTAATAGGCCGCCGTGATGTGATGAATAACTTTTATGCCAGTAAACCCATGTGCTACTCCAATTAAGAATATCTTACAATTTTTCGGGCGCGGGCTTCCCACTTTAAGAGTAAGAAATTTAACTCTAAGCCATGTAAAAAAGTCTCTATGAAGTACAGTAGGCCCGGTCATTGAGCTTCAGAATTGTGCAATGCGAACTGATTTGAAAGAAGTTTCCTCTTGTTCCTGTGGGAATTAATTAAGAACCTGTCATCAGGTCGTCCATTAGTCGATTTCTACAACGGGAATGCCATCAGGTCACCCGTTAATCGATTTCTACAAACTGCACTACTTATCGCTGAGAAGTTCGTTTGACTCTAAGTACCTCACAAGATAGCGACTCGCTAAACTGTCCAGATGGGATCTTTCTTCATTTCAGTTTACACAATAAAAACTGAAATGAATGGTAAAATACGATGCTCCACGTAGATCTTTAGAAAGTCAAACCCATACTTATAGACAGTTTAATATGAGTAATTCAAAGTGTAATTAGAGTTTTGTGTAACATTTTGCATTGAGAATTGCGGTAATGGCTTAGTGTTATTGATTGTAGCACCTTAAAGGAAAGGAAATATACCCCATGTTTATGATACCAAACAGTTCAGATTCACTAGTTGATTATTGTTATGGCCATCTGTCGTTGCAATCGAAGTTTTTTTGAACCGAAGAGTGCTTGCAGATTACGGCAGATCCCTGTTGATATTGATCTATATTGGTCCAGATGCGATATCACAATTTCAGGTCTAGCCCAATTTTGCATAGATCGTTAAGAGCGACAAGATTGATATTTTGTTTAATTTACTTGCCACTATTTTGACCTGAACCCTAGTGCTCTATAGCCCTGGGGTAGGCTACAATGCTATCACAGATATACTGGAGGCTTCCAATTAAAAGACCCGCTGTGCGGGTATCACCTACCACTTGGCTCTGCTACACAATGGGTCGTAACACCTGGTTGTTACGCATTTCTACCACAACAGCCACCGCAGAACTCTTTCGAACAGGTCAGGGTACAACAAGAGTTTAAGAAGCTCCTAACCTCCCACCTCACCAGACTCACCAGGTCCGACTTCGCAGCAAATGGATACTTTAAGTTCCAGCCCGGCACACTCTGACTTGTAGCATGTATACACAAAGAATTCGCTTTATGTTACCCGAAAATAAAGACGACGACGACGGGAGCTCTCGAGTTCATACAAGACGATTCAGGTGCCCCCTCTTGCTCTTATATAAAGGCCCGTCACGATTTTAGCATCCGTCACCTTAAAAGCCAAAACATTTAATACGATTTTGCTCGTATTTCACGCCACAAGCCACATAATATACCCGATCTTGCATAAATTGAGTACAGTGGGTTGGCTTCAATTGAGTTATAGCTGCCAATGTTATCAATTTAACACCCCGACGCTCTTCAATCTTGCAGAAATAATGCATGGAGCGTATAGTGCGACCTACAACCAATCTACACGCAGAGAAAAAATATGTTCACGGCAACAATAATATGTTCTCCACAATAAAAGTATGTTTGTCGCAACCATAGCATTGTTTATTGAATTTTGTTTTGACAGTGGTATGATTGCCGCAATTTTAATATTGTTAATATGCAACAATGTATTATTTGCCAAAATTAAAAATGAAAATATGGTTGGTATGGTTACTGTTGTGAGGATAATTATATAGTTGTACTAGAACCTTTTACCCAATAATAGTATGATAGTCTTCGAATATTTTTATCCCAACCATACTTTTTTTCTACGTGCAGCTGCAATGGGACCATATCAGCTCAAGTTTTCGTATAATAAAAAAAATAAAACTTCGAAATTCCTTTACAATTATCTGGATGTCACATAAACATCTGCCTAGGATAAAACGAAACTTAACAAGTTAAAATATATCGTTTAAGGTGTTCTTTTAACTCTTATGCGATAAAACTGCTTTATTATTATAAAAATTAGCTTATAAAGAGTAGGTGCATAATAAAACTGACAGTTCACACAGTATTTTCACTTGCAGATTAATTCTAAAAAAAGCCACAAGGGTCGCAAACAAGAATAAAAACCTTATATTATACACACATCAAATAGACTGCGCCATGCCACTATTATATGCCTTTGTTCATTTTTTGAATAGAGATAGCTGAGATTTTGATTTGTATCCTCAATCTGAAAAGAGTTTTGCTTAAAACAGAAATTTAAAATAGGCTATCTACCAAAACCTTTAAAACGCAATAAATATAATAGCATGTATGGATAATATCCCTTTCTATACGGTTGACCCTAATGTACATGTATATGTACGTACATATGAACGTATACATAAAATACATCTGATTCGATAAAAGTACTATGTCTTAAAAAAAAAGATCCTCATCAGGTATTCAATGCCGTCTGTCGGTCGTACACATGCTCGGCGAACAACATTGTAAGGCACCATTGATGATGCTGCATATTCGTCTGTACTCAGATGGATATGAATGTATGAACTCCCATAGACCATGGAATAACTCAAGTTGCTATCATTAAATAAATCACCGAAGTGCTCAACAGCAGCACCTCTTCTTTTGCTGTTTTCGGATAATGTCTTGGCAACAGTAACAGATGCAGCAGCATCAAAAGACTTTGCTCCAAGACAACATAAGCAAGGAGCCGAAAATATGCTTGTATTACAAAATGTATTTTAATTGCAGCACATTGGCAATGAGATTTGCAATAAACGTTCGAAAAGAAAAAAAAACGAATAGACAACGTTAACGTACAAAGAAAAAATCTATGCTAAATGAAAACACAAACAGTAAATTTTATATTTTATTTATTTCCTGTCTTGTGAGATAGATTTTGTATCGCTCGTGATTTTCGATTTCCTTGATTGTGAGTGGAAGTGTTCAAAAGTGTTTGATGCACTCAATGTGCCCTACAGATCGATATAGTCGAGCAGTGTCTACATCAACTGATACGATGTATGAACTAAGGGCCATTATTAAAATAGGACTTTACATATAATATAATTGATCCCTTATTTTATAAACAAAAGTGATGTCCACTGAGAACACACTTGATTCATTGTGCATCATTTCATTCAGTTTCGTTTTGGTATTTCGATCCCATTTCTAGACAGATAACTTCCATGGATTAATTTTCAGTTACAAGTCCAAAAACTGGCAGATGTACGACCCAAAATATATGTTTCTTTATAGATAGTGGAGTTTTTACGCTGTTAATCAGTATCAAAACACCATTTGAAGCCTTTATTGTGACTAATGCCTCATTGCACCCTGTGACCAGTCTGATGGTAGCCCCTGCTTCACCAGTGTTCATCTTGAGCTGAGCAACAGTATTAATCTTAATACAGGGTTTTCTAGAGAGGGCATAACAATTTTATATTTAAATTTATTCCAGGTGTAGTACAAATGCTACATTTTAAGAACGAAATTCAATTTGTTTCATATAACTACCACGAGCCCGTGTACAGCAATCTTTTCTTTGGGCACAATTTTCCACCATACATTTCGACCGAAACGTCAATTTCGCCTTGGATGTTGTCTCTGAGCTCGTCTAAAGTTGTTGGCATAGACCAATGACTTGATGTCTCCCCATAAAAAGAAATCCAATGGCGTTAAGTCGCATGATCGAGGTGGCCATTTGACAGGGCCGTTTTCCGAGATAACACGTTCAGCGAATTTGCCTTTCAGTAAATCAATTGTAACGCTTGCTGTTTGGCTAGTGGCACCATCTAATTGGAACCACAAATCGGCGATGTCAGGATCATCTAATTCTGGTCAAAAATAATTTACTAACATGACACGATAGAACTCTCCATTGACGGTAAGATGGCGATTGTTTTCATCGACTAAAAAATGGCCCAATTAAACCTCAGATCATTAAAAATGTTTGAGGGTTCGTTGACATAAACTCCTTTATATTGTCTCGCATGATCAAAGTATATCTAAGTAAGCGCGTTTATTACTTTAACTCATTAATGAAATCAATCTGCAAGCAAGACTTTAAGCTTCTTAATTACCAAATATATCCTTATGTCAAAGCACCTAGCAGAGAGTTATGCTATATGTTAATAATTTTTACACAGCCTTCCACTAAACCGCATTCCACAACAAAATAGAAGATTCGACTTAATTTACTACGACATGTAAAGCTTATACAAACCATTTTTATTTGCTTGGTATCCGATGAAGGCATTAGCCTCCCATCCGACTCCAATAGGAGATAAGATTTGTCTTAGTTCGGAGTTGGCTGTTTAAAAATGTACCTTCACCCAAAGAACCCTAGGACCCGTACATTTTACATTCTTACTTTAGTTTTTCAACAACATATAAAGAAAGAAGGAAAAGCAAACTTGCTTAGAGGCGATAGGAAAATATAGAAAGACGAGCTGTACCCGGCCCACGTTGTATGACCCAAATAATTCTTTGTTGTTGTATTGAATCATGATTAAGATAGATTTTATTGCGTGAATTGATGGATTTCTAAATCATCATTGTGAATAAATTTGTCAGTGCACGAGAGAGTTCCTTTAATTCTTCTTTCTGTTTTAGTTTCTTGGAATTTTTGGTATCTCCTTCGACCATTGGCCGTTTACAAATTCAAAGTGAGTTTGAACAGTTTTCCGTCCTTTTACTTACGTAGCGATTGGATTTAGCATAAACTCATCTGTCGCAATTAACGACTCATTGTTGATTCCTATTCAAGTCTTGCTTCAGTATTCTTCTTTTTTACAATTTATCTCTATTAATCTTTTTCTAGATTTCTATAATTTTCTGAATTTTTAGTTGGATTTTCTAAAAGTTATCTTTTACACACCCCTTCTGCGGACAATTGTGAACACAGCAAATGAAATTAAGGTGTCTCTTATTCTTGACATTTATTTTTACCTCGTATCCGAAGCTCATTAAAATTTCCGTTATTATCCCAAGCCCGCTGCCACTAAATGGGTCAAGGTTTCATCAGCAAAAATGTATCATAAATACAAAAAATTCTTACTTTTGGACAACAGTGCCACCTGTCGGGGTCAAATGTAAGAGAAACCTTATATTAATTTTTTATATATAAAGAGATGTTTCAAATTCATTAAAACTTTTATAACTAACACTCCGCAATTTTCGAATTTAATTTGTGGCCTGGAGAGTGGCACGCCCTCAAATCTGAAGGGAGATATTATAGGCCGATATGGTCCAATTTTGCCTAAATAGGTTACTTCTTATTCGCTTGTAATAGTCTAAGTGAAATTTGTTAACAATCTACATTGGCAGGTTCTGAATATGGAACTCTCTGAACACATGGCCCAAAAGGGACAAATCTGAATTGAATTCGTCCTTAGTTCAAAACCTGAAAAATGTGCAACGTGCTGTCAAAATTGGTACTCTTTGTTCAATGATTATCACGATAAGCATCAGGTAGTAATTCTGCATCACTCGATATAATAAACATGTGATATATCTCCTTTCCTTTAAGGTTATACAAACATCAGCACTTATTTACAATACACTGAACCACTGTGTGGTGTTATCTTCAGACTGTGATTGCTTTAAATTCTTAAGGTATAATGAAAACCGGTTGGCAGACCATATCGTCCAAAAAAATGATGCACTCTTAGAAGGATACATTACAAAGGACATTGTCAGTCTATTTTATGTGCTGTAGGTATGATTCCTTTGAGATCAAGCTTAAAGGAGAGATGTCGGTGTTACTTCAGGCGGTTTCATTGGTCTTGAGCTGATAACGCCCTGAACCAGAAGAACTTCGACAATTTTGGCCAATGCAATCTAGGAACTGTATAACTCCAAGCATATCGGATACGAGGGCTGCTATATATAGTTCTGGCCTAATAATGAAAATGCATATATTTTTCATAAAAATGGTTTTATTGGTTTTCAAAGTATTCTCCAGCATGATTTGTACACTTTTGCATGCGCTCAAACCAATTGACGAAGCACTTTTTCCACTCCGATTGAGACACCTCTAAAACATGGTTTTTGAACGCTTCAGCAGCATCTTCTGGCGACGAAAATCGTTTAACACGCATTTTTATTATTGATTTGCGGCAATAAAAAGAAGTCATTGGGTGCCAAGTCAGGGCTGTACGGCGGATGATCCATCAAGTCGACGTTTTGCCGGTCAAAAGGCGCTGGTTTGAGCCAATGTGTGAGAGCTCGCATTATCTTGGTGCACAATGATTCATCTTATCTTGTTCGTTCTTCGAATTTCTCCGAAGACTTCAGACAAACAAATTGTGGTGTACCACTCAGAATTGACCGTCCTACAATGCTCAATAATGTTTTGGTAGCACCGTTTTATAAACAGTGGAAAGTTTTCATCCAAAAATGAAAGATAAAGTCCAATTTTTTTAAGAGCGGGACCGACTGTTCAGGTATACAGAATATTTATCGGATCGGTAATAGCTACACCGACAATCTCATCCCCCTTTAAATTAACTAAAATTAGCAAATTTTCCAAGCGTTTGACTCTATGATCGATCCCTAGTCAATCCTTGTAAAAACTCATTTCGGTGTGACCGGTCTTTGGTTCGACATAAAGGCTTTTAGCTATGAACCACCAAAATCTAGGGACTCAAGTGTAACCCCCTTCATAGAAAATCACTTTTACGAATTTTTTCTTAAAATAGATTAATACGACGAAAGAAAATCTACACCACAATTTTAGGAATATTTTAATAAGAAGATTTGTGTTTGTCATAAACTTTAGAATACTTTTGAAAGTGACATAACGTCTATGGACCTTACGCATCATTTTGTGGTGTCATAATGTCCATGGACGTTATGAACAGCCACCAACCTTCCAATAACTGCATTTTACTCGCAACAGAAGTATATCCCGGATCTCAGTTTTATCTATGATGATTTCTCAGTCTTTCATATTTAAATATGAAAGCCTTTACCAAATTGTACGCCTAGTTTATTAGATTACGTCATACATATAAAACACTGTATTTAAAAACATTTAATCGTTACAAATCCTTTTCACACTCCTCCCCTTGAAAGGATGTCGCTTAATTTGTAAAGTACCATTTCCTTTGAATTCCATTTGTATCTGGTAATAAAACCGTTTTATGGTGTCGAGCTTTGCAAGGTAGGGTGCTCCAAGAATACACTGCCGACTTATTTTTAATTTTGTATTGTTTTCCTCTTTTAATGATTTTTCACGAAGCATTTTCCTGCCATTGTCATTGTCGTTACTGTAATAAGTTAAGCATTTTATTTTTCATATTCGTTTCATTTATTTTGGCTTTATTGCGTTTTGTTTTTGGTTTGTTTGCCTGGCAACCTTGCAGTGCGACAAATTTGGCAAATGAATTGTGATCTTCAAGTTGAGCTGCAAAATTATTGCTACGTTTTTCCCCAGACAGTTTACTTGAATATCGCCGCAAAAAAATGCGCTCAAGTGTGTGAGTGTAAGACAATATCTGTGGGTTTTGATTTAAAACTGAAATAAAAAAAATATAAATTTCGAAAAAAAAAAATAAAATCTTTAAGTAACTGTTGTTTTATACGACTACGAGAAGTTAATTAGTAAGTCTTTTTATTTTTATTTTATACGAATACGACGACGTTTGTGTTCATTTCGAATGCTGCACAAAACTGTAATTGGCGACGATGACGCTAGCACTGCGTCAATAGTGAGACTGATGGCTGTTGCCACTGGCAGTGCCGCCACTGCCACTGTCATTTGGCGGAATGATGTTTCTGGGGCTTATTAAAATGCAATTTATGTTCATCAGCCACGTAGACGTGTGTCTGTGCTCCGTGCTCCGATAATGGAGGTGGTGGAAGTCGCTGCTTGTCTGTCGTTTGACGTATGACTCTGATAAAGATATTCATTTTATGGGGATATAATTTGATGACATAATCAGCGTTGTAGTTATACATTGAATTGAGCAGAATTACTCCTAAGAAACGCAAGAATTGCACCAGAGCCAAAGTCGAATTGACACGATGATATGACTAAATTGCGTAGTCTGCGCTGTTATTTTTAGATTTTCTGTTGCATGCACGGCGGTGTATCAAGTTGGGTCCTTCCGCTTTAGACAATGGCAATAATTGAAACATCATTTATGTATTTCAGACGTCTCTCAATTCAGAGTCAAATTACGTTTTCCCAAACACGAAACTTATTATTAACGTGTTTAAATGACGTACTAAGGTTAGCTTATTATTATTAGCCAAATGGAGGAAAAAATATGTTTGCATGCAAACATAACTTTTGCAGAAAACATATTAAAGTTAGGAGCATGCGTAGGAATGGTGAAGCGTATATTAGGTTCGGACTAGCCGAAGTCAATGAAGTTTTTACTTGTTTTTTCAAAATTTTTACAACGCCTTTTCACTGCAACGATAACTAGCAAGTAATTAAAATTCGGTGTTAATAATCTTCTAACAGTTTCTGATGCAATTTTTTTTATTTGTGGTGATTAAATTTGGGAACCTTGTTTTAAACAAAAGGATTATTTGTGAACATATACGAGTATGCTGTCCTTTATGTGAATTTTTTGATTCATGTTTACAAAAAGCGATACATTCATTTGGAAACTACAGACATTTTTCATTGAATTTATTCTTAAAGTAAATCCTGAAATGTTTTGGTCTTTATTCAATGATTGGTTCCTCCCCAAAGCTTGCCTTTATAAGCAAGAAATTTTTAATTTTAAAGGTTGTTTTTTTAGACGTGTGGTTTTCAATCTGGCCACACTTCTTTCGGAGATGGTATTTTTGACAGCTGTCACTTGATTTATGCTTAGTTGGGTTTGCCATTTCATAATGAATAGCCTTATAGAATAGGCCCAAAACGAGATAGCCACCAATCCTGATTTTTACAAGAAAATTTTATTCAGCGATGATAATCACTTTTGGTTGAATGGGTATGTAAACAACCAAAATTGTCGCATTTGGAGTAATAAAAATCCACAAGCCATTGTTGAGACGCCGTTACATCCTCAAAAAGTCACTGTTTGGTGTGCTCCATGGGGAGAGGGGATCATGGGTATATATTTCTTCAAAAATGAAGCCGGCCATAATGTTACACTCGATGCGATTTTTCGTGCCTGAATAGGAGGCGCTACATGTCATACAGCCAACTATGAATTTACTGAAGGAAATATTTGGTGAGCGCATTAAGTCGCGTCGTGAGCCTGTGGCGTGGCCTCCAAGAACGTGCGATTTAACACCACTGGACTATTTTTTGTAGAGCTATGTGTAGTCGCTTGTCTACGCAAATAGGCCCGACACGAGTGACGCCTTGGAAGAGAATATTCGGCGCGTTTTTGCTGACATACGGCCTCAAATGCTGCAAAAAGTGGTCGAAAGTTAGGCATCTCGTCCACTTGACCGATATAATTTTTAAAACTTAATGGCAAACCCTTATTTTTATAAAAACGGTTAATTCTTGGTCATAACATTAAATTATATGCGTTTTATTTCTTATTGAAAACCACACGTTGGAAAAAAACCCTCTATTATTCACTTCCATTTTGCCATGAAATCCAACATTTTGATAATTGAATTTGTACTTGTCGCCATAAAAATTGAAATGGTCTCAGCAGACTATTACTTTCGTGATAGCACTTGTTAACAAATATATTTTCATTCAGGTGGTCCGTGGATGTCCGCAGGCCTCTATAGTTGTTGCCTTTATATCCGACCTCCTGATACAATGCATCTGTATGCCGATGACTTCCTCATCCTGATTGAGGTCCTGCCTCATTATGCGTTGGTACATTTTGGATCCACGATGAATGTAGTTGAAGTGTAGGAATAGATTTGCCATGGGTTAATTTCTGTGAAGATTGAAGAACGGTGCAATGCTACTAAAGCGGCTTCCCATCGTGAGGTTGGATATAGACGCCCTGCATATAAGATGCAGTTCATAACAATGGTATAGACTTTTTTTCTTATCTAGTGTGCTGGCGGGAGAAGTTAACCTGATTTGCAGAATATGCAAAACGCTTGATTTACGGTACTCTGTGCGACTAACATATCTTTTGTCCAGTATGAGAAAATTAAGTCAACTGTCGGTATCCACAGAGGTTCTCGCAGAATCTCTGTCTGGAATTGAAACATTGCGGTATATCTTTTGCGACCAGCACAAAATACCATCTGAAATGAAAATTTTGGTTGCTGGAGAGTTTCTCACCTTGATGGAACTGCAGCGAGACTCCTTGCGTGGCATACACGTTTATCCGTGATGTCAGTTTTGTCGGAACTCATGCGCCTTCCCTCTTAAGGTTCGTTTCTTGCTGAGCGCATATATGTCTCTTAATTCAATTTTGCATACGATAATTCTAAAAGATAGTCAAGCATCCATCCATCTTCGAGATCATAAGGCACTTGAACGCCATGGTCTTAGTTTTATTCGCAATCATTGCCATACTCTTCAAAAGCGAACGGCATGCTAAGAATAGACAGTTTACTTGCGAAACCTTTTCTGGGCGCCATGTATAAGTAAGTTATAGCAATGTCGTTGTTCGTGTTACGTAAACCGACATTATGTCCCCCTGTAAAAAGGAAATGCAACTAGAGGGAATTTTCCAACCACACACGATGGCAGGTATATTTTCCATATACCTGCCATCGGAAAATATGCACGATTTACCAATGCGCCTAGGAGCTACCCACACCCCCTAGACCACACCACTCTCTTCTTGCATATTGTCGGCTACTTTTCTGGATTTTTCCGCTTTTCTTCATGCTGAACTTATCTTCATAATGAGACGGGTCTTTCATCGAAAGGTAGGCTGGAACCTTGCTCTGAGCGATGGAAAAGCAAAGCCATGTCCACGTACAAAAGTTACCATGGGGTCAAAAACATTAATATCTTTTTTGTTTATTCTTTTTTTATTTTTTCTTAGACTATATAAAATGGAAATTTTTTTACACTAAATATGAGAAATAATGTCACTTAAATGACCATCGTTTTAAGCTTCGCAATGATGGGCTCTTTTTAGAACATTTTCCAACATCTTTCATAATTTGCGGCTGAAGCGTTCGAATTTCTGCAACAATGTTGGACATGAGTTAAAGGATTTTCTCGGGCTTGTTCACATATAATCGGTCCTTTAAATAACCACAAAGAAAATAGTCGGGTGCTGACATCTCTGGTGATCGCCAGATATCCGAATTTCTGGAAATTATTAGCTTTTTTTACTTATTTGTGATTATTTGACTTAAGAGTGCCCTTGTGTCTCGGGAAGAATGAGCAGTGGCTCCGTCCTGCTTAAACTAAAAAAATGTTCTATCATAAAACGATACCGCTCTACATTTACAGTTACAGCGCTTTGCGCAATATTCATGGAAATGATATTGCCCAATCTTCAAAGCGCAATAGAAAAGTTTGTTCCACGATGACAAGTAAATGGAAGTAAGGAACTAATTTTTGTTGAGAAAGCAAACCTATCCACATTACTTTACCTAACTTGCTTGACGAATTTTATATGCCAAAGTACATAGAATAAATTATACTACTAAACCTTTGGATCTCTACATACAACAGCCAGTAAAGTCAAGTGAAAAAATTGACATAAAATGAAGGATGTTCTTAAGATAATATTTATTTTTAAGTGCAATAATTTAAATTAAATACCGTCCACCGTTTGGTCTGATTGCCTTTGAAGATCACATGAAAATATTTGCGTTCTCATGTTGTGTCTTCCTCAAATACCAGCCATTTGATAATCACATATACCTGGCACATTCCTGAAATTAAACACAACGCGCTTGACGTGATTTCCTACTTGATATGGTCATCCTTTGTTTCCTGTAGAATTCCGCTACATATCCTTAGCAAATGCATTTTTTTGTTGAGGTGTTATACTGCTTTTCTGTTGTTGCTGCTGTTGCTGCTGTTGATATTGTTATAATAATTACATATTGTAATTACAAATATAATAAGTTTACAGTTACACTGACTTTTACGTTTGTGTCTTAAGTCTTTTGTTTGGTCACAGCACCACAGCGTACACAGCCAGCACCAGCTTCAGCGCATCAATGGCAAACATTTCCTGTTTTTTTTGCTGCTATTTACTTTTTCATTTAAAGCAAAGCACACACAGACAACCACAAGCACTCATTGAAAATCATAATGGAAAATTATGTAAGGCTGTCAAGTGAGGACCGCTAGTTTTTTTGCACATTTTCGCATCGTTTTTTCTAGATTGTGTTTTTGTTGTTTTTTGTTCCTGGTGCTATTGCATTTGGGTCTTTTGTTCAAAATAGGTACCGAGCATTTTTGCAAGCTGTGTTAACAATTAAAATCAAACAATCTGCAGCGGTCAGAATGTGAGAAAAAATGCTTGGCCAACACTCACACTGACATCATCAATGTGCGGAGATGCTTTAATGGAATCCCAGTCAGAACTGCAGACGTACAGCTGCAGAAGTCTAAAGCTTAAGAGTAGAAAATAGAAGAGAAGAAAGTAAAACAAACATTGGCCAACTGTCTATGGCAGCTAGAGTAAACAAACACTTGCAGCACTTGCCACATGCCATTAGGCTTTGGCCAAACATACACAATTCGCTCAAGACGTCTTTTCTCTCTTCTTCTCTATCTCTCTCTCCCTCTCTCTCTCTTTGTACTTTACTTAGTGCGGCTTGAAAGAATATTTGCATAATACATTTTAATTGAGGCAACAATTACATACACTGCTACATATCTGCATATAAACGTAAGGATGTACTCTATACAGTACATAAGCAACAGACATACAGACAGGTCGTCAGCCAGACAGACGGACGGACTAACCTAAGACTGCATGTGGTTGTTACTTGGGTATGTTTGTAAATTGAAACCAAGTGTAGGTATACTTTAAACTAGGCATAAAATATTTGCCTAACAGCGGCGGCTGAATGTATCAATGGACTTTGGATTCCATTGGGTTTTGCGTGTGTTCCGTTGCACTATGGGCAATAGAAAATAATTGACTCATATAGAGTTCTTTTTTAAAGGCATACACCCTACTTTATGCAGCAGTAATATCCTTACTTATAAGGATCTTAAAACAAGTGCATACAATTTTGATAAACTATCATCGTTCATAAATTGTGTCTGTCCGCTTGAGAAGTTTAGGAAGATCTTGATTCATTGTTAAGTCATAAATTAACACCATTAATACTCCCATGGATCTTTTCTTTTTAACTGATATTAAGACGTTTCAAAAAAATACTAAACTTGGCGGTGCTTTTCAGTACCAAGTACCTCGACCTGAGTATCAATACTTATTGTTTTCTTCAACACGTTTGCTTCTGAAATACAGTTGGACTAGTTTGTAGGATTTGTAAATAAAGTATTCCATATCTCTTCAGAACTCTTTGAAAAGTTGCCATTGTACACATTTTCATTAGATTTGTCTAAAGGATCTACCATCTAACTTAGTTACTTAATTCCCTCAATATTTTATTAGGAAACAAGGGACAACTTTTTCTTAATTCAGTAAGCAGTGCACGATATAAGTCTATACTCTCTGACGGGGACCTACTTTTTAACGCCGACTTAGAACGGCTAATGCATTTCATGTAGATGTTATTGCATAGCTCATATTTTAAACGCTTACTCGTTATGTTGCCGGCATTCAGGAGAAGAAAATACCCACAGCTGAGAAATTTGTAGATTATCTAACCCGGTTTGAAAGTGGGCTTACTTGTATTATAATAGTCGTGAACACTAACCTTCACACCACGCCGAGCATGCCATAATTATGGATAAAATGATAAATGATGAGATAAGTTAATTACCTAGCGCTGTTTTTGTCTATGGAGAGAACGCTGAATTTAAGTTATTTGCTAAGCCCAATGATGCATCTTTTTGACAACATGGTAGTACATCCTAGAATTTTCCCGACTGCCCGCCTTAACAATTCCACCTTTCTGTCGTAGAATTGTAAATTATCAGGGGCCAATGACGAAGCATATCGAAATTCATCCACTTCATATCTCAAACAAAAGTGAGTACCGATTTGAGGCCATGTCACTCTAGGTCTCTCAATTAAAGTTAGGAATGTTAAACATAATAGACGTGTTCGATTAGTACTCGCTTATTAAACGAGTAAGTGTTTGCTAAAGCTATAACTTTAAAAATGTACTAGAAGTTTTTGAAATTTATTTGGATACAATTACTGAGAGACTTTATGCATCAAAAATTGTTTGTTTTGATTCTTATTTTAACGCGAATTGTCAACAGTTTATCTGTAAACAAATTAACTTTTTATTCTTGTACAAATACCACCTTGTTGCAATCGAACGCGGCTAATAAACTTGTAAAATACATTGGGGAATTTGGTTTAAGGTTTGATATAGGGTGGATAAATTAAAAATTTAAATTAGTATCGGCTGTACAAAAAAGTACTGATATTTTTTTCAATTGTTTGGTTTTATTGAAAAGATTGAACTTTGTCATTTAATAATGGAACACCATCCGAAGCGTTTTCGCTTCGGCCAACGGGATGAAGATTGTTCAGCAGGAGATGAAGAATTTTACAGAAGAATGCTCATTTCATTGTTTCCAGATGAAGCTCATTTTCACCTCGGTGGCTATGTACTTATAAATAAGCAAAGTTGCCTTTTATGGGGTTCAGAAAACCCACCTGTGACTATTGAGAATCCAGTACATCCACCACGAATGACTGTTTGGTGTGTATTTTAGACTGGCGCATCGAGCGATATCTTTCTTTCAAAATGCTCATCGAATTTTTGTTTCCAAAAATTCAAGAGAATTAAATGGACGACATTTGGTTTCAACAATACGGGGCCAAATGTCACACAACCAATGCAACCATCAGTATTTTGAAACACTGTTTTTTAAAATCGAAAATTCAGCCGAAATTGTGATACTATTAAATAAATTAATTATATTATATTGAATTAAATGTATTTTTAAAAAAGTTACTTAATAAAAACCTTAATTGTTGAACAACAACCAATCCTATTAAATAATTTGGAGATCATAGTATGGTTGAGTGGGATCATGCAATGGTTGTGGAGATCATAACATGATTGCTTGTGAATCATGCTATGGTTGTGGGTACTATTTTATGGTTTTGTGTGAGACATAATATGGTTGTGAGGATCATACTTTAGTTGTATGTGAAACAAACTATAGTTGTGTTGATCATAACATGGTTGTGGGGATCATAGTATGGTTGTTTTTCTTTTATTTTAAACATTTTGACATTGTCATCAATTCGCACACAAATCGAAATGAGACGGCAACACTATGCAGTACTTAGCTGAGCCAGAATCACGCGCGTCTGCCGGGGAATGTTGTCAAAGTCTTCATTTACGCTGGACCTTGTTATTGCGACTAAGAAACAAATCGTAGTCATGCTATTTAATGAGGTCAACTGCAGAACTGTTTTAAAAAATTCCCACAGTTTTCATCCCACCCTAATGGCGTAACTTTAGGCATAACTTCCATCCAATATCTCGATTATATACGGTATCCAGTAGTCGCACTAGTTTGCTTATAGTATTCGCATCTATTTCTAATAAAGAAGTTTAACTTTGGCGCTTCATTTCACACACGGACGTACGTAAATATACACCCAACAATGAGAGCTTATTTTAGGCAAAGATGAGGCGATAAATAGTTTTTTTGTTGTGTCCACAGTTTGTTTCAGGTTTTCTAAATCCATTTGCTTTTGTTTTCGCTGATTGTTGCTGGATTTTTGCTGCTGTGTTCCATAAAGACCAACAACGCTGGCAATTCCCAATACCAGTAGGTGTTTTTATATTGCTTTCATAGATATGTCTTCCACCATTCGAAAAGAACCGAAATGAGAAAGAAAATAATACTCCAGATATACCATTATAATCACATTGTCTATCCAAACACATGGTCTGTCTATAGGTCCGTCCGTCCCCGCATGCGTCCGTCGGTCTGCATCGACACCGGCATCTGTATCGCAACTTCAACACTTGCGAGAAGAAAAAACGGCCATAAATGTAAATAAAAATTGCACTCGGCTTTAAATTTATTTGCATTTGAAATCTTTTGCGATTCGGTTTTTTGTTGCCGTTGCTATTGCACCATTCTATCTCTGAGCATAGAGAGTTGGGCGATTTGCTATTTCTTCGTTGGCAATTTAGTTATAACAGGTTTTTGACTTTTGGCGTATTGAAACTGGATTTGGATTTTTGTTTTCGGTTTGGTTTGGTTTTTTTGTCGCTCTCAACTAGAATACAGATGTTTGTCGTAGGCATCAAAGTGACATTAGCATTTAGTAATAGAGACATATTTCTTCATAGATACAGCGAGAAGCTGTGAGAGAAAAAAATAGAAATTAAATTGAAAATTTTAGTGTTAATGAAGTTGTTGAAGGCTTTTCGTCGTTCTACCAATACTCGCATTTGCTGTAGACGTTTATATCGATTTGTCTTAAAATGGAAGTTGAAAGGCATGAAGATAAACATCATCAATCGTGTAAGGGGGATGGGGGATACCTTTTGGGGTTGGGTTATGTTATCGCCATTAGTAGACGGAAGGAAGCATTTCTGAATTTGCGGTAATGACTTTGAGTGTTACAGAAGGATTAGATATGTCTGAAGCCAGCCAAGAAAGAAGCTGGACCAACATCTAAATAATTATAATATGCAGTTTTTGTTTGGATATATAATCCCGAGAGTTTTCAGTTTCAGATTATCACTAGGGGTATAGGTTTCTACATAGATTTCGCTGTGTTGAGCAGTCGTCGATGGTGTGAACAGTAGGCAATTTCTTATAAATAAAATAAAAGAGATTTTGTAAGTTTTTTCGTTGTTTTCTATTTTTTTGGTAAACAGGACTGAAGTTGAAAGAATTTAGAATTTTAATCTATCGCACTTATATCGGCGTTATCTGAAGTTCAGAGTAAAGACGATGAACTGTACAAGATGGGCGATGTGCTTTTTCATTGCAATAATGTACAAAAACATACTTCAGTAACGTACAAATTCTCGGGGTTTATTTTTGCACGTTCGTTTTTACACAATCACTAGAACGCTTGAAAGTCAAAAGGGAACTACAAATAGCACATAAAACACTAAATTCGCACAAAAAGAAGGAGTTTCCAAAATGCTTTTTACTTATCTTTGTTTTTTGATTTCTCGATAAAGTTCATGTAGCACATATTTTACAATTTATCGTCTTTGGTTCAGAGGTCTATATATTTCTGTAAAAGGTTTTATTTGAGATCCTGAACTGTTAGGTCGATCCTAAACAGCAAGATTTGGTTGCGCACCACATTTGTGTGTCTTTTTTTAACAAGTTGTTTCATACTAGCGCCACCTCTAAAAAATATGTCTCTATTTATGTGAAGAGCCACAACAATTGATCATTCAGCGCATTTTGCCAGATGTGTACTTTATACTCGCACATCTTGCAAAATTCGCTGAATGATCAATTGTTGTGCAGGAAAAAAAAAATGTTCCAAGAAACCTTCAACACTATACACTGTTCATATGAATTTCCGAAAGTAGGTATCCTGATATGACTATGTTTTTGAGTGTACTGTATCCGTTGCTTTTTATCCATTCGTGTTTTGGACGAATGTGATAGGATAAGAACATAATTCCACCTAATCTTTTTGATAATTTGACACTCGATAATTTAGTTCTCTCGATATTTAAAATTTAAGCCCAGACCCTTAAAAAGTACTCGATATATGGTCCCTTTGAGATGGTATTTTACTTGAAGACATTCTTTCATTTAAAGTAGTGTCTTCCTACTCTCAAGAATATTTAATTTGGTAATTCCTACTTCTGTTATCAGTATGTCTACAATGCCCTCACCTATGCTGAACCAATAAATTTGTGCGAGAATGGGGAAGACAATGAAAACAAAACGTGTAACCTGCGCCATATGAGCAGTATAAGTCTTCGCCAACTTCCTGTAGAGTACGATTTAGACTATAGAAACAGTTCTGTGCCTCTTAGTTTAGATGTAACCATGCTTTTTTATGGGGCCAAGACTCTAGGGATATCCCTTATACAGTGCATTACGTTGGCTAGTGCAAAGTAACGGATCGGAGAGCGGTTAGAAGGAGTAGTGGAAATTGACATTTGACTTAAACTTCTGAATGTCGTTATTAGTGGGAAATACATATGGTATCATCACCCTCGATCTCCTTTGAACATGGCCAAGTAAGTTCTATACATGAAGGTTGTATTCCAATTTCGGCCTGATCGAAATTGTATAGATATCGAAAAGATTAGAAGGAGTGAAATGTTTCTTGCACTGGTTTCAAAAACATATGCACTTGAGTGCTTCTTTCGACACTTCGAGTACATTTTTCAGCTAACGATCACAATTTATTTTCAAGACCAGAACATCTAGAGCATCTGGATGTTAAATACACATACTATTGATATAAAGTGACAGCTCTGTTGGCTCAGTAAATCATTGTGCCTTACATGCATTCAAATCCAGTCTTAGTCGACCCCATTTGGAAAGGGTTTTTAAATTCCGACCAAGTATCTCTTCTATAATTTGCCTTTTGTCTTCAATGCTTTGAGGACGTGGCCAATAGTAGACTGACTATAATTGACATTGGTTTCTTTCATCCGTGAATTAAAAGATTGGCTGAACCAAAAGATCGTCAATGAAAAAAAGATAAAGAGAAAGAAAAGATCCCAGTTGTACACCTGAGGTCTGACGTGCCTATGTTCATTGGATTAGAACTGAAAAAAGTATAGTATTTCGCGATCTCTGAAAAAATATTAATGTCAATCCAGCAAAGTTATTAACGACATCCCTTCTAGTACCACCCACGCAAATATAAAATTTAAATAATTTTAGTACTTTTCATACCATCATACTTAACCACAGTATTTAAAAAAAGAAATGGCAGAATATGCCCAATGAAGATTGCTATACGCACTGTTCGGAGATTGTACGTAAAGGGTAATTTTCAGTAATTCAAATGAGACTCCCGTATAAATCATTTGATTTGTAGCCGTTGCCAAAGACTGATGAAGAAAAACCTAGGCAGGTTTAGAAACAGCTTTACAGTCTGCCTGGCAACCGTAGCCAATATATTTCACCAATTTTTAAGTTTATTCTGAAAAAGAAACAACAAAAGGTCTCAAACCAGAATAAAAACTGTTCAAGTCACAAACATAAAAAATAGGATATTTAACCACACCCCTTCTTGTACGTCCTTTACAAATGACATCCTTCACAATGGCAGATTGTATTGAATAAAGCTTTTTACTTAGTGTTTCAAGTTCACTTTAATTGTGAACTATTTTCATTGCGACTTTAAGCCCGATAATAAAAATAATAGTGGAGACTCCACATTCTGGTTCCTCCTAAGCTAAGGCACCATTCCCCCCAGAAAATCTACAACCTTGCCAAGCCCATTTTGTTTATTTCAATCTTTCGAAAATATCTCAAAATACTTGACAAATTCATCGTCTATGGGTAAAGGTGTTTTTGAGTTAACCACTTGAAAGAACCATCAGTTATGACAAAAGACTTAAGACACAACCCAAACTTTTTACATTGACACGTGCTTTTTTACGCTACAAGTGGATTGAAGCGCAGAATTTCGTTTGTAATCGTCATGATTGCTTTCATAGTATAATAGTACTAAATACCAAATGACAGAAGCTATCGCACTACATAGTTTATCACCTAGCAAACAAACCCATTTCCACATATGAGTAAGAATTTTAAAAAAATTCTTTTTGATTTTTAACTTCTTAAATTTACCGTCATTACGAGTACGAGGTTAATCTCAAAACCAGGAGATGGCTCATCTATACAAATGTATTAGTCATTGGTAGCTGATGCATTTGCCCGTGAGGCCAGTGACTAGAAGAAGAGCTCACTAATATTACCGTTTACTGTTTTATGGTACGCTTAGAGAAATCCTAAAGTAAGTTAAAACAAAAGACTCAAGAAACAAACTTTTACCTTACTTCGCCATACGAGAGCTTACACGTGATTTGAATTATGTATATCGTAGTATTTTCTTATTTTGATTGCAATAATTGTGTTATTAGTACTAATGACGTCATTATATATTATTTCTGCGCCAAAAAACTAAGGCTGCCACGGGGCTGGGTTATTTAACTTAAATCATGGCTACAATGTTTGACCACAATCTCGGTGATTAAATCTAACCTTTTTTAGTGACTTAATCACTCGGCAATTTCTTGCTAGCAAGCAACAGACTGTGGGTGTCAGTTCTGCGAAATGCTATGAAATCTCATGTTTATACTCTTATTCATGGCTCGATGGCTTATTGACAAAACCATTGAAATAAGCAAAGTCCAAACAAGAAAAGGAAAAGATAAAAAGCAAAAGCGTCAAGTACTTCATGTTTAATGAAATAACGTCATTGAGCTATTAAAAGATTGTTAAACTCATTTGTTTTGTTTACTTTTTGTTTTTAGTTTTTTTTTTTGCTTGATGTATGTTTCATTACAAATTTCAAATGTCACTTTATTTTAACTTACTTTGGACTCAATAAACAAATGCTCACTGACAACGAGAAAAAAGCAAATTAAACACAACTTAAATCAAACAAAAACACACGAACGTTGTGTACATTTTAATTGTAAAACGATGACAGCTCACAAAAAAAATCCCTAAATTCTCAGCGAAAATCAGCTGTGTTCACACCAAAACGTTTTAACTAATGTCGGCCAAAAAAAGTTTTGTGAGTTTTTGGTTTTTTCTTTTTTTTTGTTCTTCTTGGCGTTATTTATTTTTCCCAAACCTATTCAGGCGCTGTGTCGCGCTTAATAATGTCGTCCGCAGATGGAGAATTGTGTAAATAGAAACCAATTTGAATTGGTTGGCAATGTCGCTTTTTGCATATAAATCAATTTTTTTCGGATTGGTTTGTTTGGCGCTTTTGTTTGGCATGGTTCTTTTGTTTATAATTCAAAAATTAAGTCACTCCCGTTTCGTTTTGGCTTTTCAGCAATTGTAGGGCTTTGAGTATTTGGGTTAAACTCTATTTGGTAGGGGGGCCAGTCAGACAATGCAGGGAGATATTTTCTTAAATGGTTTTGAACCAGAAATTGCTTTATTTGGTGAGTGAACGTTAAATCCAAAAAGGGTTGGTGAAGTATCATTTTTCTTCGGATACAAACTAATAACACCATAATTTGGGATTTTTTTTATATGATTGCTGCTGTGTTTTTTGGTTGGTTTTGCAATTATAGCTGCGTAAGCAATCATTGTTTTATAGAGTTCAAATAATTCAATTGGATTTTAATGAATTTTGGAGTTTTAGGAAATCGTTTTTTTAATCTACTTAAAGTAGGCGCTTTAGATTTTACGTGAATTTAAGCCCCAAACTGCAAGTGGTATTTTTGAAAATTATTGTTTATTCAAAAAAAATTAAATATACTGAGATCATCGATTATCTCGGCTACTGTTACAAAACGTAACAACTCGACCATTCAAAACGGAATTGAAGTATTGCGAAGACCATTTGTGATGTCATCTGTAGCACCTACACATTATTTGAATAAGGAATCAAGTAATTAATGACTTCCCAATAAATATCACTAGACATCTCCAAAACCGATTTGCTATAATACATGTTTCTCTTAAATTAAGTTCTTATGGCCATAATGCGAAATGTCATTGATTTAAAAAGGTGAAGAAGAAAACATGTCATCCCATTAGCACCATTTATGACCCAAAATGGTTTGGAAACGTGTTCAGCGTCTAGGCCACTCTAAGAAATGACAGTTGAGTTTATTTTTGGGTCGCCACGTCTGTCTGTTAACATGCAATAAATGGGTAACCATATTTGTGCTTGCTAATAATGGACTATAATTAAATTTTTGGAAGGATTGATCGTTCCTCTGTTGGCTCAGCGTTAATCTTTTTCTTTTAACACTTCACTTTTGAGGATGCTCCTAAATGCCTGGGGTTTATAAGGAGTACATTGTAAAGGTTTTTGGGAAAACATGTAGAAAGAAATGAAGCTGTGTATGAACTTTGATTTGAATTTGTTTACATCGTACGAGACGATAAACACGACTGCGCGTAATTTAACACCACTAAAAGATGAAATCGTCATGAGATACTTGGGAACATCTAGACTAGCAAGTGCTAAAAACATAATCTGTGATTTTGGAAATGACACCTGTTTTCCTATTATGGTAACTGTGAGATAATGATAAAAAATTAATATTTTGTCTCTCAACGCTATTTTCCATCGTGTGATAAATCTAGTGCATGGTCAAAAATTCAAATGAATCCCCAATGTCCCATTTTTTGTTAATAAGTTATACTGAATTTTGATCCAATATAGATGTTTTGGAGGTAGGATGCAGTGAGTTTTTATTGTATTGTGTTAGAAAGCCAACACATGAGAATGCTGGTACCGATATTTAAAAACAGTGATTGGGGAACCGCCGTGCTGTGATAACCAGTGTGAACGACTATCATTCAAGTAAACCCAGATTCAAATCCATATAAAGAAATCTAAAATCTTCTTAGCGGTTAGATTGAACTATAAGTCGTGCATAAACATTTCTTGCAATAGCCGTTTGAAGCCGAAATAGTAATTCCCGGTCAGTTAGCTCTGAGAAATACGTCGTTTGCTTTTTAATGGAATGTCGAGGGGAAATATGCAGTACGTATGTACGTTTGTGACAGAGAACATAAAAAAAATGTGTATGTCCAGAACATGATTACCATTTATTGCAGAACATAACAGCCTTTGTTATGACTTGAACAGATTTTATTCTGGCTCGATACCTTTTGTTGTTTCTTTTTCAGAATCAACTAAACAATTTGATTCTTTAACAACTATTTCATTTGTGAAGAATATTAACGATGCTAAAGAAAATCATGGTGCGCAAATGTGAATTCGTATGACTCTTCTTAACCGGTAGGGCTTAAAATCAGAACAGAGCTTCGTTTGTGGGCTATATGAAAAAATAAATTCTAAAGTTCATTTTTTGAAGGGTTGCTTATAGACCCCATTTAAGTTTTTATGCAAAACTTAAGTAAAATCAATGACATCGAGAGCAGTAGGGACTCAAATCGGCCTAAAATATCTAAATTAAAATAAATATAATTTTGCATATTTCGCTTATCATTTCTTGTACACGTGAGCGCAATTTTAAAATAGGTCTGAAATGGGCAAAGATTTCGCACTTGACGTAGTGGAATTTGAAACTCTATAACATAAAAATTGTCCACACACGATTTCCTCAAAAGCAGAATTTTGAAAGCTCTCCCACATCTATACCTATACCTTTCAGAAACAATAACATATCGGTTTGCGTTGTCATTAAGCCCCCACGCAAAGATTACTTCTGATTTATTGCCCTTAAAGTCACAACATACATTCGATTGTGCTCACAGTTTCTATGGTACACTTCCGTTTTGGGGTCCTGCTTAGCACATTGTGTTTTGAGTAGCCTTACGAGTATATAAACGCCCGTAAAAATGAACTGTATCGTTTCATGTATCCCCCATGTAAAACTCAATCGCGATGGTAGCCTCGCCGATCGAAAAATTACAAATTAATTGCTCAAATTTAGCTTAAGGCGATACTGGACTATACTGGTCAATGTTTTGATAGAGCCCCAATGGCACAATTATCCATGTAGATTTAAAGTCCTGTCGGTCTACAGAACCAATTTAAAATTTGACTAAATAAAGAAAAGTCCTTTAAGTGCGAGCATAACCTAACCCTGGTTAAATTATCGATAGCATAATGGTGTAGGATATCACGTAGTCGAGCTTGCCGGACTTTGTATGTTTACCATAATCTAATTTGTCTATATCGTCACAACATTAATAGGATTTAGTAGGATTTAACGCTTTTCTTCAACAGAATCAAACACACAGAGAACACACAACCGATTTTTTTGCCAACCGAATGTTAGTAAATGCACGTACTATCTAAGTATTCCATCGTTTCAGCCGAATGTTGATGAGGTATACAGCAATTATCAGTAGAGGGAACTGACACTTTCGGTTGAAGAAGACAAGTATCGGTAATCCGATTAAGATGATTATTGGAACTGAATTTGTACATAAATTTATTTTTTAAAAAAATCTTACACTTTTACAGCCTTGTTTTTTGATGATTTCGAAATATGTTTTAGTCGTAAACATATATTTTGTTGTGACTAGAACTGATAAACAGTATAGGGTTTATATGTTGTATGTTGGAATAACCAATATTATGTAACAACAACCAACTAAAGAGGTTGGTCACTACGAATAACTAATCTATTGTCACCACAAATTATTGGTACCAAAGTAACATGTAGATCACAATTGTTTGGTTGCCTTAACCGCCATTTGTCGTAACCAATAGTTAAGCAAAATTCGGTTGGTATAACTGTGTTATTGGCTTTGAAAACCATGATATGGTTGCAGCAACCATCATATGAAATCTCGAACCATGTTGCCATCAATACTAGGGAATGATGGTTATTGCAACAGAAAGTCGCTTAACTCAACCGAATTTTTATAGTTCGGACCGACTTCCAACAGATTTTTTCTCTGTGTGAAGGAATGCAATTTAAGAATGCCAGGAATTCATCTATTTAAACTTTAATTGTATCCAACAACTCTTTAACTCATCGCAATGCTTTAATCCCCTATACAAATCTTAAATTCGTTGGCGCGGCTTCATTTACAATGAAAATCCCAATTCCATTTTAACAGACTTCCGCGGTTTATTGAAATTGCCCGACTACACCGAACTTTATTATCGATCACAAACTTAGAATGATGACCTTGTAAACATAATATGGAATTTATCAGATACATACGTTTCAATTTGTTGTGACAATTAATAATTAACACCTTTATTAACTATGACAGTTTATTTCTTAAGCACCGTTAATAGATCAAAACGACATCAATCAGTTCAGCTTGAATGATTTTCCATGTAAAAAAAAATTATTGCTCAGAAAAAAGAGAGAATAAACCATATCGATACACTACAGTAGGCAATTGACAAGTTTGGCATGACATTGTCTACGTCCGAAAGACAAGTGATACAAAGGAAATATGAACATGATTCAATTGCATATGTGTTCATTAGAAAACATTTTTAAGTGTATCAGAAAATAATATTGAAGTTGAAAACACCCTAGTTTAAAGCAATGTTTTATTTTGAATATAATGGAATACAACTTCGGATCACTGTGATAGCTTGCTATATACTTTAATATGTAGTTAGATAACTTTCGCTATAACGAGCATTAGCCTTTCGGAGCCAAGATTAAAAAGAAGTTACTTAGTGCACACCTCACTGATTTGAAAGATGTTCCCCGGGACCAAGTTGATCTGTCAAGTGTATACCATTTTGTTTGACTTATACTCTCAAAACCATCCGTTTCTGGTTGTAGCAGGATATCTTTTTAAATCAACCTATTTCTTTTTTATGTAATTTGTATCCGATAAGGGAAGAAACTGATAGGTAAAGCATAAAATTCATTATATCTCTTACACTTGGCCGGTTCCCAAAAAAAACCTCAACGGACCCATGGTAGCCAGCCCTGACGCTTTCTAGCTTATCTGCGATTGTGACGTGGTTAGACATATTTATTATTTCATGTTCATATTTAGTTCTTCATGTTCATACACCTTACCGACATTGTCCTTGCCTACCCAGACTCTAATCTAAACTAGGGGTGTAACGCAAGTGGGTTTAGTGAAAACGAATGTTGAAATATACATTTTTACATTTTGAATATTTCTAAATTGGATTTTGCCAATACAAAAGCAAATATATTTGTTTTGCGTTTGTTAAATGAAAAAAAAATTAGATTCATTCCGATTGTCTGCGTTTTTATACTCCCCACCATGGGAAGTCATTATAAAGGGTGGTTAAATTTTAAGGGCAGATGTTTAATGTGAACAACACCTAAACGTCAAGTTTTTTCTGCATATCATTGATATATCTCAATTTTAGACTTATTCAATTTGAACCATGGAAAGATACACAAGCGAGCAACGCGTTAAAGTTATTCAGGCTTATTATGAAAATGCGCGTTGTGGATGATCAATTTTCGAAGAAAATCATCTTCAGTGATGAGGCACATTTTACCTCAGTGGATTCGTCAATTAGCAGAATTGCTGCATTTGGATGATAACCCACGAGTGATTGTTGCAAAAACAATGCTCCCACAAAGAGTGACTGTTTGGTGCAATTTATGGACAGGCGGCATCATCAGGCCGTATTTTTTCCAAAATATAGCCGGTCAGGCAGTTATGTGAATGGTGTTCGCTATCGTGAGATGATAACGAACTTTTATGGCCTGAGTTGGAAGATATGGACGTGGACGATATGTGATTTCAACAGAACGGTGCCACTTGCCACACAGCTAACAAAACAAAGGATCTTTTACGCGACAAATTTAGTGGTCATTAATACCCCCTAATTTTTGGAGACTTATGGATATTCAGAAACAGTGAAATTTTGCAATATATTTTTTAATTAGTACAAAACCAACATTAATTTTATGATTGGACTAAATTTGAGGTCTTTGTCCAAAAGCCGAAGTTGCTTAAAGTTAGGTTGCTTCAAAAATCGACACATTGTAACTTTGAAACATTGAAATTTCCTTGCTAGTCTCAATGTGCTATGGTTTTTAAGATTCGTCTAAATTTAAGACCCGAACCTACAGGCTTTCTAGGGCCCCTTAACAATGACTTCCCCAAAACAACTAAATTGGCGTGTCTGAACATGAAAACGATTCAAAAGCCCCCAAAAATTTAGTTCCGTCAAACATGGACCCACACCCAACAACCATATTCCACAAAACTATCAATGCCATACGAGTACTAGAACGCAATTCGTGAAGGAGAATATAAAATCTTCGGACTGACAAAACATACGAATTGTCCATTTGTTTTAATTCAAAACATGTATCGCAGTAGGGTTATTAAACATAACACCTCGTATCAATAAAAACTCACAATGAATTTAAAAAACAATTTCATAAAAGAAGCTTTTTTCCGTAAATTTTTATAAATTTTTACAAACATAAAAATCTGAAATAGAGTTCACAGAAATTCAGTTGATTTCAGTACCAGGATTAGGAAAAACCAAACATTTTTGAAATATAATTCTTAAAATATCAAGTTCTGAGGTAGCTTTATCTTTAAGTATTTCGAAATATTCCACATTAAGAGGTTAATTGATCCAATTTATATCGTACAAAAACTAGCTTCGCTGCTTTTTCTACATTCCACCACATATTCATATTTTTTCGAATAAGAATGCGAACACTGAAATATTTTTTGTGAAAACGATAGCGAATGTTCCAGAATAGATTTTTGCGAATGTTCAATATGATGCGAATAATTCGCATAGGCGAATTATTACTACTCGTATTATAGTGTTTTCAATGGCATGTTTTTTCATCTTATTGAGTATGCCAGTCCAAAATCTATTTTCTAGTTAACCGCACTCTTCTTCTTTCCGACACTAACGCCAAGTAATGCACAAAGGCATTAGATACATTTGTAAGAAGCAACATTCCATAAAGTTCGTCTCGATTTTTCGAAAAATCGACTTCAAATACAAAGAGAAACATTTTTACAAATTGTTCGGAGCCATTTTTTTATAATGTTGTTCTTAAATACGAAACACATATTCGCGTCATAACTCCTGAACTTAGATAAGGTAAAGTACAAAAACAGAAATTTTTTGGGTTCCTCGTGTTTATAAGACCGAATCTTCAAATTAAATCCATTGGTGGATTGATTAAAAAATTCGCTTTGATTTCAGTACCCACGTTGCCATATTCACCACTCAATGGTCCTTTCTTTTGAACATAAGGGCCATTATTTGGACCCATCAGTCAGACCCCTTATCTCAGCCAAAACTTTAATATAAATCCATAATTATAATCTTAGTAAATTTTCTTTTATTTTTACAACCGATATACGAGTAGTCATTTTCAAGTCCCCATGAGTCAAAACGAGCAGAAACAGGCATTTTTTTTTCAGATTAAGGGCTTTCCCACTAACAAATTATGGTTTGTTATGCAGATACTAAAAACTGTGTTCTTTCCGTGGAACCATAAGCCCTTGAAGGAAAACTTTTTTTCCACCTGGGCCGATTTCTCGCACTTGCAATCCCATACAGCGCAACGCAGACATCTACGTTACGTTGTATGGTTTATTACAGGTCGAATATGCTTTTTGAGTCTCATCAAATTTAAAATGTGATCTGAAGAGTGAAACGACATTCTAGTCAGTAAAACATTGTATGGGGATTTTATCAAAAGATGGACTTATATAGTCGAGCTTAGAAAGGGTAAGTCATTATTCGCTCATAACCACTAACTAAAATTGACCACGGTCGGATAAGGGTTTAAGAGCGCCGGGAACTTATATCGGGAGTTACATTTGTATTAAACGATATAGACCAATTCTTCTAGGGTCTGAGTTTACTATAGTAGAGGTCACTCTTTAGAGAGGTCATGTTCTTCTAACGCGATAAATTTACAACGTTGTGCACATATATAAAACTGATTTTGTTTGAACAAAACTAAGGACAATTCGCGCTAAAACCAGTTTGTTTTAAAGATTTAAAATTTTTGGGGAGAAAGTTATTCAAGAATAACCTTTTGTGAGTTAAGGCGATATCTGCTATTACTCGCATTTCGTATTTCTTGAATAACATTTTAAATCACACTGTGATGCACAAAGCCAATCAGTTCCTGTATACAAAGAAATTTTAAAAATTTCTCGAGTAACACTAGAACATGCTTAGAGTGTGCAAAATTGCAGCTTCTGCAGCTACGGCTACGTGGAGGCCACGTCAAAATAAAGGAAGCTATGATCTTTTTTTGGTTATAGGTCACTTTAAACGCAGCAAGATTTGAACAAGGTCGGATTCAAAATGTGTTCTGTAGATTGGCAGGGACATTTGAACGAGCATGTTATGAAAGCATGACCCGTTATGTTGGACAGTCGAACTTTGATAATGTTGGCTGTAATTCCACTATGTGAAGTTTAACCAAGATCGGGTAGAATTTGTTCCTTGTAGAGCGGCAGGGCCTGTATTAGAACATGCGCCAATTTTTTTCCAAAATACTTACCATTTGCAAAGTTTCTTTAAAATCTGTTAATATTTGACACCTACATTTGGACTTCAAACAATCATCAGCGCTTAGTCATTATACCCTGTAACACAATATGTTTAATAAGGTGACACAATTACCTACCAGCATTTCAGAGTCTTTAGTTTTGTTGGCAACACATTTATGAAGCACTCGAAAATTGGAGCCCCTTAAGGATCATGACAATTGTTTACATATTTTTTTGTATTATTTCCAACAATGTCATTTCAATCTAGCTGGAGAGACTCGGTATGAATGGGAGAAGCGGGAAACTGTTTGAACAATCACTCCAAACATATCGCTTAGTATCCTTCACAACTTCCCACGTTCAATTGTTGTCAGCAAAATATTTTCAGCAATTTATTTTATTTTTTGTATCTTAGCAAACATCATCTGTTGCAAATCAACATAGTCGCTTATACACCAGGTCGTTTGTAGCACCAGCAGCAGCAGCACATAAGGTTAATTCCTGATTTCTAAAAATCGTTTTAGAAAAATGAATAATTTTCAAATATCTTCTGATTTGTCATCGTGTCACTAATGTTTACCGCTAATAAATGAGATTCAATCCACTTCATTACTTGCCAAAGCGTATGCAAAATAACCTGATGGTGACGACTTGACTGACTGACTACCTGGCTGGTTGACTAAACAACATACTGACTGACTGACTGAATGGCAGACTGGTTGCTTAAGCTTAGCTGCTCGTCTATTTGGCTGAGAAAACGTAGGCCACTTATCGGAGAAGTTTTTTCTGTTTCGCCTTTTTGCAGACACACTTACACACACACGCGTACACTCGAAAAGGCGAGACACCTGAACAACAGATTTACTCTCACAGAGATTTAGAGAATTTACTTCAATAAGCAGCTGCGCAGCCGTCTTAATACAATTAGCCATGTTTTTTTTTCGCTTGTAGCCAACCAACCCGCCAGCCAGTCAGCCAGCCAGCCAGGCTTTCTGTTAGCCAGTTTTGCGTTGGGCTGTTGCTGTTTTTATTGTGGTGGTATTGGTAGCGCTCTAGTGCGCTGCGAGCGTGTAGAAGTTCGTATATTTTGCGCTGCTTTGTTTGTGTCAGAGACCGGTGCAAAAATGTTTTTGATTTCGAGTTCAGTGTTTTAGTCACATTCTTAGTGTTGACTACACTGGGCGGATCTCGTATCTTTCGTTTCGCAGCGTTTCGTTTCGTATCGTATCGTCTTATTTCGCGTTTTGTTCGTTACGTATTCACATTGACGCCATAGCATTTGAATGCTTCCCAGTCAATAGAGGTGCTAGTTTGTTTTTTTCGTTGCTTGACGAAGTCAAATGTGTGAATGTCGTTGGGTTTTGCGGAACTAACCTCCGAATTGTTGAATTGTAAAATAAAATAAAGTGAAGTGGCTAGAGTGCGTGTTGTTTTTTTCTCAAATTAATTTCAATCTTATTTTTTTGTTGCTGTACAAATTTATGAAACAAATATAAAATTTAACGGTGGGAATTTGAAAAGGGAAAATACATACAAAAAATGTGAGTGATGCTCTGTGCAGAAAAAATTAAACCAACAGAAAAAAGAAGTGTTAACGCCACAGCGTTGAGAAATCATATGATCTCGAAAGTAAACCACCTTGAACTCTAAACGTAAATTTGGAAATAAATACATATATAGGCAATCAAAACGTAAAAGGTGATTTTTTGTAAAGTATAATTCAAAAGTCGAATAGTACCTATTGGAATATTGGAATTCTTTAAAAAAAAAACTTACCCAACAAATTCTAAGCCAGCTGTGTGTGTGACCAATAATTATTTTGTTATCTAAAATCCAAAAAAAGAGTTTGTTATTCCCCGGTCTATTAATCATTTTAAATGTTTGCGTTCTCGTTGTTGGTTCGCTTCGTTTCGATTTTTTCATAACTTCACACCTTTGTGCGAAACGGCAAAAATATACATATGAAACATTCTGAACGTTGTTCATCGAGATCATGAAAAACTAAGTGTTTTTTGAAGTTGATATATTTTTATGTTCGCCGTTCTTCTTGTCTACAGATTATATACTGCGCAATACAATTTATCTTTTCAATACTCGACGCAATTAAAAACTGGGGAGAACCTCAAAAAGAAAAAAGGAGAACAAATGTGTGTGCAGCACCTGTAACAATATTTCTATGCCGCTGACTGTAGTGATCGATAAAAACAGGTATTTTTTTCGTTTGATATAATTAGACTTAATTGAATAAGAATAATTATCACTTGTGTATGGGCGTTGGAGTACGCTAAAGTCGGTAAAACGGAAATAAATGCATGTGAATTGTGTACTTGAAAACAAAAGACTTAGGAAACAAACTTAATGCAGGCAAGGTAACATTTAAGGTTCGTTGCTATTTTTTAGTTTTATTTACTTGAACTACAAAAAAAATTTTGTGCGACTTAAAAACCAAACTAGTTTAAATTTGCTAAGTGTTGATCTGCTTAACGAGCATTTTTTCTAGCCGGGTCTTGCAATTTATCGTGGAGCCCACTTTTTTTAAAGTAATTTTTTAAAATCTTCATATTCAACTACTAGTGCTCTAGATTTTCAACAAAATTAAATATAGCAATTTAAAAAGGATAAAACCAAATGAAAGTATGGTTGTCTCTTGAGGGACACCAATTTCTATACACGAATGTCGGAAAGAACAAAAGTTTTATTTGCAAGAAATTGTACATACTGGGAAGTATGTGCTAATGTCAAACAAGAAACGCGTGCTTTAATCTCGAAAAAGACGTCGACTTTTCTTTCAAGACATTAGTCTTTTAGGCAAGTAAATACTTTTCTATAAACTGCATTTGCTGGTTTAGCCGACTTTTGCAGTGTAGGTCAGTGGGGATATAAATTATATCAAGAAGTGGCTATGTTCCTCATATACGACTACTAGAACAAGTTCAAAATGGTAAAGCAGATGCAGATCATGCTCCGAAAGAAGAAACCCTTATCTTAAGCGTATACACCTAAGCCAGTACACGGCTTGTTGTGTGCTTTTGTTCTATATTTTCCCCCGTTTTCTTTTATTTGATACATTCAGTATCGTCTGAAACACTTGCTACTTCTCCAAGACCTGCCCCTTATGTTTTTTATGTTTGACAACCTAGCCAAAAGGTCTTGCAAAAGCTGGGCCTTGGCAAAGAAAACCTCCTCCTCTGCACTCTTCCAATACGGAAGAGATGTGCCTTAAGTAAAACTTACCCTTATTGTGCTTAAATCGGTCCTCTTAAGATTAAATACATTAGTTTCATTCATCAGGATCTCCCCAAATCTTTTTTTGAGATGTTACCGCCCCTGTGCCGTTCCATAGCAATTTGTAAGCGACCATGACCCAAGATTTATTTTCAAATCGTATTGCTCCAAAAGGAATAGAGTTATCCTAATCGACCTTTTGCTTGGTCGACCCTTTTCTTGTTAGTTCGTCATCTTTTTCGCTGTCGTTAATAACAGAAATTTCAGGGTGAAATACAATTTCTGGGGCTGCACTTCTTTCAAACATAGCGAAGATAGTTGTTATTTGAGTTAAGCCATCATCTACACACCGAAATGGTGTTGATATTGTGGTTCCCCGTATTGTGGTCTAAGTGTTCTTTATATGTGACGCGCAAAATAGAAAGGGACCTAAGGGTAAAAACCAGTTTTGTTCAGGAAAGCCATTTTAAAGATTTAAATACGTGTATCTTTGGTGTACCATCACTTTCATAAAACGCGCATATCTCTGGGAGGGAACATTTTTGGGGCATGGGATCGGTCTCATTCGATGCTCAGATGTTGTCCACATCAAAAAAAAGTGAAAATTGATTTTTTTTTACCCTTAGGTCCCTTTCTCTATGCGCTGTCACATATAGAACCCAGACAGGATTTTTGGCACTTTTTATACGTTTATTACGTTACAATTCTCAGAAATTAAAGTCCACCAAACTATTGCCTCGATTATGTTGGGCATGTTTGTAATCTTAGGCCCAATGCTCCATTTATATTCTGGATGCTCCATTTATATTCTGCTTATTGACCAGCTTCTATGAGCTTTTTCCACTTGAGACATTTCTATACAAATTTCTGATCAATCATTACTCCAAGGTATTTAACTTTAGCAGTCAGCTGGATAACTCTCCTAGAGACCGAGGTTCTTAAAAGGTTGAAATCATCCTTTTCCTCGTACTAAGGCTTTCTTGAGGTTTCACTTGGTACGCGTTAAGCCCCTTGGCTTAGCTCAGTTGACCAACAGTTCCAATGCATCAGAGGTATTTTTGATGTACATAGCAGACGGCTTTAAATCATTTTTCGGTTACAACCTTTCCTTGTCTATTTATGTTGGTGACCAATAGGAGGAGATATTTTTTTATAATATTTTTGCCGTTCAATCTGCATGATATTGACCTGTTCCTTATCAGATGACTTATCCAGTCTTCTAGTGCCAGTTCAAGAGTTATTTAAATTTTTACAAGTTTGGTCTGGTCTTTGATAAAAACTGTAAGTGTCTGCATATATGGCTGACCGTATAATAATGTTTGGAGTTGGTCCCAAGTTTTCAGCTAGTTGCTTACATTTCGTTTCTTTTATTAAAACTTGTTAGAAAAGGCTTTTGTTTCATCCGTATAGATATTTTCTAAAGGGCTCGTTTATATTAACAACAATAAGTATGTTGGTATATACAACTATTGGCACGTGTTTGCCAAATATTTAACACAGCAGTTTCTCCTCCGAGTTCATCATTATTTCACATGGTGATTCAAAAATCTATCGACCCATAAACTGATCTTTTGAAAAATAACCTTTTCGATTTTGATGGAGCACATTTAACCTCCTTGTTGTTGTCTGTGATCTGATATCTGATTTGTGTTTAGTTAGGGATTGGTTCAAATCTCACAGCATTTCGTCTATTTTCCGGAAAATATGGCTGTATAGAAAGGGACCTAAGGTTAAAAACCAGTTTTGTTCAGGAGAGCCATTTTAAGGATTAGGTCCCTTTCTATTTGCGCTTAGAATCGTTGACTTCACTTTCATAAAACGCGCATATCTCTGGGAGGGAACACTTTCGGGGCATGGGATCGGTCTCATTCGATGCTCAGATGTTGTCCACATCAAAAAAAGAAAAAAAATTAAAATTGATTTTTTTTACCCTTAGTTCCCTTTCTCTATGCGCTGTCACATATTGGGTATCTCCCAATCAAGAACATATCCCTGATCGTTACATATTTCAAAAAAGGTTGTTTTTTTCAACATTTTTTGTTTTTATTTTTATTTTGTAGGGGCTCGCCGTGGGTCCAGATGTTATACTTATAGAACGTTTACCGGAGCACTTGCTTAATCTTACATAGAAAAACATTTTACTCTGTAGTCTTTTTCGTCAAATTGCATCAAGTTCCAAATATAGAATGGGTCGAAAATTTGACATACTATATGTTATCGGTATTATTGTTTCTGTTGCCACAGATTATGCTTGCAATGTCCATCAAATGGGGGAAAGGCAAAACATTTTTGTCAAACGTGGTATCCTGACTTCGTTGCATTGATGTTTCATTTGACAAACATTTGATCCGACTGTTACTTAATTAATATGTACAACCAGTTGATGTTATATTTTTGTACGCTTTGTTAGTAAATCGGACAATTTACCAGTAGAGCGGTTTACTACCTGCATGTTATAGTCTGGGTAGTAACTCTTTACGGATCAATGTTTAGGAGTAGGGTTTCTCTACATAATTCCTTCAACATCCCATAAGGGAACAAAGGGAAAACGTATCTCAAGTCAGTCGGCTGTGCACGATATTCTTTTTATACTCACAAACCGAGAACTTATTAGAGGCTCGGAAAGGGAACTTTTAAACAAAGTTGCCGGCACTGATGTAATGGAGAATCAAAATCCGGATATGAATACTTGTTCACATAAGCCATCACATCACAGCGACTCACTGTCCTCTCTATACTCTTTCAAGTTTTTTAATCCCTCAAATGTCTCAAACTGTCGTTTTTTTCTTACGCAACAGATCTGTAGCACTTACTCCTCGTCTGATAATTTATACAAACTAACAAAATCATTTCCTTTGCTTTCTCATTAATTCTTCAATTGCTAATGAAGACTATAATTAATTCGTCTCGAATCCATTTAAATCGTTTTTGTTTTTGCTTTCAATGCTCCATTACACTACAATGGTTTTTATAATTTATGATGAAACAGCAGAACATAGAAAAAATCTAAGCTATTGAAAGTAGACACATCATCTTGAAATTCTTCCTTCCGGCATAATAAACAAATAAACTAAAAAATATTTATGTGTGTTTATATTTTCATTTTTAGTTTAAGTTTTCAATTTAGAAATCATTTTGAATATTACGTTTTATATCGACGAAATATCTCATCTCTTGTTGTATCGTCTACATTGAGGCATCCAAACATACGAATATTCGCATTTCAAAGTATAGATTCTGCTCTCCCTCCCTCTCTCTGTATCTGACTCTTGTTTTAAATATAAATTGCAAATTTTGTTTCGTTTAATCTCGAAAACAAGTTTGTAGCTTAAGTCTTTTGTTTTGTATAACCGCTTGCGTTTGTGTGAGAGTGTGTGTTTATTTCTCGATTTAACTGGCTGGCTACTGGTTGTTGTTGCGATATTTATTTGAATAGAAACTTACTTTCAACATCTCGAAATTGTCACAAGTTGTAGCAAACGGAATGTTGTAGTAAAAAAATTAAAAGATTTCATCTGATATTTTTTGCCGTCTGCTTATAAATGATGGCGTCATTAGATGCTGAGTTGAAGTATTGTTAGTTTTTTTCCTTTTTAAACGAAATTCGAACATTCCAATATTCTAATGAATAGTCTGAACTGAGCATCTATGTCGACAATGTTGGCATTTTATAGAATTTCTTTCCCCATTTCATTTGTGGATTCGGAATATTTAACAATTGAGAGTTTAGAATTTACAAATTGTTCACATTAATGTGATTTCTTAATGAATGCTTGAATTAATTTTCGATATTTTATCAGCACGACTAACAAAAGCTTTCTAGGCATAGCTGGTACATAAATTATTGTATTGTTATCGTTGGTTTAAATTTACATTTTGATCAATATCTCTAATCACATACTTTAAGTTATGGTGTAATTTTAAACCTTTGATATTAAGACTGGCCTCATTAGTTTTTAGGCTGACCCCAATTGCTATTGTGCGGCTGGGATGTAACCTAGATCTAACAAAATTATATACGGAGCGTGCAAATTTCCAAGCTGGCGACAATTCATCCCAAAGTACTGCCAGAATACGAGTATAAGTAAACTTTTACTCATGTGCTTATACATACCCTACGGGAAATGCAGAGTCATTTACCAGGAATGTGCCGAATCGTGGATGGGTGAAAAAAGAACCTGTAACAGAACTGGTTCGGTATGGATAAAATGATGTCAATTATTTGAAATTATTTGAAATGCACAAAAAACCACTCACAAACGATTTTACATATCTGCGGTTTTAAGGTATCTAAAAGCGAATCGGATTTTGTTTAGATAAATTTACATTCAGATTAAACTATTTAAACAATCGGACTAATCGTTAAATTGAACTGATGTGATGGGTAGGATAGGTTCGGTAATGGTTATTCAATGATGGATACAATGACACTTTCGTTACCTGTACTTTTTGATCAGCCCCGTGATATCTCACATGGTACCTGAGTAGTGTGAATTGACTCCCTCTAAGGACAAAGCCATGTAAAAGTTACCGGTTCTTTTCATCTGTATGAAAAGAACCGGATGGGGACCGGACCCCATCCATGAGGGACCTATCCAGTGACTGGTTCTGTACCGGTCTAATTTTCCGTAGGGTATCTACACATATTTCACTAAACTCTTTTAATTTATAGAGCTCTGTTAGACATATTTCTTACATACACGAGCTTCTGTTCTTAACTGACTTCGAAAGCCAAGTGGTTTTTACTTAAAGGCGCCCTCATTGACAGGTTGAAAACAGCGCTAAAAAAAGTTTGACGGTTTTATCGGGATATAAACTCTGGTTACTTTTGTGATACACAATCTTGCCTTGATCAGAATAACACAAGCAAAGATATTGTTGAAAGCCCCTTAACTCCATAATTCACAGAGTGGTTCTTGCCTTGTAAAGAATCTCAAATATCTCTCTGATTCTATTTTTCGAACTTTGAACATTGTGTGAATTAAAGCAGATTTATGAAAAATGACTCACAATTATTTTCGCCAATACATGAATTATCATTTTTATCAATTATAAAAGAAAAATGTTGATTCTACAGTTACTTTTTAACAAAGTTTTTCATTTATCACATATTCGTCATTAAAATAATTGTTAATGTCCAAAAACTCCAGTAGAAACAACCTATGGACGAGTGTTTTAGGACGCGATTTAAAGATTCTTCCCTTTTTGAATTGTAGTATGTAGAGTACAGTTTTGGGTATT
This sequence comes from Hydrotaea diabolus, assembly GCA_963513945.1. NCBI lineage: Eukaryota > Metazoa > Arthropoda > Insecta > Diptera > Muscidae > Hydrotaea > Hydrotaea diabolus. The sequence goes on along the minus strand of OY740720.1, from coordinate 104,383,969 downwards.
ACTGACCATCCGTAGAGTTTTCTGCTTCGATAAATTCTATTCCTTATATTTATGGGCCGTGTCCAGCAATTTTTTCACAGTAGATCATATACATGTCTTAAAGACTTTCTCCCTTGGAATGTGTGCAGTACTAGCGTTGCAACCGAAGAATATCAGTGATTTCTTCTCTGGGACATTTCTCTTAGCATCAACCTTATACATGTCTATTGCAGACCTTGGGCCAGCCGTTTCCATTGTCGATTTTGCATGTTTATATATTTTCCTCAACATTTCCTTTAAAAACATACCGGTTACTTATCTCAAATCAGTAAGGGTTTGTTATAGTTTTACTAAACAGATCGGGATGTACTGTTCAATATTAGATCTGTATGTAATAAAAAAGAAGGTTTTTACATGGCATTTACGCCACTAAAAAATTTAAGTTGTTCTTACCTGATTTAAATCTGGACTCACTTCTATGAGAGTCATGTTTATTCATAGTCTACCGTAGCGGCCTTCATCGTTTAAGCATTCGTCCAGGTGTTTTAGCAATTTAGACTCCATAAAAGAATGGCTCTCTGCTTTGATGACCTTGCCTGGCTTTTAGATTTTTCTTCTCTGCTGTTTGTCCCATTAAATCTTAGATAGTCTTTGTCTAGGAATTTAAGATACCCTGAATGGTCAAAAATTTTCTCCTCCGGCGTATGTCCATCAATGGTTATATTACAAAGACTTTCTAAGCAGACAGCTTTTCTGTTACCTACGACTGTATGAGTACGATTTTGAATTTTAACGTATTCTACGCCATAGTGTAGCCGAATAGTACTGGGGTTAATTACAATGTGACGATTAGCGTCCATCAGATCTCCTAGTTAATGCTCGTTCAAAGTATACTGTGTGGCCATTGTGCCCCTCTTGAAAAGGGTTATGTAACATCTAAAACTCCTGTCCTAAATATCTCATATCAATCAATTGTTTCGAGCGCCTCCTTAAGCTTAAGCTGTGGCTGCAACTTTAGGTATACGCCACAGCTACCTTGAACCTTTTGGGTAGATTATTGCCAGCTAATCCGGCTAACAAAACAGTTCTGAGTGAACCTGATCACCGGTATGTGTTCGTAGATTTACAGATATTAGTTGGAATCACACATGCTCTGACTCTACTCCCACATCTAAGATTCCCTAGACACAGATAGAGAAAAGAATCTAGGTGCATTTGATTCTGGCAAAAAAACTGCTTAGTTTCTTCAGTTTAAAATTAGGTACACACATTTCCCGGACTTTGGTTAGACTTTTATGCTCTGAAATGTGTTTAGTACCGGCTTCGCAAGAGAAAACTTTGCGTAAGGTGGCCTTCGCTCGTGATGTGCGATTTTTATGATGACAGAACCCAATTTAAATGCACGACATGCTTTTGCTCGTTCTACACTGCGCAAATAATACACCGGCTACGGGAAGGAAAACCATCTTAAGAACGCAGATGTCACGACTAGCATTTCTAATGATCCTCGTAGATATATCTGTCTTTAGGCACTAAGAATAATTTATTGTAATTGATTTGCTACAGATTATGCACTGCCCTACAAAAGGTCTTGGGGACTTTATCTGTTATACAATGCAATCCTGGACTGTATGTCCTCTTTGGGGATTATGCAAATAGTTTAAGTTATAATACCAGTGCTACGAAACGGCATATTTGTATTTCCTCCATGCTAACTTTTGTGAATCCATTGAGTTTCGTTTGTGTATTTAATCTCTTTGTAATTGATCTGTGGCCTCTGAAAAATTAAGCTGTGTTTAAAGTTAGATTTGAGACCAATATAGTAAAAACCAAAAAGAGAATTATTGAACATTAATTGTAACAGAAGGAACTTGAGTGACCGAAATAGTATAATTTAAACACATCGATCTTACTACTCATTAAATCCGATCCTGCTTAAATTCTGAGCATTAGTATGTATTAGTATTAATTATTGTAAGATACCAACTACCAGTCCAACTTTTTACTTGCTTTGTTGTATTAAAATAATGTCTATTTCACATATACGTTGTTTTTTTTGACTGTTATAAATGCATTACAAAATTTTAATTCTTTTAATTAAACGTCGGCTTCAGTCAGTTTTAGTCGTCGCTGGTTTTATGTCCTTCAGCCGCCGCTGTCGGAAATTTTGAACACGACTTGGAAATCTAATCCCAGTGGTTTCTTTCTTTAAACAGATATTGCTTTTTATCAATTTCCTAAGGTCTACCTCAAACGAACATATATTATTGAAATATAATTCAAGAATACTATTCACCATAGGCAAATTCTTAACACCATTTGCCATTCATATCAGTGTTGCCTAGGATCATATTTTTTGGTATAAATATTAATTTTTCCTATCGGAATTGTTACCACCCAAATAAGCAATAACTCTCAAACTAATATTCATTTAAATTGCTTTTTGCTACCGGCTTTGAATATTATTGCACGCCAGTTTTATTTTATTTCTTTCTTCTTTGGTTGCCTTTGCAATCCACATTCCTAACATGACTACCGCTTTATAGACAATATCAATATCGTTTTCAATTTCACTTCTGACATAATTTGCAATAATTGTTCAATACAAATGAAAGTAGTTTGCGATATGAATATGATATTTTCCCCTCTATATGGCTTGGAATTAAACTATTTATTGATTACCGTAATTAGTCGATCGGCTCTCGATGGCAGTGTCCGACGGTGCTAGGGTATAATCGAAACGTGTCGCATTGTATCAAATAATTTATCCATTAAATAGGCTGTTTAACAACATTTTTATTTCCACTTCATATTTTTCATGCCATCTAATCAGCCAATAATAATAACAACAATATCGCCAACAACAACAGCAGAAGATAACAAGAACGACACAATCATAAACATTATTTAATGATCATAACATGTGGGTAAACTAATTGAAGGGCTACATGGCTCGAGAGACAGGCAGACCGACAGGCAGACGGATGGATGAACGTACCGCACTCCATACCATCAGCGACCGCCAGTAAAGGGACAACGAGAAAGAGAGACAGTAGGCCTCCCTTAACACCAAATGTCACCTAAACTTTGACAGTGTGTATGTTATGTTTTTAACTCTTCGTGTTGACAGCAACTCTTTGGGCCATGTAAAATCACCAAAGCAACAACATCAATAACCACAGCAACACCAACAACCACCACAACAATGTGATGTGATAACATTGTCAACTCAACAACCTGTGTAAACAAAATGTATGAAAAACCCCGACACACTCACAAGCCTCTACCGGTCGACAGACTAAAAGTCTGCCTGCACTGGCTTTGGCCATTTGGTCTGTCCCCGACTGCTGGAGAGTCTGTGCCAGTCGTCTGCGCTAAAGGGCCCTTAATGTTTTTTTTTATATGATTATAAATGGTTTATAGTCGAAGCAATAAGCTTAAGACATTATAGAAAATCAACCAACAGTGTGCCACTTCACTCCACTCCGCAGCGACCCCTTTCGTTCCGTTCCATTCAAGTGTGTCATTTTGGTAGTTTGCGGTTAAAAAGGATAGTAGTAAGTAGGGCTGACCAGCAACACATTTAAGTCCAGCTTAGACCAGATGAGGACACAAACAAACAACAGCAGTAAAAATTCTAAAACAAATCATGCTGAAACTTTAATTCTGCATTCAGGAGTTTGTGTGTGTGTGCTTGTATGCAAGTTTGTATAATTTGTGGCTTGTTGGTTGTCCATTTGGATTTAAGTTAAGGCAAGTGGAAGGCAATAAGTATGTAATGCAAATAAAATACAGTCTGAAATAGCCAAGAAAGAAACCTCTGTGACATCGTGACAAAGTAATCATTTCGATTTTATTTGAGCCTACAAAGTTGCACACAACAAAAATGAGGCGACCTAAAGTAGGGTTGATGATATGGGGTTTGTGTCTTAAGTCTTTCGTTTTGTTCATAGCGAACTTGTGCTAATTTTAGTTTCGACTTTTTTATATAACTGCTTCGAGAAGTCCCTTCTGTTTATGTTCATGTCATAGCGGTTGTGTCACAAGTCGTTTGTTTTCGTTGATGCTGAACACAAGCAAATCTGCAATTTGATTGTTTTTTTTTAATAAGTTGCAATACTTATTTTGCAATACTTATTTTGATTGAAGCGAACTCAGTTTAGTATATCCTTGGCAAGTAACTAGCAGTGAAAGGGAAAATGAAAATAAATGTTCCATTTTACATTTTTGGGAAATCAGAAATGTTTGTAGTAACAAATATTCGGCAATTTTCTTTTTATCAAACTGCAATCACACAGCAACGAATACCAACTTGATAGCTTGAAAATTGTTATATTTTCCAGAACCTCTTCTTTACCAGGCTCGAAGACCTCTTGCATCTACATTTTAAAAGAAGACAAGTTTTTAACAAAATGGCAAAGTGAATTGATTTTCGAAAGTTAATGCTTCAAGCCATTCACATTTATATCTTTTGTAATTACTTGTAATATATCTGCTCTGTAATAGAGGCGACTGGTCTCGAACTTTGAGAATTATCCAAGTAAAAATATTTGTTATCTTTAATTTCATATTCGATTTTTGATGGGTATCGAAATTTAAAATGTTGTTTTAAATATTTTGAGTTTCCTCGGATTTGGTAGGCAGGTGTATGGCAAACAAGTTATCTTACCATTTACCATAGTATGTGTCCGGCAGTCTTAGGGTACTTTCAGCCAACTAATTACCTCTATGCTATCCTACGAATCATTTGTCGTTGGGATTCTTCTTTTGTGTGTTTTGTTGGTCTACAAAACTTATAAATGACACTTTCTTCTAATATAACAAATATAATTCTAGAAATCGGCATTCAAGTTAAAATGGTAAGTGGCATTTGAACGTTGTGAGTGTCAGTTAGGTGCCTTAGTCGCTATTTACAAAGTAAGGCAATTTGACATACAAATGCTTGCTATGAAATGAACTTTTTATTGAGAGTCAAAACACAGCTTCAAGCCCTTTGACCTGATGAAGAATTACGTTTGAAAATTCTGACCCGGTGTCGGAAACAATTCCTTGTCATCGTTTGCAAACAATGGAGATAATAATGATTAAAAATCAACTTCTCCTTGGAATTGCTGCTAATTCTTAGATTAAATTTTATAATGGGGGATAATACTCTACCTCCCATCTTCTATGCCTGGGTCAATCTTTTAAGCCAGAGAAATGTTGACGTCCGTCTTACAAACTTCGTACCTGCTCTAGAATCAGTTAGTCTAATGCTAAAGGTGATCCTTCATTTTCCAAACACTACTTTGGTTCACTCATATACAGGTGGCTTAATGGAATTTTTTTTACAAGTTCCTATTTTAAGTGAATAAAGGCTGGTTATTGGCTTTGGACCTTTTACAATACAGCTGCAGAGACATATGACTTCCATATTATCTTGATATAAAATTCTTGTACTTACTGAGTAGGACGGACTTTTTAAAGCCGTCTCTGTACTGCTGATCGAAGTGAAGGTGTAGCTATCATTGGATATTTATCTTTGTAAATTCAGGCGACTTTATGAATGAGACATTATGTTTTGTTAATATTTATTTTAAAACGTATTTGGATTTAGAATCCGGGTAAAAATTCACTGATTCGAGATAAGTTTCCCAGGTTATAAGAAAATACTTCGTTAGTGATTAACCTTTTAATCATTTTATTAGTTGTGAAAAATCTACTTAGAAAATTTTATATTTTCTTACACTGCTCTAGTGCACACCAAAGCGGCGAACTCCAATATGTTGACTCTCCTTTGCATTTAAATGAGATTGTGCCACTAGAGCCACTTGATGGTCATCCTAACCACGGCCTTAAACGTCATATTACGATTCACGAATTCTGAAAAGCTATTTATTACCTAGATATTTGTTATAAAAGTTATTTATTATAGAAGTCTGAAAATATCATCAATCCATTAATGGCATTGATCTGAGAATCAAAATGGCGAGTTCTATTTCTTTCTAAATACAAAGGTCACATGAAGCTTTTATTTAGAAACTCAACAACCCTTCAATATTTTGCCAACAACATGCCCTGTCGCTCGATCCACAGTTTGTAGGTAGAGAAAGATAGTCCCACACTTTGTTCGGCTGCGCTATATTTTGAAATCTTCTTAAGCCAGGCTATCGTGAAATGTTGCATAACTCAAACATTTGAACAACTCTTTAAGTGCAGTAATTTATTCAGTCTTGCGCTTTTCTTGAATATACTTGATAAGCCCACATATCGAAAATCTTCCTTTTTAAAAATTTAAAGTTAAAATTTAGATACCTATTATGTGTCTGAGAAGAAATTTAAATACTGGGAAGTTAGCATATATTGCCCAAAAGGACAACAAGTTCGCTTTTCCAGCTACATTATTTTTCTTTGTAGTATTTCGCCCGAACCTTTTGATTAGACATAAATCTGTTGGTCAAAATGGGTGAATACCCTCGACTCCCGTGTTAAGTGTTAAGATTCGTTCTTTATTTAATGGGCACTTTAAATGCTGTGCATCGTATTTTTTTTAAATCTTCTTTATTCACAGCCTAAAATAAAACTAATACTTGTAGCAGCTCCAAATGCCTTCGCTTTTTCACCGAATACACAATTTTGTGATTATTTGCCTAATTTGCACAGCCATAGAACGGCAACAACCTCCAAAGAAGACCAACAAACAACTTTAGTAAGTGAGAAGCGAACGTAGCACACACAGTTGGATTTAATTCGTGGCCTGACGACCCGACCTTTTATTCTGTCCATTTGGATTTCACATGCCCCTGATATTTTTTTAAATTTTTAATTTGTATTACCAATAGACTCATTGTTAATAACCCATTAACCGACGATACACATGCCAAAGGCCCGTTTCCTTTCGCCGTAGCAAAAGCTCATTTATGTTTTTAACAAATAAACATATCATAACAATATTTATGGCTATATTTTCTCAACTCTATTCATTTTGCCAATGCTAAATCCACAGTACATGATTACAACTACTAAACCATTATTGGGCTCTTCTTGTTCTTTTTTCTTCTTCTTTCTTATTTAATACATACAGATATTAAAAAAATATTTGTATGTAAATATGTGTCCACTTATCTCACAGCGGCCGCAGTTAGTGGCCACCATCACTTAAGTCTAATAACAGGCACAGCAACAACAGCAAGAACTCCAACGATTACTACCAGTGGAACTACAGCGCGCATAGAGCTCCGGCCAAGTCCTGTTTCCAAACTCAAGCTATGAAGTCAAAAGCCCCCCACCTCAGGTAACCTTGACTTAAAGCCCTTTTTTGTCTCAAAAATAAAGCGACTCGCAACGACAGCAAAGGCCACAAGTACAAGCCGCTCTGTGGCACTACATGGTTGTGGAAGTCCTGGTGGCAAGCTGGTGCTGCTGGTGGCGGTCGTTGAAGATGAGTCGGCATAGCCGTTGAAGTCAAACAGAAGTACGCATATTTTCAACGTAATGATAAAGTCATTGCTGTTGCACTAAACACCGATAATCCTAATCACAACGGGTGTACCACCAACTACTCCCTGGACTAAATATGTACTTCAACTAGTTAAAGTAACCATAACAACAGCAGTGATCATCATCATCATCGTCGTTGTCGTCACCCCTGCCGCCGCAGCCACCACATGCGAATGCGCCTGCGTAGCACAACTGAAAGACAGTTTAAATGAAAAACGCCGCATTGCTTTTATTGAAAGCCAAGCCTCGAGTGTAGAAAGAATGACTACTTTTGTACTTACGCACATGTCTGCTTGTATGCGTGTGTGTGTGTGAGTTTGTGCGTTTGTGAAAAGGGAAAAAATGAATGTTTTTAATACTTAGTAGGAGGCTTAAGCGGGCTTATATTTTTACTAGTAATAACACAAACGGCTCCCATGTGTTGCTGCTGCCTGATGCTGGGGATTTGTCTTTTGCGGCATTCCTTCATTAAACCAAATAAAAAATCTTTTATGAACTAGATAAGTTATGAAGAAACGAGGACGGTGAAACTAATGTTGGAAGTAAAGGACAACAACTTAGTTATCTTCGTAAAGGTAGAGTCTTTTATTTTTTTTTAGAAATCATGAGATGCCACAATACCCTAATAAAATGATTTTATGTAAAATCAGTAAATATTTGTGTTGCCCTTTGAGTTCCATTCTGAAGCACATCTGAGAGGGTTTCAGTCGCTTTACAAAAGGTGAGATCTCTCTTTTTATGATTTGTTTGCAAGTGGATAATTTATTTAACTTTCTCCACAGTATGATGTTGATAATGGAAGTAGGCAAAAAAATATGACTTTAATTCACAAGAATTTATATATTTGTGTCATCAGTTTTCTGATTATGCTGCTCGACATATGCCAAGTTTCGCTATCGTACAACAAATTATAGATATTTGCATTGATCTTTGTACATCATTTCGGCTTTCAAATGGTGCACTGACTTTGACTAATTTAAAGTTCACATTAACCTCGACTCGTCCCTGAGCTGACAAGACACAGTTCACATATAAGATTTCGAAGTTGTCCACGCGCATTAAAAGTATATGATTAGAGTATGGTCACGGCAACAATAATATGTTATCTGCATAAAAGTCTGTTCGTCGCAACCTTAGTATAGTTTTTTGAATTCCATTTGGACAATAGTTTGATTGTGGCAACATTAATATTGTTGAAATGTAACAAAAGTATTATGCCAAATTTAGAAATAAAATATGGCTGTAGCATTAACAAAAATATGGTTGGCTCGACAAAGTATTGTTTTTTGGGGTTTATATTAACGATTAGGGCAATCATACCATTTGATTGTAATTTATTATAAACTTGAATATGATTTTTGGAACAATGTTTTTATTTCAAATCGTACGCAATAATATTACTTTTTATCTGTAAATAATAATTTTTTAAAACAAAGCTTTGAACTTGTATAACTGAAATATTTTTAATAAATGAAACACTAAGGTTTTTTTTAAATACTTTTTTCTATTGTTTAATAAACAATTCCTATTATTTTGAATTAAATGTAATTTGAATAAAATGTAATGTGCAATTAATTGTTAATAAGTTACATACTAAAAACATATTGTTGAACTTGAATAACTTGAATCGAATAAATAATTTTAGAGATCATAGTATGGTTGAGCGGGTTAACACTGTGATTGTAGAGATTATAACATGGTTGCGTGTGAAATATTCTATGGTTGTATTTGAAACATGCGATAGTTATGAGGTTTATAATGTGTTTGTGGGGATCATACATAGTACGGTTGAGTGTAAATTATAATGTATTTGAGGCAATCATAGTATGGTTGTGGGGATCATGGAATGATTGTGTATGGTTCATACTTTTGTTGTGAGGATCATTATATTATTGTACTTTGTGTATATACAAGTTGCTAATGCATTACTGTTTATACGCCTCGCCTTCGTCTTTTGGTGTTGACTTCTAGGCCAAAACGTTTGCAGAGAGTACCCAATTTGTTAGTTTTGCTCTGCATGAATCTGTGTTTATGGGAGATTCTACAAATTCAACTCTTATTTTTGCAAGTTTCTGTCCTGACCTGATCCAGAAGATGAGCCACCAAAGGCTAAAGGGGCATCGCTGCTTCACTCCCACCTTTGTTGCAAATGTTTCGCTGTATGTCGAAATCTTAATGATGCGTTGTAGTACAAAGCTTTAATGAAGTTTATTACTTTTCTGGGTCTCCTTTACAGCTCAAGGCACTCCAAATTGAATTACGTCTAACCGATCCAAAGATGTTATTGAAATCTATAAATACTACTTTAAGAAAATAACTCCATTCGACAGATTGTTCGATTATTCAGAGTCATTGGCTTATTCCACGCATTTACTGCGTGAAACTCCAACAAAAAAACATCTCAAATATAGTGATTTTACCAGAGAAAAAGTTTATATCGTTCTACGGATAAAAATCAATATTTTGTCTTGCTATAAAAGACTTTAAAATCTTCTAAAAATAAAATTCTTTATGTCATCAACTTAACTAAAAGTAGGTTAGAAAGCAATACATAATTTCATACATGTGTTTCTTTACTATCATCAGAAAAAGGCGCTATTATCTCTTTAAGACGATGACTGATACAAGGTGGAAATTCCGAAGTAATATTAAACAATTTTAAAAAGTTGATTGTTTTTTAAAATCTCCATGTCCCACAACGCAATGTTGTGTATTGGTTAAAACTTCTCGATTGGAATGGTAACCAAAGAAAACACATGTTGTATTTGCCTGACCTTTACCAAAGTTTTTTTTTTCAATTTATCAAATTAAATTTGAATATTATTGTTTCTGTTGTTGCTGTTGTCGTGCTGCTCAAAAGTAATTTGTAATAATATTTTATTGCTATTTTATCTTCTGTTGTTGCGGGTTTTTATTAACCGCTTTAGCCACCTTCGAGGTATTGGCCATTTCTGTCCTAAGTCTTTATTTATGGATTCGATTTTTTTTTATTATTTTTTTTTAAATTATTTGCTAAATTTCCATAAATCAAATTATATATTTTATGCCTTGAGTCAATTCTTTTGACATTTCGATATTCCATCAAGAGATCTCAATTAAATTCAAACAGTTTGTATTTTTTTAATGTTTGAGTTACGAAAATATAATAAAATTTTGTTAAAAGATCATCTTTTGCTATCAAATAAAGTAAAAGATGAGCTTAAAATTAATTGATTATATTAGCCTTCGAGGTTTTAAGGTATTTCTGAAAATATTTCAATAGTATTTATATGAAAAATATGTGGGTTTTTCTGATATTCATTGCCGTGGGATTTATAGCACATTTATAATGTTTAAGGTTTGCTGAAAGGTGGATTAAACTGTCGTACAGATTTTAAAGTTTATATAAAGGATTTGCCTTAAAAATTCTGATTATGATCATTCTTTTCATCATCGCACAGTGGTCTAGGATCGATTGCCATCTGCCAAAATCTAAAACTTTGGATCTAGTAAATCTTTTTGAGTTCTTTAATAGGTTAATAGGAGTCTAGGATTGTGTTGAGCTATTAACATTTACAATCAGGCTATTGGGTATATTTAAGAAATTAGCCTGAAGTTTACTACGTTTTGTATTTTATGATTCTAAAGAAAAGTAAATCTTTTTTTCGTTTTAATTCTTTTTGCAAACTTGCAAGTAATTATATTTGCTCATAAAATACGCAAAAAAGATTTTTCTTATTGCAGATTTTCACTTTATTTCAGATTTTGAATATTTATAAAGTGAGATTTAATTGTTCGGCTTTGTCTATCTGTATCTTATACATTTAAAGAGCCATTGCACTATTTTTTTAAATATCAAGTGTGGATTCTTATCTTTTCTTTAGAAGCCTTAAACGAATGCAGTACCAGGACTCCTTCACTACAAATGCCCTTTTAAGAGAACTCAAAAATATTTAAAAGATCAAAAGACCAATGTGCGTCATTTCAATGAAGTTGATAAATTTTCGCTGCATAATCAATAGGCCATATTCAGTTTAAAAAGTGTGTCTACGCGTGTTAAACACGGATTTTATCTCATCTTTCTTGGAGACAAAAAAGCGCCAATTACATCTCATTTCAAATGTAAATCCTCAATGCATAAATAGGTCAATAAGAATCGTAGGCTTTCCCCATTTTACTCCTAACAATAAAGACAGGTAGTGTTGCACCAGAGTAGACTTTAATCGAGCCGTAAGCCAAAACTTCTACAAGTTCAGAATAAACATTTTCGTTCTCAACTTCCTGACTTTGCTCGATAAGGATTGGTAAAAAGGATTTCTACTTCAATTGTAAATTTGCCACGTGGTGCATGCATTTGTTGTGTATTAAAAGGATAATTTTTGATGTCCTCTTGTGCGTCCTGGTATTAATTTATTGAATACATTTTTATAAATAAATTTATAAAATACAAAAAAAGAAAGGCACAGGATAGAAGAAAGCCTTCCTTATGCAAAGACAGAACATTCACAAAATTCAGCAAATCTACTTTTCTGTAAGAGGATAACTTTCCTGAGTTTTAAAGGATGTTCACTCACCAACAGTATCACCGTTTCTTCAGGAGGAACGGACATAACATAACAACAGATATCTATTATTTCAATCTCCTCCTCATCATTATCTTAGCCACAGTATTTCACTTACTCATCCTTTACTTTTTGCCTTAATTTTTGGATCTTACTTTCTTTACTTTCCCTAACTAACTGATACCTGTTATCTCAAGTTTACATTGGCTTAGCACTAGCCAGAAGTAGAAATAAGACTGTCTCAGCCTAACCTTACTTAAAAATACATTCCAAACGTTTTTGTTAACCCCTTTATCACACTATCCCTCTGCCTGGCTGCAAGTATTTCCCACTTGCCGCCATTGCCATGCTAAGTATATGTTGTCTGTGCCTCAAGAGACCTTGAGTACACACAGAGACAATTTTCAAGGCTATCAACTATGCATGCATGTTTAAACATTCTCAACTATTTTCCAGCCATAATGGATGAAATTATCGACTTTTCTCCCCTGCTCCTCTTGGGATGTAGGAAAATTCTTCATTTTACTTGCAGCCAAGTAGCAAATGTCTTTTGTGTCGCTTTTCTCAGCCGATTGTTTTGATCCGCCGTGAAGGTCCACTGTTCGAAGGTGACATTTATTCGCTTGGTCGACTTGAGTAGAGAAGTGGGGAGCAAACAAAAAGGGGCAGCAAACAAAAAACACTTTAAAGATCAGTGTCAATGTCATTAATGCATTTTAGACTTTGGATTTTTGTTTGGTTTTTTTTGCCTTCACTGCTTTTGTAAACACATTCGCATTCACACTCTCCGGATGATTATGGCATTTAATGTGATGTACACTTTGTGGGTTTAAAGTTAATGAGTTAACAATAAATCAGTTAAAACCATGCTCATTGTTTTTGCTGTTGTTGTTGTGGTGGTCTGAACTAGACAATTATTCATTAATGCTATCATTGTACACAAACTGTAAAGAAAAATTGTCATAATTAGTTGAAGAGCAAACAAATTTTTGGTGTTTGCGGTGTTAAAAGATCGCTCACGATGTTATGATGCACAAATTCTACACACACACACAAAGGAGATACTCATACATAACGAATCTTTTGCAAAAACAATGAACTTTGCTTAAAACAAGAAATTTTAAATGACAAATAATGAGTTAAACATTAATCATTAATACGGATTTCTGAGAAACTTTGCTGAGGTTTTTTCTTCTTCCTCTGATTGTTAATACAACTTTTGATTTCTGTTTTAAGTATTTTTTTTTCTGAAACCATATTTCATTTTAATTTTCTGAACATTGTCAAATGCCAATATTTTGTTCAACTTATGGGAAGTTACCCTTTTTTTAAAATGTCTATTTTGAAGATGAAATCAAATAAATTACCTAAAAAAACTCATTTATTGTTACAAAGTGCCAGTAAATAACTCAGAACGTTTGAAGATCACCATGCGAAACCGAAACTGATTAAGTAACATTTAGGCAAACAAAAGACTTAAGACACAAACTTAAGGCAAAGACAATGTCAATGTAAGGTCACACTGAAAGACGGAAGGATGTTCCGTCTGAAGTTCATATGGAAAATTATACAAAAAACGGATTGACAAACTTTTAAAGCATAAGGGTTATACAAAGCTCACACGATTGCCTCAATCGTGCAAGCTGTAGCACTGCGTTACACTGCATAAAACTGCCTCTTAGCCGATTTTCTTTTTCACTGCACTAGATTTACAGCTTGTACTTTTTTATAGGAAACCTTGGCATAGAGATTAACCTCGCAGTTGCTAAACCGCAACTATTTTCAAGGTTAAAAAAACCTGGTGCTTAGATGTATTTTCATCCCGTTGGCCTGGACGTCGTAGAACTTGATAGGATAGCAACCAAATGAGAAAACGTTCTCTCTCCAGACTGTTCCAAGTTATTAGAATAATATTAAGATAAGTCGCGGCAAATATACACGTTCTTGGTTAAAAAATATCAAGACTCGTATAGGTATCTTGAGTCCACGCACCATTAACCCTTGAGTACTAGATGACTCTAAAATTGGTTCAAACTTCAGACTGATGGTTGGCTAATAGAGCAGCCATACTGGAGTAGAATGGTGGAGATTTTTTAAGTTCAGCTGGGTTAGTAGTCACTTTCTTGCTTTACACCACAGCTTCTTAACTCCCTTCTTCGCTAGAGTTAAGGGAATTGCTAAATGCACCAGCGACGATTTGCCAACGCCTTTGATAAGAAAATTGTAAGATTGTGTATTATCATCGCAGTTTCTGCGGTCATTAACTATGGTCTTTCAACATCCCATTAAGGAACAAGTGGGGAACTTCTCTCAAGTCAATAAGGTGAGCACAACAAAATTATCATGCTCACTAAACGAAATTTACCGTTTAATGCCAGCTCCGAAATGGTAATAAATTTTATGGAGAAGTTTTTATATGGCTTAAAATTAAATTCCGCCACTGCAAAGTTGTTACATGTTCTTACCCGGTGTTGCACCTGGGTTTACTTGTATGATAGCCAGCTACAAACACCACTGATTCTGGTTATAATCGGTTGGATTGTTCTCCGGTTTGCCTTCCTGGCCGACATTAAATAGTCTATGTTGGGACGTACGAAATAGGAGCTCCAATAAAAAAGGTGGGTAATTGTAGGTTGGAAAGTTGCGGTTGCCAGATTCGATTAGACACAGTAGCAACTTTTGCTGATATAGATGCATATTCTAATGGCTAAAAGGATTTACCATTCTTGCTTATAACTTAAAGCTTAAAATCAGTCAAAACATTATCCATCTTCAAGATGGCCACTAGTTGTTAATGTTATTAATTAAACCGACTTTTTGCTAGACAGTGTCACGGCAGAAGAAAGCTAAGACGGTGTTATACTTATCGTCATTTCTTTTGTCGATAAACGCCATAGTATGGCTTTGTGTTGTGTCCAATTTGCCTGCTAAATTTTAATGTTTAAACAATGTCCACTAATAGGACAAGCGCAAAGGCTATACAGACTAGGCCGAGGTAGAAAAATATACTTGTTTACGTTTTTATGTTTCAGTGTTTATTATGGCTCCAGTTAGGGATACTCTCTGTTTCTCTGTAAAATGAACCGAATCGATATTCCACAGCTTTAGTGACAACGCTTTATTCGTTCCGGTAATTTTGCGACAGCTTTAGATGGCAAAGATGCAATAGAGCTGGCATCCCTAGATTTGGCGTACCGTCTTTCAGGCTGATGTTAGCAGTCGGAGGTGATTTCTAATAAAATCATGTCGTCCTCTTTTGCCTAATTCGTTGTTACGTTTCGACGCTCGAGATAGAGACAAAGGGTTGTATAACTTTAGTTAAATTCATGCACAGTCAGCTTCTGACCTATAAGCTAGATGGACGGACATTGTATAGGCTTTGCAGAGACTTTGTGCCTCTTGCGACAGTTTCATTATCGGCATTCAACATTGATCGGATCTGCCTTAGGTAGACGATTTTTGCAGTCTGCAATGGACGTGCGGGTACTCGCATTCTGGATGACCTTTTGTCATTTAATACTTTACATTTTACTTGACCCTTGTTCCAGGGTAAGGCGTCATAGCTGATATGTAGAAAGTACCACTCACATCGCCTTGTTAGATGACCACCAAAGCGTGACTGTCTTTTAGCACTTAACTACAATAACAATCTTATGCCCACCCGGCGCTTTCTAAGCTGGTTCGAGGTAGAGCTATAGTTTAGTGGATGTTTAAGAGCTCAACCATGTTGGTCCGTCTGCCCAAAGGACATTTCTAATTTGTGATCCTAGCCCACCTTAATCGACTTCGCTTCAACGTTATACCGCCTAAAACGACAACTTAATGTTAAAGTCCCGACATAAAGCTCCCTCATTCTTTATTAAAGAGTATTGCTCTTAAAGACATTCTCACTATATCGTCCTTTTTTCATTTTTATTGTTTTTGAATCTAAGTATCGTCAAAAATTCTGAAAAGGCTTCCACATTAATTGCAGAAATTTTTGTTTTGTTCACAGTTTAGCTTATACGAAACCTCGAAGAAGCTCGATCATGTTGGTCTGTTTGTTGCTAACCCACGTACAAAGGACATTTCCGATTTGAGGTCGTAGTTTAGATTAAGCAAAGTGCTTTTAACATGGTGAAATAATATTATATTGATGTTTATTTTCATATTACCGCCATAAGAGCCACCTATTAAGTTCAAACAGTCGCAATTTTCGAAGTGTTCTGAAAAGCAGAGTCGTGTAGGCTGCCTTTTGAAATCTATCTTTTTGCTTTGATTTCAGATCAAAATTAGAATTTAATTGTGTTGGAGTATGTATATTAGCAACATTGCTTTGAACGACAGTCGGCAATAACGACTAAATATCGCTGGACCCTAGAATGTCGGTCTTATAACCCGTAAGATCAGATCGATCGAACTCGATTTGCAGTATTATAACAGAATTAAATTTTAACGAAAATTATAAGAGCTGACAAGAAATTTTCATATTATACAATAGTAAAGGGTGGTTAAATTATAACGGCCGATGTTGATTTTGAATAAAACACAAATTATTTAGGAAATGTTTGTCATTTTTTTATTATGATAATATTGGTATAGCTCAATTATGCACGAAGCAAAATTTTGGCCAAATTGTCGCCGCGACCACGGCGGCACACCTCCATCGGATGGTCCAAATTTTCGATGACGCCGAGGCATAATAGAGGTTCTATGCCGTTAATGTGCCAAATTATTTTAAGCTTTATCTCTTAAATTGTTGCTGGCTTATCGACGTACACCATTTTTTCAATTAACCTCAAAGAAAGAAGTCCAACGGTGTCAAATCACATGATCTTGGCGGCCAATTAACATCGTCACCACGTGAGATAACACGACCATTCAATTTGTCGCGCAAAAGAGCCATTGTTCGTTATCTGTGTGGCAAGAGGCACCGTCCTGTTAAAACCATATATCGTCCACATCCATATCTTCCATTTCGGGGCATTAAAAGTTTGTTATCATCTCACGATAGCGAAACCCATTCACATAACTGCCTGACCGGCTATATTTTGGAAAAAATACATCCCGACGATGCCGCCAACCCAAAAACCGTACCAAACAGTCCACTTTATGGGTGCATTATTTTTTCGACAATCACTCTTGGATTATCATTCGCCTCAATGCGGCAATTCTGCTTATTGACGAATCCACTGAGGTGAAAATGTGCCTCATCACTGATTTTCTTTGAAAATTGTTATTTACTTCATAATAAGCCTGAAGAACTTTAACGCGTTACTTGCTTGTGTATCTTTCCATGGTTCAAATTGAGTTAGTCTGAAATTGAGAAATATCAAATGAAATGCAAAATAAAAATTTGAATTTTTGGGTGTGGTTCATATTTAACATCGGCCCTTATAATTTAACCACCCTATATAAGCTATTGGGTTTCATGAAAAAACACATTCAGCGTTGAGCAAAAGTAATGTCATTATGCGATTTATCTACCATTTGGTTTGATATAAAAATGATTTTCAATTTGCACGAAAAGTGTATTTGAATATGTACAAAATACGAGTATTATGAAACTAAATTTCCACCGCTTGGCATCATCATTCGTTTTAGAGGTATGGTTCCTCGGGCAACGTTTCTTATTTTGATCCCTAGAATACGATTTTCTTGTCACTTGAGCGATATTTTTACCTCTCTACAAATCAACCGGCAATAGTAGACAGTAGTAGTAGTAGTAGAGTAGAGGTTCACATTTATGTCTCAGTCGTGCAAACTGTATTGTGTTACACTGTCTCTAAGCCGATTTTCTTTTCACTGCCCTGGATTTACAGGGTGGCTCCGAACAGCTTATACTTTTTAAAGAAAATTTTTGCTGGAGTATATGCTCTCACTTGTTAAGAAGTAAGCATTTCAAAGGTGGAAACCTGGCGAAGAAAGTATTTCCATCCGGGTGGCCTGGGAGTCGCAGTCCTTATAGAATAAACTTGTAAAATCCTTAAAATGTATGTGGAATATTCTAGAAAGATGTAAATCATTTAATAAGGATCAACAAGGGATCTTGGTAGAGTATCCTGGATAGTTCTGGAATGTATTAGAATCTTTTTTCTTAATTGTAGGACGCTCTGGAAGCAGAGTGAGAGATAATGTTAATGCTTATAAATACATGCTGCTTTAGCCCAGTGACGTTCAGTCTATTGTAAACCGTTGACGAATAAATATCGATAAGAATTGTGAGCAAGGGTTCAGTTAAAACAATATATTATTGTACCAATTTTTAATGGACTTTCGAAAAAATCAGAGTTAAAATATTAAAAAAAAAAATATTAAGTTTTATTTATAAGGGCCAACAAACAGTGCCAAAGCCGAATCGTAATATTGTGAAGTCCTTACAACTCTAAAGTAAGAGTATGACTCATTTTAATTACACATTTTACTTTCCTTATATCAAATCAAATGCGAGTACTAAAATTACCGTCTGAATAAAAGTGATTTGTGAGTTTTTGCCTTACATGAAAATGCCCCATTTGTTATCATAACAAAAAAAACAGCGGGTTATTTGCTCGAGTTTGTTTTGCTTCTCCCCCCTTTTTGGGGAAATCACAAATTGTTTTATGAGAAGCCACCACTGAAGTGCAATGATTCGTCTCATTGTTGTACTGGCAAACAGCATTTAAGCAAATTTCACAAAATATTACCTTACAAAACTCCATGTGGGGTAATAAGGGTCCACCGTTCAAGTGCTGCATCACAGGCCCTCCATGACCCGCAATCATGCGGTTCATTGTTTACACACTTGCCTTGCGATTTACTTATAAAACACGATGTTGGCAAATATGTTTTGAGATTCACCAACCAACAACAGCATGAAATGAACTGAATTGAAAAAAAAACAACATTTCGGATTTAAATAATAGTTTTTGCTGTTAAATTGAATACATAAAGGCTAAATTTAAATGACTCTGCGG
This sequence comes from Hydrotaea diabolus, assembly GCA_963513945.1. Taxonomy (NCBI): domain Eukaryota; kingdom Metazoa; phylum Arthropoda; class Insecta; order Diptera; family Muscidae; genus Hydrotaea; species Hydrotaea diabolus. Next base: position 104,365,035 of record OY740720.1, on the reverse strand, counting down.
GGAGGGCATTAAATATTCACACTGTGCCGGTGTGTCAGGGGTTTCTGAGCGATACTTTCTCTCCAAAAACACATACGAGTTCATTTGGTGAGTGTGAGCGTTTGTTTGTGTTGGTTGGTTTAAGCAAATATTTAATTTATTTATTTAAATATTTAAACAATTTTAATTAGCGGTTGTTATGATGCTATTGTTGTCATTTTGTGCTCGATTGTGGTGTATTTTTCGTGTTTTTTCGACCAACTGGGATTCCCTCGCCCCAGTTTTTTTGCTTGGTGTTTTTTGTTGTTTCATGGAGTGGCCACGGAAACACTGGTGGCGTGCCGTTTCAATTTGTTGTGAGCTGGGACTCCTCCCTAAATGAAGTGAATATTGTAAAATAATGTTATAACGTTAAAATATTCCCAAGTGTTATGCTAATATAAACGTCAGTCATTAGATGCAGCTTCTCTAGCGCTCTGTAACATGAGTAGCCTAGCATTAGCATTCTTTGTGACTAGCAGTGCCTCCGTTGGATGATTTCCGTCTTCCAACACCAACATCTGTCTGCCAATTAACTTATCAATCATGTTTGCGCGTGTTGTTGTTGTTGCGTTTTGTTCGTTGTCTAAAAGGCCCCGGCGGTAAAAGTTATAAACAAACAAGTAGGAGGCGGGTTGTTTTTGAATGTTGTCCATTTAAAATTTATGTAAATTTGTTTAATATTATTATTGGTTTTCCTTTTAGAGGTGTGTGAGTGTGTCTGAGTTTAAAAGCATACAGCATAAATACACAGCTATCTTGCAGGCTATAGATGATGAATGGGTAGACATTTATTAAGTATTAATTGTATATAAGCCATTGTCTAATAACCTATGAATGGTAAGATATTAATTTTAGCTAGTTACAAATCTCAAGGAAAACGTACAAGAAACGAAGAAGACATTTCGTATTTGACGCATATTTATGGCAGTGATTAGAAAACGGCCATCAATTCGTTGTCATAGAAAACTGGGTAGCCAATTGATGTCAGTAAATCTTGAAACAAACACATACATGCGCACATACTGCAAGTATTGATTAGGTTTTTTTTATCAACAGTAGGTGACTGTGGCACGTGACTGGTCCTAGCTGCTGGAAACCACTATTTGTGTTAAACACCTGCTGGCAAAAACACTCAGTAGAACTAAAGTTAATTAGAGTTAGATTCCAAATCGTACTAAATTAATTATTTTTCTTCGTCTTCGTCGTGTCTACGGCGGCTTACGAAAATATATCACCGTCTTTAAACCACTTGACACTTGTCTTTATAAGGGAAAACCCCACTCGAACACTAGAAGCAGAGGACATTAAATTTAAGAATAAAAATAAAAAAAATTGAGAAAGTTTTGTTTCTCAAGTCTTTTGTTTAAACAGTTGATCATTCAAAAAGAACACAGCTTAAAAGGTGATAATTAATAACACCTCAATTGATTAGGCACATTGTGTGGTCGGTTACAACCAGACGTTTGTGTCTTGAGTCTTTTGTTTTCGCTGTACTAATAGCCAAGAACAGGGTTTTGCATATTTCAAGACCAGGGGGTAAGACTACGGGGTAAAACTAGAGAGTAAGCTGAGCTGAAATCATTTTTTTTTAAATCTGCCTCGATATGTTGAAAACTTTTGATGACTCGGTTCAATAAATGCAAAGTTATTCGCATCTCGAATATTGGCCTCGAGCTCGTCGAATGTGGTTAAGTTTTTAGCGGTAATTATGGACATGATCTATTTCAGCAGGAAACAAGTGGGCAAAGAAAGTTCAGCCTGGCCGCATATTATATACTTTCCATCAGTGATTGCGGTTCAGTCTATCATGAATGGTGCACCTAAAAATTGCCCGCCACCTAAGCATTAAAATGCCTAAAAGCCATTCCCCTTTGTCTTATAGTGAAACTATAAGTATACAGTCTTAGATAATTTGAGGAACCCACTGCTAGCATTTTTCTTTAAATTACTGTAGTGGGCGGAAGTTAAGGCTTAAGCCGCTGGACATTGGTATATATAACATACCATACCAGTCAGTCTTTGAAACTTGGATGGTTTGTGGTCGTTCCTACGTTTTGCTCAATCTGCAATGCCAAAACTGGACCGGCCTAGAAGAATATTTTTTGTGCAAATTCCGCATATAACTGAGTACATGCCGGGTGTCATTTTCAACTGTGACGGCCCTTAAAATTTAATAAAATAATAATGCACATTCATTATTTTATAAATTTATTTGAATAATATTTTGAAGAGAAACCTGACAAGCAAACACTTTTTGCGAACGTTATAATGGTAGAGCTGCCCACTTCATAAAATTTAGTATTTTCGTGGGCAATTGTGTGAAGAAAACTTGAAAAGTAAGGTTTACAACAATAGTTCTCATTCGTTTGGGGAGAGCCTGGCCTTATAGAGTTCGGTTTTACTTTCAACAATTGCAGCAAGGCTTTCTGAAGAGGGTTTTCACGGACCCGAAATCATGATAAAAGTAGTGTGCAGCCACGAAAATCAATGTCACTTTGCCATTTTGTTAAAAACTTGTCTTCTATTTAAATATAGAAGCAAGAGGTCTTGAGCCGGTTTCAAATTTCGAAAACCTTAAAATTTATTAAAGAAGTTTATGTTGTAAGTCTTCTGTTTTAATTGTTATTCTGACTGTCGAATTAAAATCTTTCATATTCCGTTTATGTTATCCTATATTAATTAACAATTAACTCTTATTTGTTCTTTTCTCTTTCCAGGTATGTATTTTCCATAAAATTTATTTAAACGCTGAATACGGCAAATTAATTAAGGTATGTAAAGTAGATGTGTTGCTTTAGCTTCTTAGTAAACATATAACTATACAAATAGCAATGTTTTAAAATTAATTCAATATCTGATATCTGTAAGATAGCTTATTTTCATTTCGATGGGTGAGTCGCAACTTTTAAACAAAAGAGGAGTTATTACCCTTTTTAAAACTCTAGTTAAGCAAAACAAACAAATTGATCCAGCACTTACCCCTACATTTAAAAAAAAAAAACTTTCAAATGCTTTAAGAACATTTACATTTTTTAATAACAATTTTTTAACGAAAAAGTATAAAAAATGATAAGCGACTTTTACAGTGGCTAGAGGAGGCCAGTGGTCCAATTCTAATTTTTGCGATGGCATTGTTTTACTATTTGGGGATAAAATTGTACTTTAAATCTAATATAACGCTTTTGAATTTTTCTGTTTACGAGTAAATGGACTGCTTCCCAAAGGAAGATAGACTGGAATCCCTGTAAACAAAACGTATAACCAAATGTACTCCAACCTAGACGCAATGAATCCTAGTCACAATATGATTCTGAACAGGATGGAATCAGGATATAGACAGCATTTAATTTAGCAAAATGTAATATAACCTTTTCTATTCACAATATCCTACTTCCAAAATCTAGAAAATTGTTTGCATATTCTTAAACGGATTAAAGTGGTGCAATCTGTGCGACTATCACTTAGAAAACATGAACATTAATCAGCAGCTGAGATATTTACTATAACGCATTTTTGGCCTAGATCGTTTTTAGTATTAAACAATAATATCCGAAAAATAGGATCGACTAAAAACATAAATCAGATGTCACTGGTTCAACTAAGTGCTGCAAGCTGCTATATCGTTGGTGATCTGAACCAATCAGGTTACCGAGGTCGGTTTATAGTGATGTATAATTTCTATCTGTACATCTACATTGAGATTTTTGTAAAGATTTATAGAACATTATAAGGATAACTTGTAAAGGCAAAAGATCGCTATAACTACACTAGTCTGATAACTAGCTAATATATTGCATACAAATATTAATAATTACACAGTGCAACAACCAAAATGCAATGGGATGAAACCAATTGCGAATGAAACTTTACATTTTCCATAACAAAGCCTTCAAAGGTTTTTTTTAGTTTAGTGCGAGATTTTTTTTACACGCATTTGAAGTTGGTGATTTTGGAACGCTGTCTAACAAGAAAATATCATTGGAAATATGATAAAGTAATGCTTATTTATTTTTATTATCCTGGAAATTTGTGGTATCTTACTGTTTTTGGGGATGATGAAATAATTTATTTATTTATTTTTACCTTAAACCCACGATAGAGGGCGCTGTCATACAAATTGTGTAATTTCTTGTAGATATTAATAGAAAACGGTGTATTTACTTCAGTTAGGCTGCAAAATAAGATATAATACTTTTAAATGAAAAAGTTTGTTTTGTAATAAAAAAAATAATTTTTCCAATAAAAAACACAATTTTTTCCATAAAAACTGCATTTTTGTTATAGTAACGTACTAAGAATAACAAAATGTACTTCATAATTCATTGTAAAACATATTTCATTAGAAATATGTTTTACAATGAAGCCAACATCAAAAATTGTTCAGCCTTAAAAAAGTAAATACACCGCGTTGTCCACGGAAGACTACAAAAAATAGCACCATTGACAGCGCCATCTAGCGTGAGTTTTAGGTAAAAATGAATAACAAAAATGACCCCCAAAACAGTAAGATACCACAACATTCCAGGAAAATTCGAATAAATAAACATTATTTTTTATCAAATTTTCAATGATTTTTTCTTGTAAGACAGCGTTCCAAAATCACCAACTTCAAATGAGTGTAAAAAAATCTCGCCCTGAACCCACAACATCCCTTTAGGTCACTGAATCTTTGGTAGAGAAGAATGTGTAAAAAAAGATCTTCTCAATGTAAAGTTGTATCAATATTTTATGCACAAAGACCCATAACAGTGCTTTGTAAGGTTGCCTCAAGCAAAACGCGTAAATAGTTGACAGAAACGATGGTATTAAAGCGAAGTGGGTGTTTTTTTTTTATTTACACTATCATAGTTACAGAGTAAAAATATATGCATTTCATTAATAACTTATTTTGAGTTTTTACATGTAGTATTGCTGCAAATAAGGCTTATAATATATTAAAAATTATCGTTGTAAATGAAAGATAGGGAAAACCTTTAATATGATAAAGAAATTTTGAGTACACCATTTCATTTCATCTTCTTTCCAGAAGATGATTAAATGGTTATACGTACAAATGTCTTATTACTCTCTACATTTGGCAGAAAATCTTAGTGTAATTTCATTGAACATTTGTGTTAATAATTTATGTCTAAATTTGATATGTAAACGATTCGTTGGATATCGTCTTGGTAGATTATGGATGCATTTCAAGTTTTTGTTTTGTATTATTTGGAGTTTTTAAGGTTCGATGTAGCAGCCTTTATTGACCAGACTTGACATCCGTAGGTAAGAATTGGTCTGATACACATATTATAGATCAAAATTTTATTTTTATAGCTTAATTTTGATTTTTTATTTATCAGTGGATATAAAGCACGTCCACATTTAATAGCTTTTTCGCAAATATGAGCGATATGATCTTTAAATGTAAGTTTTTTTTATCAAATATTACACCAAGATATTTGACTGAATCTTCGAGAGGAATATTTTCTCCTTGAACAGACAGCGTTTAACTTGGAGTTCTTTTTGGAGATTTATTAAATTGGAAAATTATCGCCTTAGTTTTCGCAGAGTTTATCTTGATTTTCCATCTATCGAAGTATTTTTGAGAAACTGTAATGGCTTTTTCATGTTCTTGACAATAGCATTTGAAACCTTTCCTGTTACGAATAAAGCAGAATCATCCGGAAAAAATGCAGCCTTTTGGTTTTTTGGTATTTTAAAGTCCGATGTAAAAATTGAATATAAGTGCGGTGAAAGTAATGACCCCTGAGACACACCGGCTGGGATTAGTCTTTGTGTGGAAAAACCTTCACCCACAGTTACCACAAATGATCTTTCACATAAAAAGCTTTTTATTATTTTCTGCAAATAGACTGGATAACCAAACTGGTTCATTTTAAAAATAAGGCCATTGTGCCAAATGGAATCGAATGTCTTTTCTATGTCTAGATACACAACTCCAGTGGACTTTCGGTTTTTTTTTGTTGGATTCAATATAGTTATATACTCTTTTCAGCTGGTGAATAGTTGAGTGATCTCTTCTAAACCCAAACTGTTCTTTATTTATAATACCATTCGATTCTGAGAACTCCGTTATTCTTATTTGAATGATTTTCTCAAATACTTTATCTATTCCGCATAAAATACTAATAGGCCTGTAGCTATTTACTTGTTTTGCATCCTTGCCAGGCTTTACGAAGTGGGTGGTTAAGACAGGTAAACTGAAAAAAATTGCGCCGATTTCGGCGGGGTCCGTAGGCGGCATATGCAAAAGTATTATCTTGCTGCTGCAGAGGATGCTTAGATTGGAGGCAAACACCCTTCTGCTCTACTATCATTCGATAGTAGAGCAAATAAGCTGCGGTCTAGTCTTACTGCATAGCTAGGACAATATGTTTGACATATTGCGCAAAAATATATTGAAACAGTCTATTGCAATGCTGCCTACGATGTGACCGTGAGGTGATAGGTTGTGAGAACTCTGACACAAAAAATACAGGGACCTTTAATATTTTCAGATTTATCTTTAAAGCTCCGTTCGGAACCACACTCAAGGTGAAGGGGTAAATCAGAAATAATAAATATCATCATAACTACATTTTTTCACTTAATATAACAGACGAGATAAAAAAACAGACGGAGAACTTGATAAGAAGCTCTGTGCAATATAAAGTTTGCATTCCATCATCGAGCCCTAGTGTTTAACGTGGGCTTCGAATACGTAGTAAACGCATTTTAAGTAAACCATTTTGAATGACATTTAAATTCTTTGAGTTTTCTATAGAGACGAAATTGATTTTATATTAACTTACTCTGTCTAGAAATATATGTCATTCTTATAAAGACGACCTCATTAATAATATCAATGAGTGTTACTGACTTGCTTCAATATTGCAGGACACATGAATTGATTGAGGTTAATGGCCGGTTGGATGCTCCTACAGCCACCTACCTAAATGCGACTGATTTAAACGAATCTAAAACTTACTCATAAATTGGTGACTGATATCATATAAATCTTCATCAAGTTATATTCCCCAGAAAGAAGACACCTTTACTGTTTGTTTGAGTGCATCTTTTATGATTCATGTCCACAATTTCCAAAGAGAAGTGTCTGCTGCCTCAGGCTTAGTCTTAACTTCAATTAAGCACCACCAGGATGTTTGTTTAAATCAATTTTGAAACTGAAAAGGTTGAGTGGATCCTTTTCGACATATACAAATGTCGCAGCGTGTAAGAGGTTCTGTTATTTTCAGGTCTTGTTTTTTTTTGTAATTTCTGAAAAATAATCCGTAGTAGATGTTTTACTCTGTTTTCGGATCGTGGCCATATTTTTGTGCCTGAGCAATGGCAGGAAATTGCACAAAAATTAAAAATGCCATAACGACAAATGCGTGTTTGCCAACATTAAGTCATTTTTGCAACAACTTTTCTGTTTTTTTTTGAATGTTTTATAATTTTGATTTAGTTTTGGTGTTTTTTTTCTTGTGTTCGACTGCTTTTTCGTCAGATACTCACTCGGCATGAGCTCATCATATAAATTGATGTTATTGTGGCAGTTGTTGTTGTGGTGGTATCATACATACATATATATACATATATATGTTTAATTTAGTAACCTTTTAAATTTGTACATTCATATACCAAAAATGAAAAATTAATCTTTAGTATACAATATTTTTGTATAAGTATATGCACTGACTGTTATTCAAAATGATCGGATACGAAACCCCCGCATTACTTGTTTATTTTGCAGTCGTTTTTGTTTAAACAGAACAATTTTGTTTAATTTTTTTAAGTCGTTTTAACTTAATTAAGGTTTAATGTTTTTTTTTTTTATTTGGGAAAAATTAAAATTTTTGCTTTGAATATAAAAGTGAAAGTTTCACGTAAAAGATTTTGCCCAATTATGGAAGTCGGTGGGGACAGCAGCGTTTAGGCAAATATTATCGTTATGACATAACACTCGCTTAAAAATGGATAATGCCGTTCCAAGGCCATCTCGAATTTTTTTAAACGCTTCGAAGCGCAACCAAGTGTAGTTTTTAAAATTTTAAAAAGTAAAAAAACTATAACACCAATTATACAATACATGTCATCCCAAACTACCTCCTCTACCCTCCTATATGAAGTGCCTTCCAAATTGATTTTGATATTATTTAGAAAAAAATTCTTTTTATTTTTGTGCCACGGACCCATTTCTCTGTTCAGAGAATATTTTTGCTCCGAGTACTAATTTTCCTAGAACCTAAAAAATTAAGCATAGGATGATCTTTATACAAATGATACCAATTAGTATATATGAATATCAACCAAATTGATATATTGAAAGAGCCATAACCAAGATTCTTTGATATATTAAAAAAACATTTTTTTCCTTTTGTTTCGCTACATTATTTGTTTAATCGAAGGTCAAACATTTATTTATAAAATTTTTAAATTCAAACAATTCATGCAACTGCATCGGCAGGATTGGAATAAGCTCATCCAGTCAAGGCAATATTCCAATAACTTGATGAGGGCTTCTTACACTATTACAAGAATGGATTTCTTGATGACTGTCTTAAATGTCTGAGTTGATTCCAGAGCATCAGTCCTTCATGGTACTTCACAAAAAAAGTCTTACAGCGTCAAATCGTAGCTCCAAGATAGTCAATATCAACATTGGCGAGACGTCTGTTAACACGATTGCCGAACATGGTGCGACATCCTGTTGAAATCAAAGATCATTCAAGTCCATGTTTTTAAGCTCTGGCCACAAAATATGGCTTATCATGTTCCTGCAGCGCTCATCATTTACCAAAAAGCGGTATCCGACAAATGCCAACGCTTCAAAATGCACCCCAAACTTTCACAATCTAAGGATGCATTACATTTACCTGTTGCGGGGTTTCCGATAAGTTTTGATTTTTGACGTAGCCGCCGAAATAAAAAAATTCTCTTTGTCAGAAAAGAATTTTTTGTATCAAATCATTGTCCATTTTGAACCAAAACTGTTCAAAATGTCTTAAATTTCTAAGACAACGGGAACTTGTAAGCGAATAATGTGAGCTGTTTGCGTAATATTTACAGCAGGCTAAAGCGTGAATTGTCGATCGATCGCAAGTCGATGTTCTAGGACTGATTTGCACACATTCATTCACACTCATTCTCATTCGTGCTGACCGCCTGATGAGGGGGCACATAAGTGTTAAATCTACTGTTTTTCGACAAAAGAAATGTATCATACTTCTGGTGGGAGAACTGGCCTCGACTAGCACACTGACAGCTCAAAATTAAGCAAACCTATAGGTTTCAGGGATTAGTCCTAGCGCGTACTACAGTATAAATAATTCAGTAATTTTTAAAATATTTAAGAAATAATGTTTTCACTACAGTGCTAATAAATATATTATTTGAAGTCTGTACTCAACACTGCCGCTACTCTCCTAAAGAGATGACACATCATTTCAAGTTCCCAACCATAGGAATACAACTGGGAATAGTTGAGCAGAAGTGCTAGCCAGGACCCAATCTACCCTACTGATTCCGGGAAAAAATAAATCCATGATCATGCACCTGTAGTTGCACTTTATGGCAACTAACTTTAGATGGACTTCATTTAGAGATGCCACTCAATCAAGTCGTATGTGGTCCCGACGGACACAATTGAACTATTATAACTACATAAGTGTGTGTCAGGATTATGTGTGTCTTGTAGGCAAATATCTTCCTGAAACTGTCTTCCAAACTGCTGTTGCTGTCCGTCATTACATAACACTATCTTGTTGTAAGACACGCAATACGACTTACATTGAGATGGCAACTGTAGCAGCTGTAAGGAGTAGTTTTTCTTTAATTTGAGTCTTGAAGCGTTTAAAAAGGTTTACTTCTAAGTCCACTCATAGAAATAATTTTGTAAGAGAAACTGCTTTATCCAGTATGCTTTATCCAGTATATTATTACAATCTTTTTCCTCCTCCTAGCATATTAGGTTTGCATATTAAGCCGACTACATAAATATTGGTTAACTTTAGTTTCCCAGCTCTCACAGTGGACTATATAGTCTAAATAAGTCTGATGGTACAGACTTCTCTTTCAACCAAATCAACCGTTTTATAGAAACATTTGACTGGAAAAGACTCATATATGCCAGAACATGAACATGTTCTTTCATTCACTTATGTGAAATTAAATATCCAATATTCGCAAAGGCTTTTCCAGGAGCTCTTTAAGTCGTCGTTCCAATTTTTGATAACTCGATTTCTCACGTGGGGGGTTACTCCGGCAGTAGCTTCTCATGTGGTGGTCTCTGGCGCATCTTAAGTAAGTGGTTTGTTATTTAGACTATAAATTAAAGTTTTGAAGTGGCTCCAAAGAAAACAATGGAGAGTTGTAAAATCGCATGATGGCATGGTGGCGGTTTTTTAAAGAACGCTCACAATGAGTTGTTTTTCACCACTTCGAGATTTCTGCTACTAGAGTAGCATCAAACGCAGTGTTGCTGGAACCAAAATTCGAACACATCGATTATTTCAAGCTCTGATCACAGAAAGACATTTAACATCGCTATACATCGAGAAGCATTAACGTGCATGGTGTCGCTTTCTATATTTCAAAAAAAATTCACGTGTGATGATGCCGCCGTGACATAAATAGCATAAAACTGTCGATATGTATGCATGCACAGCCCGTATGACTTGTGTTCAATTAAATATTAGAAAATTTGCTTGTTTACATAGATTCTGTTTTATTTCTGTTCTCTGGGTAAGAAAATCCATAAAATATCATATGTGCCGGCGACTTTACAAGTAAGAGATTTATCTCGAACCCGTTTAAAAACATCACTAAAAATACACTATGCATATGGAGTTGACGTTAAACAGGAGCTCCCGATTAGTTTGTATAAGAATTCTATAGTGCACAGCTCACTGATTTGAGATAAATTTCCCCTTGTTCCTTAATGAGATGTTGTGGGAATTGGGCCTAGTCTGCGAATACGATCTTGTTGGCCGACATCTAGATTATCTTCCTATATTTGATATATGTATGTTTATATATGAGTGACTTCAATTCGTGCGTCAGCCAATGTATGCTTTAATTCAACCGCAAGATATGCTGGGTTGGTTCTCTGGCAACGCCCAATTAAGCTGATCGGAGCCATATCGACGCTTCTGGGATTTCTTAGTAATGTTTTCGTTCACTTCGCACCCATCTAAGTCTTGTGGGTTGTTTACGGTCCTCAACAGTGCATTTAAGCTTTTTAATTTACAACCGACATCGAATTTCAATAATATTTTTTTGCGATTTCATAAGTTCGGCAGGCAAATCAATGCAATATTCTCCTGTTCCATCTTGGCAACTCCTCAAAGATCTTACGCCTCTACACTCTTGCCTATTTTGCCCATATTATAAGACCACCTTCGGTTTAGGTCAATGACTGAAATTTTTTTGTAATTTGCAATCTCCATATAAACCTCTGGCTTTTGTTAGTCTTGTGACACACGGGAACCCGTTTGCAAATTCGAATAAATCCTCGTATACAAATTCAATTCAAAAGACTTTGCTCTGACAAGTATCGCCAGGAAAATAAACAGGATTTGAATATTTGTTTAGTGCCACATTTTTCTTTTGCAATTAACAATAACGAATGGAAGTGGAATTTGTACTTCGAAAACAAAAACATGTAATTTTGGCCTGAATATTAAGCGTGAAAAAACAAAAGTCTTAAGCCACAAACACGTTTCGGTTTTTTTCCTCTCCCGCCTCTGAAAGCTTTTGAATGTTAAATGAAGTATTGTTTTTCGGTAAACAATTATTGATATCTGTACATTAAGTCGAAATTAAAAACAAACACAATTCTGTTTAAGCACTTTTAGTCCTAAAATATACCGCCAGAAAAGGTAAAAAAAAAACAAAAACGCGACCGGGCTACTGTTTGAATTTAAGCAGAAAAAAACGCACACATAAAGAGAGAAACTAAAAACGATGACCTTCTGGTTTTTAATTCACTAAATAAACATTTATCAAAAAAGTAACTTTGAAATTAAGGCAGAAAAACTTCAAAACTATCACACATATTTTTTTGGTTGAAACACTAAAATCGACCTGAAGAAGCGGAATAATTTAAACACGAAGTTTTAAATCAAGCCCAAACGCAAAGAAAACTTCGATAATATCTCGGCTTAGCAATTAACACATTAAAAAAGTGATGATGAGAAGCCACAGAAAACAAAATGAAAAATTTTTTTCGTATGAAATCGATCAAGCCGCCTCCACAGAACACCATGACATCACTGAAGAGCCTTTAATTTAAATTCAATAAAAAAAACCACAAACATTACATCAGCTTTGCTAAACCTAAAAGAGGAAGTTAGCGAAGAAATAACATCAGCTTTGCTAAACCTAAAAGAGGAAGTTAGCCATTTTGTGTAGAAGTAATCTTTTAGAGAATTTTGGCTTTTGTCAAACTGATCTTTTGAACGCATGGAATTAAAGACTACAAATCTAGCTTTATTATGCAAGAAAAGTATGAAAAATATACATCTTTCGAGTTGTATGAAGCATATATAAATCACAAGAAAGATATTATAATGTTTTTAAACCTAATCATGGGTTCTTGAACTCTACAAATGTTTAAAAAAAACTGTTTTTGTCCGTATCTAAAATATTGGAATACCAACCCATATTTTACATACGGACTCAACAAAATATAGCCTAATTATATATTCTATTATGTGCAAAAATTTCATGATCCTATAATTCTTTCAACGGATGTGGCTAGATCGTCTTAGAACTTTACTTTATGTTATTTAAAGGTGGTGTTACAAACGGATAGATAAATTTAATACACACTCCATCTTTTGACCGAAGGTATGATAATGCAACATTTCAAGAAATGCACGTAATTTTGATTATTTTGCAACAAAAAACGTGTATTTAGCGTTAAACAGCCACATTTCGTTGCTGCGAAGTTCACAGTTTTTGTTTTATGATCGGAACGAATTTCGCATGTTTCTCATCTTCTTATCGCGGACAGTTTATCATTAAGATGTTACAACTTTATGGCTTTATGGCCACTTGTTTTAGACAACATACTAGCCGGCTAGCTGGCTGGCTGTCTGTCTGGCTGGCTTGCTGTCTGACAGACAGGCTGCTATGACTGTTCTTGACTTGTACACTTTCTGTTTAACTATAATGATGGTCATTTCAATAAATTTTGTAGAATACTTTTGTTCTTATGGTTTATTTTTGTGTGTGTATAACTCTTGTTTTCATTCGGAATCCGGTGCTTGAGCTTTGTTTTGTTCCCTCAATCCCGCTTATGATGATGTTGATTGACCTTGAATCTCCGCTTTTTTTCAGCTTAAAGTTTCAATTTTTCCTTTTCAGACATTTTGCGCGAAAAAAGATTGTTATCATTTCGCTATTTTAATGCCGCTGATTGTTGTTATTATGATATTATTATTGTTCTGCCTTTGTTAGCGTTGTTTTGATGTCTGAAAACGTGACTACTTTCAAAAAAAAAGGAGGAAAAACAATGAATTGAAGTTCAGATAAGAGAGCGAAAAAAATACACAAACCGAACACAAATTGCCAACTGAAAATGAAATTAAATGAATTTTAAAACAGAATTACTTAAACAACAGCCATGTGTACTTTATACTCGTAACATTAAAACAAAAACAAAAGTGAATGAATTAAAGCTTAAATAAGTAAATGGCTTTGTTAATGTCATCAGCATCGATCGACTCGCTACAGCAGAGTTCATTTCATGAGAGTCTTTTGGCTTTTGGAACGCCGAACTTTTGCATAACTCTGTGTGGCAAATATTACTCAATTTTTCCATTGGTTAAAAACAAAATCGCATAAATATCCAAAAACGAAACAATATGCGGTTTAATTGAATAAAGCAATGACAGCAAAACTGCACGTTTATTTATTGGTAATAGCATCATCGCTATTCAACCAAGTTTCTTTCTTAAGTCTTTTGTTTTACACTTTCGAACGCAAATAACACATTTTATTAGCACAGTTATAATGGTCTTATCAGAAAGTGAAATTCGTTTGCTCAGATGTTGATCAATCTGTTGTTAATATAGACAACTATTCGAACGATATTTTATGGGGTAATCCGTAATCAATAGAAATTGGAAACATCCGACCTGGACAGATGTTCGTGCACTATTTTGCACAAACCTTTTGTGTCAACATATGGATGTCAATTGAATATTCTATAAGGAAAGCAGAATTATAGTAGAGACGCTTAGATCTTAAATTAGTCTAACTGATCCATGCTATCGGATAAATATGCGAACATTTCCTTTTATGTGCTTCTTCCACGAATACCTATTGTTGAATTTGGCTCGTCTTGAAGAACCATAAGGTCGATTGCTGTTGCTGGCTTACATGCATAGATCTATGATTTGTCACCTGTGATGCTGTTATACACTGCATTGAGCTACCGCGGTTTTTTCAACATTTGTTTGCTTCAATTGAACGAGTCTTTTTTTAGCATTCGTCAAATAATGTGGGATCCAACTAAGAAAAATCTTCTGAATGGTCACATGAACACTTATTATCTGGTTGATGCTTGTCATACTAATACCTAAGGATTCCATAATCTCAAGGTATGTCACAGGTCGCTCTTGCATTATCATTTCACGCACAGTATTGATGGTGTCCGGCAAAACGACCGAAGTTTGACAACCTTCCAGAAACGCATCCTCGATCCAACGACGTCCAAGCCTGAATGCTAGCTATCAGCGATTCACAGCGGTTTTTGATGGCGCTTCATCACTAAAAGTCGAAACAAATTGTTGTCTCGAAACTCCACTCCGTAAAAAATCATCTCAAAAAATATCAAAGGGTTAAATAAATTTTTGAATTTTTCAACACACTGCAAACAAAACAATTCGCGCTCAATTGACAAAACATTTTATGTGTAAACAAATGTCAAACTTTCCAATGAATGTTCCATTAGGCAACACTATTATTGCCAGGAACCAGAATATTTATAGCAACCCTTGTACCACGGCGGATCACTGGGTACTGATTAGATAACCTGATATTGTGAAGATGGCCCTCATATGACATGAGGAGACTGTTTATATTTTCAGGGCGGCATTATGGTGGGTCTAAATTTGTATTCACTGCGTCATACCTAGTGCTTTGTAAGGGTTCAACAAGGATTCTTTATCAGCTACAAATGTATGAGTGCTGCCGGCGAGTGACTTGTAAATCTTGTTTCTAATTTTTATGTTATTGTTGATAGCTCTGCGTAATCGCGAAAAAGGCTGTACAACTAGGAATTTGAGGTAGCTGGTAGTCATAGTTTGGAAGTCATCGACTTTTTCATTAAGGGATAGGTGCTGTCGTCCATTCTAGAAACAGTGGGACTGATGGTTTAGGGCCGAATATTTTAATGTTCCTTTCTGTGAAGAAGCAATATAAATCAGTGAGATAACAGTGAATTTTGTCGCACATTTTATCCGCTTGTGACGCGTGTGACATAATTTCAATGCCGCCTGGAGAGATAGACATTTTAGAAAGGTAGAGGTTCAAAATTGTATTATCCCGGCCTGCTGATCTCCCTGATTTGCTACTCAGTATTAAGATTGTGTCGGAATGCCGCCATCCACCCGTTTAGTGGTGAATACAAGTATGTGCACTAAAAGGTCATTCAAAATTCGTTCTTTTTTGTTTATCCCTGCCCATCTGGTCGATATTTTTCATCATTTCTTTTTTCTACAACTTCACCTACAGTTATCTGTACTTAGTTCCTAAGATATATCAATCCGTTTAATGGAATGGCTTGTCCATGCTTAGAAACGTTTCAGAGGCAACCGTAATAGATATTATAAAGAAAATGGGAGGACGAGATAAAAATGACAGAATTTATAAAAAAGAAACAATTGATTTTTATACTCACCTCCATGGATTGGGTAGGTCGGCTCTTTTGAGACAGAACCGTTGTCCTGTAAGCCATAGTCCTGTTTAGATTCGTGAATATCATTTTTCTAAAGATTACATATGTCCATTATTGAGCGGAAATAGGGAGCCCGTAGATATGGCCGATAATTTAGATAAATCTTAAAAGTTTAAGCATTTAGAGATAAGTGAGGAAACTCCACTGTCGATATTTTGAATTGATATACTTTAGTCAATTAATCAATCAATTAATACTATTTTTGAAATCGTGACTAAATTAAATTGCTGTTAAATACTTATATGTCCTTAGTTTAAGGAGAATGATGTTTTACGGGACTCTATGGCCCACATTGTGCGGTCCAAGTTTCGTGACTAAATTAAATTGCTGTTAAATACTTATATGTCCTTAGTTTAAGGAGAATGATGTTTTACGGGACTCTATGGCCCACATTGTGCGGTCCAAGTTTCAAATTGGCAAATATCTTAACTAAAGTTATATATGGATTTAAGGAAATGTTGACAGTTTCTGGCACACATAGGTCTCCGAATATTAGGGGATATTTTTTGAGCCCATAGGGCTCATAGACCACGCCCTTAGGTCAAGGCTTTCAATTAACTAAATTGTTAAATTTATGTAAAATTCATATTCTTTAGAAAATTCCAATGTTTCTGGGAACAGATATGTCTATGTTCGAAAAAAAAATTTAATATATTATACTGATTCCTGACGAAATTGTATTGTCCCATACGTCTATGGATCAAGAAGGCGGACATTTGTGCCTCTAGGGCCTTTGTATATGGTCCGAAACCACAATTGGTCGAAATCTTAAATATAAGTATAATTTGGATTAGCGAGAAGATTTCACCGTTTCTCGATACCCAAACGTCCTCGAACATTAGCTCTTAATAAACCCACCCATTTATGAAAGGTAAAAACATATATCACTACCACTCCAAAAAAGCTCATATCACCGGCTAGCAATTATGTAATTTTGCAAATTAGACAAAAAATTAAAAACTGCATTAAGGCTTTTTTTAGTCCCTTAAAGGGGAAGATTTTTGACTATAAGACATATACTTATACCTTGAAGTTTAAAGTCTATTCGTTTGGACTAAATCGTTATAAGAATTACGAGATTTCACAAACGAAATAGCAAACTTATATATACTTATACTCCAATCGTATGGTGAAGAATATTTACGATAGAAGCATTTGGTACTGACGTTTGATTTCAAATCCAGGACGACCTTTATCAGAAAGCTGCAAGGCTACAATTGCTAGTAGCAAAGCAAAATCTTTAGAAGGCTTTCAAAGCAGCTCACAGTAATGGTTTCCCTTCGTTCCAAAAAAAAGCGAAGGAGAGTATGTGTCTTAAGTCTTTTGTTTAAAAACTAATAAGGCATTACAAAAATCTAGAGCCCATAAATGCGGCAAAATCAAACAACGATTAAGACCAAATGTTGGTCAATGCACGCAGAGAAAAAACATGGTTACTACATGGTGACGGCAATAATAATATGTTCTTCGCAATTAAAGTATGTTCGTCGCAACCATAGCATTGTTAACTGAATTTATTTTTGACAATAGTATAATTGCTGCAATATTAATATTGTTGAAATGTAACAATAGTATTATTGCCAAATTTAAAAATGAAAATATGGTTATAGCAACAATATAAATATGGTTGGTGCGACAAAAGTATTGTGTTTTGCGTTTTATGTTAACAATAATATGATTACGGCAATCAAACTGTATGATTGTAATTTTTCTTCATTTAAATATGCTTTTTAGAACAAAAGTTTTTAAACAAGCTGCTTTTGCTTTGTTTAACTAAAATAATTTTAATAAAACGCTTACGTTTATTTAAACACATTTTTTCTACTGTGAAATAAATCACTCCCTATTATTTTGAATTTAATGTATTTTTGAATAATTTTCATAATTCAAATCTAAATAGTGATTATACTATGGTTGTAGGGATCATAACATGGTTGCGTGTGAATCATAGTATGGTTGTGAGGATCATACTATGGTTGTATATGAAACATGCTATGGTTGTGAGGATCATTCTATGGTTGTGGAGATCATATTATGGTTGAGTGTGAATCATACTTTGGTTGTGGGGATCATACTATTGTTGTGAAGATCATAGTATGGTTTTATTTGAATCATACTATTGTTGTGAGGATCATAATATTGTTGTACCACAACCATATACCCAACAATAGTATTAGCCTCATCGAATATTGTCACCACAACCATACTTTTTTCTGTGTGTGGCATTCGCATGTCTGCCTTAAACGCAAATCCTAAATTCAACCACGACTAGTTTAGATTAAAAGTTTAAAAATCTCTCACCACAAACATTTAAAACCTTATTTGCTTTAATTAAAGCCATTAACTCTCTAGACTTGTCAACCTTATGCGTCAATACAATCAATTCTTTATCCACTTCCAAACCTTTGTGTTGCCATTTCCACTCGTTGGCATGTCATATTTGTCAACAATACTATGCTGTAATGTTTTCATATTTAATAGTCAACCTCCAACAAATTACCGCTAAACACACCCTTAATGTCAATAAAAACTCTACCGAAATGTTTACAGAATCTTAAACCGTCAGTATTAAACCGCCAGAAATAAACAAGCCAATATCTTTAATGGTACTTAAACTGAAATATACCAAGCCACAGCAAAAATAAAATGGATGAAGAAAAACACAAACGAACCAAAATAAGACAACACATCAAAAACCCACCTGATGTCATTTCGAGCAACAACCAAAGCCAATAACAATAATTTTGTTGCTGCTATTGTTGTTTATCTGAACACCATTATCTCTGTCATAAATAGTTATCGGGCAATTTTGTTGTTTTTGGTATTTGTTTCCATCTCCTAGACAGTTGCCAAAATTATAGACAAATCAATTGTTCTTCAAACAATTTAAGGCAAGAGACAGACAGCCACAAGAAATAGAAAAAAATATGGCCAAAAAAATCACCAATTTGATTATGAGCAATTATAGAGCGATAGGATTCTATGAATATGGGGAGGGATAAAGATTATATCAATCTATCAAGTTGGATGTTGGGCCAAATTTGAGTTCAAGTTAGCGATTTTTCTAACAATTTTTTTTTATTTATTTTGGTTTTTTAATTTTGGTCATGACGGCCAGAGTAACGGCAAAGACACCTACACTCGTTGGTTGTTACGAATTGTTGTTGTTGCTGTTGTTTTGACAGTCAACAATTTAAGACTTTTAAGTCATAAAGTAAACATTTTCAAATTTGATTTAGAACGTGTTCAAGTTTATTTAACACAATTTATGTATGCATTATGTACGTAAGACTGTATGAGCTGTACCCATGAAGTGCCTAATCCAATTTTTTGCTTCGTGTTCTTAAAACACCACACCAGCCCACACTCGTTTTGGTTTTTATGAAAACTCAAAAGCATTTAACTTCGAAAAATTGCCTAAAAATCAAGGAAAATATTTAAATTTATTCTCTTTTTTAAATATATTCCAAAAACAATTCTCATTATTATGTAATTATGTCATTGTTTTCTCAAATAACACTAGCCGCAGCATTTAGTTATGATTTAATCATAAGTGATGGCAGCAAAAAAATAAGGCCCAGCCCGATATGTGTCAAGGTAACGTGACATAATGCCCTTAACACTATCCCAATCCATCCGTTGACAAAAAAACCAAATGATATAAAAAGTCATGTGAACTTTTTGCTGTTCAAAATGCAACCTCGTACATCAAGATTTTGTAGCCACTTGATGGCTTTCCAAAGTACCCTTCAGCTGAAAAAGGAATATGCTGAGCTGCATTTTTATTTTGTCACACACGAGTCATTTGAGTTAATGTCACCACATAAGTTGTCAATTTTATTCGCTTAAAGTTGGTGTCTTAAGTCTTTTGATTTTTTTTCGAGCGTTTGCAACCGAAAAATTATTGAAGTCTGTGAGACATTAAGTCACAAATATACTTAAACAAGTAACCACTAAAGTGACCATATTTGTTGAACAGATTTTGTAGTTAAAAAAGGTGATCCTTTGTCGATTTTTTAAAAAACTTTTAAAATCGATTAAATAACAAGATTAATAACTAAGTGGGTATATAAGTAAGTAAATACTAGGTATGTATATACTTATATACATACATGGAGCATAATACAAACATTTTAAGAAAAGTTGCACCTTAATGTAATTTTGAGGAACGCGAATGTGCCAAAACCTACTAGTATATGATCAAAGTAGTTTGATGAAACTCTATTCCTCTGCATACTTCGCGACTGTTTAATATCAACTAATATCCTCGATTCCTACAAGTAAATGTCATACTTTTTAAAATAATTTTAAAGATTATGGTTTTATCAGATAGACACCATTAAATAGCAATTTAAAAGCTCAGCAGAGTGTTCTAGCACATCACATGTAACACAGCCTTTACTGTATCAACATTTGAAGTACTGTATCAACATTTAAGTGTTTGAGTCATATCCTTAGCAAAAGTTTGAGAAGCACAATAAGAAAAAAATCGTTAATGTTAATAACTTTCGTAGACAAGGTTAACAGTTGCAAAAATTCGCTCAACACCATTACAAACAGGACAGATAGACTCAGTGGGGTTCCAGGACACAGTTACGTTAAAGAAAACAAAGTGGCAGATTTACTTGCACGTCTAATAATGATGCAGGTGCTGACAACTCCACTATCTGTGCCCTAAACTAAAAATATATAGTTTTTGGGCTCAGCGGCCTAAAATAGACAGAAACAGAGTCAAAACATGCTTGAAAATAACAAGAGTGTTATTAGGATAGTCGTAGGATAGGTCATGTTTCTGAGATGGCTAGGAAATGGCAGGTGGGAGTGGCCGACTTCTGACGCCTGTAAGATAATGTAAGATAATTGAGACAGTGAGGCCTGAGAAAGTACTTACTTGAAGATCTGCAAGTGTTATTCTCCTGTTAGATGGTAGATCTGCTGAGTTTTATAACCGGCCCATCTTGGCTCAAGGACAGAATCCTACAAAATTTGTAGTTTCCATAATTATACAAAGGACATTGAAATGATCCTTTAATGGATCACCGAGGAGATCTACCATCTTTTAATTTTTAGAATTTAGACACCGGTAAAAGTCCTTCTAACTCAACCCATCTTAATTGAATATGAGTTATTACCGTTTCGAAACATTTTGCATGTATATTTTATATATTAGAAGACAAGTTTTTTGTTCAAAATGGCCAAGTGACATGTAGTAACGTGGCTGAACACTGTTGTGATGACCTGCATCAGAAAGCTATAGGCTGCAATAGTTGATTTATGTACAAAGGTTAGCATCGGATCCACTTGTTGGTCCAAATCTGTTTAATAAATGCATTATAAGTAGTATAGCCTCGAGATCGTTTTCTCTAGCTTCTGATATCAGAATTCTCGTTTTCTTTTCCACTTGGATGTCTTGGTTGTTCCCGGTAGTAATCATCTAATGCCTTTCTGGCTGAGGTATTTCTTTTTATTCGACTGACATTCTGCCTTTTGCATTTATATTTAATTAAAAGACAGGTTTTTTTGCCAAGTGACATGTATAACGAGTATCTTGGCCGTTCACAGCTTTCGTCACCATTTCGGATCTGCAACGACCTGCATCAGAAACCTACTCACTGGAATTGATGAAAAATGTACTTATCTTAGTTTAAAATTCACTTTTTGGTTTGGATCAACTCAATAAATGCTTTATAAGATCTATGTCTCGGTTTCGTGTTTCCTTTAACTTTCAATATCAAAATTCTTGGATTCGCCAAAGTCTAAGTTTTTCCTGTCTGCATTTTCCCTGGTAGTAATCGTCTAACGCCTTTCTGACTGCGGCCTTTCTTTTTATTCGACTAACATTTTTAAGCCAGCGCACTCATTTTTGTCGGGAAACAGCTCAGCTACCCGAATATGCAGCTGCGTCTGCAAAAGTAAGGAAGAACTTTCATCTGAAAAATTCCCAATACAAGTTAATCCGCTTTTTTGATCAAGTGTATTGCAAAGGGCATTTCGAAGGTGGGCTCTGTATTTGAGCAGTTTATTCGGATTTACTTTAGCGCTGACATTGGTCTATTAGTTTATGGCCGATGTGAGGTATTCAAATTCCTTTACAACCCCGGCTATTCGAGTTCATTATGGTCCCTCTTGAGCAGTTGCCAGCATACTTTGGTCTTGTTCTCATTAACCACTAAACCCATTTTAGACGACACAAATCCAACTTTTGATGTCGTTCTATCCTTTTGGTAATTTCTACTTGGTATCATATGTGAGAAGGATTTGGCTATTGGTCTTAGTTGGGCCGTTTTATTGACCTTTCCAGAATTTTCTCCATCAAGATGTTGAAGAAGTTACAAGACAAACTGTCACTCTGTCTGGTAATTTTGTATCGGTGAAAGGTTGGAGAGGCCACTTCCCATTCCACAGAGAATTTGGTGTCACTCTGTGCCATTCTACATTCACACAAGTTTTGCTATTATCCCATACTTAGACATGGTTTTAAGTTATCTCTTATTGAAATGCTTAATGCATTCTTATAATCGGTGAAAAAGTGGTATATATCGATTTGGTACTCATGGATCTTTTCAGTACTTGGCGCAGATCGATTGTTTGTTTATGCGTTCTTAAGCCACAATAATATTTTTAAATCAGGTCGGCGAGAACAGGCCTCTATATAAGTATAACACACAGTATAGTTGATTGTATTTAATACACCTTGGAAAGGAGATTTTTTTAAATAGTTGGAGTAACAGGTCTTCTCTCCCTTTTTGTGCATTAGGCATAGTACGATGAGGTTCTAGTCAATGGGCTTGTGGGCGGTCTTCCAGAAAGTTTAAACTAGTTGATGCATGCACCTTATCAGCTCATCTCTTCGGTCTCTTGCAGATCCACCGGTATTCCGTCGGCTCCTGCGACTTTGTTGTTCATGAGCCGTGTTATTGCTTTGTTGACTTTTCCTATGTCGGCGGGGCACATTCCACCACACTATGTGTGCTTCCGTAAAATCGGAAAAATTTTCTTTCAGATCCTCAGCCCATTCAAAGTATATGTAACCATAGTATATGACTTTCACAAATTATTTAAAAAAAATTTTATTCCCGATCCTCAACACACGCGTTGTATCAACTATCCGAATCCCATTTCAACACAAATCTATAACAGTAGACAAGCTTTTTCATGTGGTCTAAAATATTTTCTGGTGTCTTCTCTCTTGCCGTAAAACTCGATCTTCTCACATTGGCTTCTTTCCACTTGCCTATTCTTTCCTCAGTAAAGACGACTCTGCTCCCTTCTGAACTCCCAATATCGCTTCTACACCGCTCGTGCCGCGATAGGCGTCAGACTTGCCTTGTAAGCTATGCTCTTTGCTTCTGTCATGGCCCCTTTACATCTTATCGTACCATTTTGCCGCTTTCGGTAGCCAAATTTCTTCATCGGCGTGTTATAGAGGTTAGTATGTGTTGCCACTGATTGCTGACGTCATCGAACGGAGGGATTTTTGAAAGGAGCGGTTGAGATAGCTTTGCAGAGTAAGCTTCCACTGGCTGTGGTAAATGCGTGGTCTGCGTCAAGTTTTTTCTTGTTGTTAGTATGAGCAACTTCTGCTGCACTTAATCTAGTGCATTTATTTCCACTTGCCTTATTGTATGGAGTTTATCTAGCCTCTTCTTCCACTCTTCCATGACTGTTTAGAGATTCAAGAGAAGTTCCTTGTTTGTTCCTTTAAGGGATGTTGTAGTGAATAAGTAACTAAGGTTAAAGAACAGCAGTGATAGAATATTGTGAATAAGGTCAATCTGGGAAGCAAAGCACAATTTCAATCGGATTGGGTTATAGGTCAATTTCCTCCCTTCCTATATAATTTGGTGTATAAGGTCCACTTGCTCTCTTCCTAAATATGAGAGTCGAAACTAGTATTTTAGAGATTCATTTTCATTTATCACATAAAATATCCTTGGACAAATCCTTGACTTAAGTTAGGGAGACTATAGACAACGGACTACTGAAAATCATATCTTAGTTATGAAGTATAATCACAGTAGATATCATACGATGTATACATTAATTGTTGGCCTCCATTCGCGTGAATTTAACTGTAAATAATTCAGCTGCAATATTAGCTTTTCCGCAAATAGTTTGAGTGAATCACACGTACCTCGCCCTTCCCTCAGAGTGTTAATATCTGTTTTGATATCTCAAGATCGCGGAGATTTTCTTTTGATCAATTCCAGCACTCCACGCTTTATTAAGGCATTCTCCCCTTGGGACTCCAACTGGTCCAATGACATCACAATGCATTCAATGCTCCCCCATATTTAACTCTTACTATTTCACAATCGTGCATTGCAGTGCAACAATGAAGGGTGTATTAAGTTCGTTTTTACCATATAAAGCGTTTTTTTACTGCTTTTTATGTTGGTTTTTGTGCTGCTGTGATTTCGTTTATGTAAATGATGCGGTTTGTAAATCGTCTCTTGTTGTTTTTAGTGCCACCACTAAATAAGGAGTCATCATCAAGTCGGTCGTTGCTGTTGTCGCTGCCTAGGTCCATATACGATATCTGTGGCATGACTTTAAGTACGTTTTCTGCTCTTCCAACGAGAATGATGATGATATGCAGAATGAAAGAAAACGGCTGAAGTACAACTGCTTAGCTTTGTTTCGTATAAGTATGACCAAAAAGAAGACTAATCACACAACGTCATGATAACCAGCACCACCATCATCAGGAGCAGCGCCAGCAGCAGGTGCTGCCAATGCTGATTGTTGAAAAATGGAAGGCACATGAAATGACAATTGTTGGCTGTATCGGATTCAAATTGAATAATGGGATAATTTTGATCGACATGAATGGGATGATTATGGAAATTGAGGATGAACATGAGTTGCATTTTATTTACTAGGTAAAATAGGGACTTAAGGATGCGGAGCGTAATAAACATGTTAATCCGAATGTCTTATATTGACAAACGAGGAAATTGATTTGTGAAAAAAACCTTTAATTTGATTTATAATAGTTGATAATAGTAGTTAGTTTAGGGCCGCACTGTTCAAGTAGTTATATGTACCATCTGCAACGTTCCAAAGATTCCTTTAGGAATCTTGCCCAATTTCATTGGTATTAGACTTTGAACGATAAAGGTACACAGTGGTAAATACCGCGTGTACGTTAGTGACGCAGTCAGGGGATTTTTGAATTCTTCTTTTTGAACAAGAGTTTTTATTTAAATATGGGCTGAGTCATACACATCTCTTTCCTATGGAACCACAGCATCATTGCTTTAAGTTATTTGCTTTCTCTTTAGCAATAAAATATATTATTTCATGTATTTCAAGTTTACAGTTTCATGATCCCTTTAGCCATCACTTAATGCGTTTGTGTCTTAAGTCGTTTGATTTTGGCTGTCAATCACTGGCTTTCAGGAGTATTTCTTTTTTTTTCTTGGACCAAAAAAGCTGTCTAAATAAAATATTAAATTTCATTGCTTATTTGCGTTATTCCATGCACACGATATAGATTTCTTTACGCGTTTTGTTGATAACTTTCACAGTTAATCCTCCAATACACAAATATTGGAAACGTTCCTTGTCAACATTTCAAGACAAACTTCATGTCTCGATACTGCGAAAATCTATATTTTAGCGGACTTTCACTTTTAAATCCTATTAAAATGAAAGAGGGAGAGTAAAAATGTTAACCAATAGCCCAAAAACTTAAATCGCTATTGAAATTGTTTCGAAATTATTGAAGTTAAGATGAAACCTTGTAAATCGCCTTATTATTGAAAACCATCTCAACTGATTTTTAAAATATAGATAAAATTTTTAATTAATATAAGAAAAAAACAGAGAGAAAGTATTTAGAAATGTAAAATTGTACAAAGATCATTATCACCTACATTCACGTAGTTTTGAAGAACTGTATTTGTTCAAGTAACACATTGATGTGTACATTAGACCATGTTTATATTCCTGTTGATAAAATAAAAGTAAAAAAATAATATAGAGGCTGAGTTGCTTCTCCTTAAAGTAACTAAAGTCATATCCTTAATATTTTTCCTCTCTCAATGGATGTTTAATCTCAGATTAAAAACTCTTGGACAAGGACACGAAAGATTGGCTGGTACCAGTGCTAACTTTAACACCTAACAAATCTGTCCTTCGAAAGGTCGTTTTGGCTCGAAATTCCTAAAATGCATCTCTCGTGTAGATGTTGCAATGTTTGTTGCAGTAACAACGGAACACTGATAGAAAGGTAGTCATGTTACCAAAAATAAAGTATCACCTTATTAGCTGCTGCAGAAGCTGTAGGGCCGATGAGGAAAGTGAAACCGCTGAAAATATCATATGCTCTTTATCAGCTTTATATCTGAGAATTATTAAAAATATAGGCTCATCCTCCGTTTCAGAACTTTTAGGATTTCTGTGAAGTAGGCGTTAATTTCAGAGAGACTTTGAGAGAGAGACTTACCAAATCAATAACCAAACACCGACTTATACTCCAAACCATCTAAAAGCTATATCTGTGTTGTTTGTACATTGAGGCTTTAAAACTGACACAGTTAGTATCACAACGATGCTTAAACGACTTATTGAGTCATAAACTCTCTTCAAGTTATCCAAACCTAAGATGACAGTTACATTTTAAGAGGAGTACTCTAGTGTGGCTCGATTTGGATTAAAATTATTTGGATTAAAATTAACAAAATGAAAAACTACTCGATCATTTTGAACCTCTCATTAGCTTTGCATATTCTATTTTACTCTGTGCTACAGAATATTAAACTTTTTTTTAATGATATATTTACTATTTTGATCGATAAAGAACCATTGGCTGGATCTATTAGGTAACATCTATATATATTCGTCCGTCCATCTTTCTTTGTGCTGCGCTAAAGATTACAATTTTCAGAAGAACTGTGAGAGTTGTCGTGACAAAAAAGTAAAGAAAAAGAAAGTAAAATGTGTTCGTGCTGAAAAAATGTTAGTCGGACAGTCTGTCAATATGGTAGAAAGACGCAGGATTCTCACTCTTTGACAATAATACTTTGCATATATATGCGTATATATGCGTATATACGAGTATGTGTAGATCGTTAAACAGCACACATAATGGTATAGAAGAGCCGCATACACCTGCGAAGAATCGCGTCTACCAGACGGTGATGTGTTTGCTTTAACCTCGCCGACTTACTTTGTGACAAACAACAACAAACCTGGTCCTATTAGCTTGAGGAGTAATTCCTCTTTCAAAATTACAAACAAATGATCACAACTCAAAAAAAAGAATCGGCTTGGTTATATACCCTCCTTGTCCTGTTAGGATTCGTGTAAGGTAAAAGTTTACTTCGCTTTGGCGTCGGTTTTGCCAACAACTTAATACTTCGATTCTACTTATATGCAGGTCTACTATCCCTTTGGCTAACTTTTCCCATTAACCATATTTAAAAGAATATATAATCCGCTTATCATTTGATATTTTTCATAGATTCTTGATTCTAGATTTTGTTCGCAACAAATATCAACATATGTGACAGCGCATAGAGAAAGGGACCTAAGGGTAAAAAAAATCAATTTTCATTTTTTCTTTAATGTGGACAACATCTGAGCATCGAATGTGACCGATCCCATGCCCCAAAAGTGTTTTATGAAAGTGATGGTACACCAAAGATACACGTATTTAAATCTTTAAAATGGATCTCCTGAACAAAACTGGTTTTCACCCTTAGGTCCCTTTCTATTTTGCGCGTCACATATATTTATTGAAAAGGTTTTCGCAATTACTCTGGACACCCTCATATCATTTTTGAGACTACATGTTCTAGAGATAGATATTTTATACTTAATAGATGTGTTTTCAAACTGGTTATCAATAGAGTACAATTAAAAGAAGGCCCTCCCATATTAGGCATTATTAACACTTTTACAATACCATTGGTCTGTTTATAACAAAACTTTATAAATTTTTTTAAATTTAAGCTATCCTCAATCAAAATCTGCTCCTATCTTTAGAATCTATCTCTTCCTTCTATTGCATCTAAACGCCACCTCAGTATTATGCTATGCCAGGTCTTGTTTTACGAACGACTATCAGACAAGTAAACCCAGACTTAAATCCGGGTAAGCATATCCAAGATATATATTTCAGGGTGGAGTGTATGCAAAATTTTTCGTTTCTTCATCTGGTCGTATTAGTAAAATATTTATCAGATACCCAATATTGACCACTGCAAAGTTAAGAACGATTTAACCATGTCCGTCCATCTAGGACCCTAGTTTACATGGTTTTGGTATTTTAAATGTGCGAAATCGCCACAGAGGTTTAAAAGTTTCCGTTAACTTAAGAAACCTTAAAAAAGGACACTTTTCGATTTTAGAATCACTATTGTGGGCGAACCATGGACAAAATGAAGATAGTTACTGGAAATATACCTAAAACATGAAAAACTGACATAGTTTCTGGACGTTACAGCTGTTGTGTTCCAAAAACGGTTCGTTTGGTCAAATCTTCCGATCAATATAACACATGGACATATTGCTACTCGGATTTAAGCAAATTTCACTATGAATCTAAATGTGGACTTTTTCAAAGTTTTAATTCAGTCTAGGGTTGGACTCTCGAACCGAAGGGACACAAAAAGACGTCCTAATGCTAAGGATCCACCGATAAATATGGGCATATAGATACAAAAATTATAGCCGGTACCACTATATATCCAAATATGGATATATTTTCAAGATTTGGCTGAGATCGGTGCAGCACTTATGGACCCAAATAGCCCAAACGAGCCAATTCAAATGACGGTTGAGGGTATAGAAGGTATCGTCGTACATTATATTCGAGTCTAGGAGTTATGAAAACGACATTTAAAGAACTTCAAATATATTTATGTATGATGCTATGCCACTAGCAATTTCGTACCAAAATGGCTCATTGCCTTACGCAAACTGTATTCTGCATACAATAATCTTTACAGATACCATAGTTCTTTATTTGCTGCAGCTTGGTTTCTTTTACTGAATCTTCGTCTGATTATCAGTTGGAGAAATGGTGTTTCTAGATCCTTTGCAGTAGCGATATATCAGGAAAAAAATTTCGATTTGTTGACATTTTCTGGCGTAATTTACTCTCCAGTAATTCTCAATTTCCTTATGTGTTTCCATTTATTTTTTCGCAATAGACGATTTTCCTGCCACCTCAACTTGCTCCAATAGAGTTCGTGTCGAATATGTTATTCGCCTCAATAATGCTAAAATTGGTATCGGTAACCAATTGCAATACTGGTAAATAATCGCACGCAACCACCAATATTTTGTTGTGATTGCGTACGATTTAGACAACATTTTAATTCAATAGTGAAGGTAATGTTTTGCCAATGGAAGTAGAACGTCTGAGCTTATCGCACCAAGAACTCTATTAAACTCGAGCGCATGGCTATTAAAATCGTTCTTTCTTAATCTTTGTCTTTAGGTTGTTCCTCAATCTCGAAAGGAGATATTTCTTTTAATAGAAATACAGAGTAAATTTTGCACTAAATTCGCCTCTCTATTTTCAATCTACAATGGTTTTTTATATAAAAATCATATAATTTTTCATTGGTAAAAACAAAAAAATTTAAATATGAAAAAATAATGTGAGCAATGTTCAGACAACAGTTTGTGTCTTAAGTCTTTTGTTTTCTTTTCGTTCTTTTATGTTTTTGTAACGGCTTAAAACAAATCTCTTTTTTGCAACATTGTCTGAATAAGAAAAACTCCTATAAAATTAAGAAAGTCTTAACATTAAATACATTTTAAAGGCTACCGTGGTCAATTAAGTATTTGCGGTGTGCACAGTCTTCTTTTACGCTGTCTTGTTCAATTCCGTTGTCGGATCTCGAAGACGATAAGAAATCTGCTCCAATTTGTAACCAAAAAAAAACCCGAGTTATTTCAGCTTCGTTCAGAGTAACTTGATTTCATTCATGGTACTGGATGAAAAAAAGTTAAGCTTGGCTACAACGTGTTTCAATTGATAGATATAGTCCAAACTTTTTCATTAGACCAAATTATAAATAAAAAGCCTGTTTATAGAGTTTTTCTTTATGCCGGCCTCAAGGTAATCTATTGGCTACAACTGCGGCTGACCAGTATTGGCTGGATATGCTCGAGATAACAATTGTAAATGTTCAATGCCGCTGTAGTTGCTTTGGCTTTTGCCTTCTGTCTAATAGAAAATGTGTGCAAAAAATGTTGGCTGCTGCCGCTCTTGGTGATCTTCTGTGATCGGCTCTTTAGTGTGTTGGGGATTTCTGGTGGCGGGTAATTTATTACAACACTTAAACTCCAACTTGTTGACATGTGATATGCGTTCGACTTTCACTGATGTCTGTTCAGGCCTCTGCCATAGTCACAGGCTTAAACAAATGTTATCAGATCTTTGCCGTTTATTCCTCTTGTACGTTTTGTTCAAATAATACTAGATTTCTGCTCATTGGATTTGGCTACTCAGTTAAGGTGATTTTTATCGTCGTTGTATTGTGTGTGTGGTACGTATGTGTACTCGATTTCATGGCTGTTAGATGAAAGCAACTACGATTAATTCCATTTCATGGTGGTTTGTGGGCTTTTTGTTTTGTTTGTCTATTTAGAGTTTATTTGCTTTAAACTTAATCAAATCAAATGAGTTTAAGTAGTAACGTCTGGCAAAATAATTTAAAATAAAATTGAAAAATATTTGAGATCAGATGATTTGGTTGATGGCATTAACGACTTCCGAGAATATACACAAACATTCTTTGGGAAATATAAAAGCGGACAACTATGTTAATGGAATAGCAACGAAATTGATCAAAATGGGCTCAAAAAAAAAGCTATCGTTAATCTTAATTGAAAAAAGCTCTAATTTTACTTTACAACTTCTATGACATTTTTTTCTATCCATTTTAATTACAACCTCTCACACGAATTCTTTAACTTCATTATTTAATGTTAATCTATAAAAGTCTTTGACCCAAAATCTGATGAAAGAACGCATTTAGATTATCTTAGATTGTTAGAAGCTTATACTCCCACATGGAGAAAAGAGTCAGTATATAAAAACTAAAAAAAAAAACAATATAAAAATGTATGGCTCTTCGACCCTAAAGCTGCCCACTCACCGGTGATATTTTTTACGGATTGACTTGATTTTACTTCCGATTGTTACTTAACCATTTAATTAAGTGGGAACGATTTTGGCGCAGAAAAATCTGGTTTTGTATTCCAATTTTTGCATAATCTGCAAACTAATTTGTTTAATTTTAGTCAAATTTATAGTAAAATACTCTAGTGTGTGCTAAGTTAAATATTTATTAACTTATTCATTCAATACGATTGCGCAACGTGCTTTTTTTCAAAATCTCGAACAAAGAAAATATCATTAATATTTGATTTTTTGAAATCAATCGCAACTCAATTCGTTTATTTACGCACTCGTATATTATCTTGTCCATTTATAAATAATCTTGAATTTTAAATTTGTTTTAGCAATTTAAATTATTCGTAGTACGTTAAGTACAAATGACGTCATACAAATAAAATCAAATTTTTGTTTTGGTAGTAAATAGTAAATATTTTTTTGCAATTCAGTTAAAAATGGATTTAATCCAGAATTTCTGTAGAACTCATATTTTATTAAAATCGTTGCTTTTGATTTGATAGCTCTGTTCAAAAGGCATTAAACAGTAACCGGTTTGGGCATTCCTGTAGAAAGAATGTCGAAAACCATCTGCTTCTAAAGAACTTTAATTGAAAAATAATTTAGAAATTAGCAGTTGGCTAATACTTTTCGTTATAAAGTTTTCATATTTAATTTAAAATTTAATAAATTACAATTACAACTCATGAATATTTGAGTCTGTCACCTTAGGTTCTAACCTCAGTCGTTGTGGCAATATTGTGATATTTGGATTTTTTTTATAAAAAAAATCCTCGTTAAGACAAAACAAACTTGTCCTTATGTTAAATGATCTCCTGAATCCAAATTTAATGTTCGTTTTGCACCAGAATTGGTATACAATTGGCAGTCGAAAACAAAATTTTGATTTACTGTGCCTGTAACTTTCACAATTTTTATTCGATGTTTATAAATTATAATTTACATGAAAGATGCCTTTCTTATCAAATAATTTTACTAATTTTTTAGTTAACCGGATAACAATTGCTGAAGTCGACTTCTCATAAACAGCTCTTCCGTCGAGTTTTTCGGGGTTTTGATTGCTATATAGGGTAATCCATCTAGAAGTATTTTTGGTAACTTGAAAGGACTTTTTACGGCATTTATTTTTTGAAAATAATTTCCTTCAAATGTTGGCCACTGTATTATGGAATGAGCGTTCGGTGAGAAACGGTCACATCCGCTGTTTTCGACCAAAATTTTGTTCAGTGATGAGGCGCATTTCTGGCTCAACGGCAAAGTCAATAAACAAAATTGCCGCATTTGGGCTGAAGAGCAAAAAGAAGAGGTTCAAGAGGTGCCATTATACCCAGAGAAAACCACGGTTTGGTGCGGTTTATAAGCTGGTGGAATCCTCGGTGCATATTTTTTTCAAAAATGATGATGGCCTTAACTTAACCGTGAATGGTACTCGCTATCGCGACATGATATCGATCTTTAAGCAACCTAAAATTGAAGCCCGTAATCTTGACGGCACTTCCTTTCAACAGGACGGTGTCACTTAACATACAGCTTCTCAAACAATGGATCTATTGAGAGGTCATTCGAAAAGCAGCTAATTTTACGTTTTGGACAAATGAGTTGGCCGCCTAGATCGAGTGATATCACACCTTTAGACATTTTTCTTTGGGGTTACGTAAAGTCCAAAATGTATGCTGACAAACCAAAATGTATGCTGACAAACCGTTAATGGTCATAAAAATTAACGCTCTTAATTTCTTCGAATAGAGCATAGTTGCTGGACTGTCGTTTAACACCCAATCGCAGGTTCCACAAAATCCTGGCGTCTTTAAACCCTCAAACCTACCATATATCTGGTGGAGCACTGATAGTCGCATTATAACATACCCCAGTGCAATGGAGTACAGTAGTTAAAGCTTAATAGCGATAATAAGGTTTAACTGGCACATAGTTTTCTTCAGTTTGCAACTTTAAAGGTTCTCGAGTCTTCGTCGCTTAATCCTTTTAATTGAGCCTTAATTTTCGATATCTAATTATTCGGAGCTTTCTGAGTACCAAGTCATGGCCAACACAACTGCTATATATTGATGGATTCCGATAAATTCATGACAAAATACAGTTCGTACAGTTCACGGTGTCTTCTGCGTCTACTTTACCTGTAAGCGCACTTGGGCTAGATTTTACGAAAAATCTTTCTCTGAAAAAACACATCATAGCTTTATCAGCGTTTCAAGGTACCCATGATTGAGCGTCATAAAGAAATGCATAAATGACTTGCTGATATATAAACTAATTTTGAAATAAAAAAAAAATCTTATTTGAATATTGATATTATTGGGATATAGTAACGGTCGGGTTGCATATATAGATTTATATTTTTACCTGCAATCGGAAAGTGGAAAGTCTGTTGTTATCATGGGAGTCGGTTGTTATCATGGATGGGTTATAGAATCAAAAAATCACATATCATCAGCAATTCGTCAGTTGTACACCAGCCAAACTAAAAGCTTTTACAACGGCTACTTCAAACATATCGCTATGTGAGGTGTTCACTTTCAACCAATCGAAAACCCGGGGCCAAGACAATTGCCACTAGACAAGGTCTATATAATTCATTCCTTGAATACGTTAAGGTTTAAACAATTCTAAGGAAAGTATAAACACTCAAATCACCTCTTCATTATTCTCTTATATTCCACATTTAACTAGGAATATTAACGCCTTCGGCTTGAAGTTCACACAAAAAACGTTCGCTGTTTAAGTCTTTTGTTTCGAATGCATATAAACACCACCCCAGCAAATAATTCTTCTGCACACACACACACAGACGAAGACGCACATACATTTTGCTTATTTTATTTTGTTAATTGTTATTTGAAATTAATGATGTGAAGTGATAAGAACATTTAAAAATGCATTTAAAATAAATTACGTTCTCTCATTCGATACGTAGTCGGTGGAACGATCCATTATAACTAACTTGTTTCTTGCAGTCTGATCTGCTCTGCTCGTTCTTGTTATGTGTATCTTTTTCATTTGTATTGTTTTAAACTAAATTTTGAAAAAAGGAGTGTTTTTGCCACCACCACGACCGCCATTTTTTTCGCAGTTTTGCCCGTATATCTGTGGTCTGTTCATATTTCAGATTTTTATTTCGCTTGTTTTGCAAAGATTATTGTTATGTTGTTGGTGGCTTTTTTATGTTTTCTTCTTATTTATTATTGTACATTTTGCCACTTGAGTAGTTGTGTTGAGAGTTCTAAAAAGTAATATGTCGGTGCTGGCCAAAATTGATTGATGAATGCTCTCGGTGGTGTTGTGTGGTACAAGAAGTACAAAAAATGCGCGTTTTGTTGAGTGATTGTAACATTTTTAGCATTTGCCCCAAAACATTAAAAAACCCAAAGTAACGAAACTGAGAAATAAAACCATAACTACAAATTTCGGTTGGGTTTAAAGTGGGCGTTGCTTAAACAAATATTTTGGCAAACATATAGCGATTTTTTTGTTAGTTTCTCCATGGTTTGGTAAATATTGTAATTGCTTTACTGGTACTTATTTGTTATGGATCGTGTCAAAGGCATACGATTGGATAAAAGTTCATGTTGTGGTTGAAATCACTCAGTTTTGAATTGAGTTGTGGTTGTTTATTATTGAATGGTTGATTTTAAAATGAAATGCAGCAGGCGTAAAACGATAAGATATCTTATGCATACTCTTCATCACAAATAGGTTTATATCTTAATGCTAAGCTTTTTAATATCTTATTTATTTTACCAATCATCTCTGAAGTATTGTCTTATTCAACTGAGCCTTGTCCGTCCATCTGTCCAATTATCGTTGAGATCAAAGAGCTAAGCGGTGCAAGAAATACTTTGCTTCCTTTTATCTTTATAACAAAGTACAACTTTCATATTTGGTCAGGTTTAAGAATTGTCGGTGCTAGCAGTGTAGTACTATGGAATGGGTCATTTAAAATTTTAAATTTGAATCGGCTGTAAAAAATCGTATTGACATTTTTTTCAAATTTTGGTTCTAAATTTTTCATCTTTATAACAAAGTACAGCTTCCCAACCTGGGCGGGTATGAATTGTTTGTATTAGTAGGATAGTACTACAGGGTGGGCCATTTAAAGTTTTAAATTTGAATCGGCTGTAAAAAAAGTACTGATTATTTTTTTGAAATTTCAGGTTTTATTGGTTGAACTTTGTCATTTAATAACGAAACACATTATCATACATGTGACTACCGCAACTGGCTCGGCAGTAACTCATCCGATCAATCCAAATTTTTAGTACATTTTCGATTGTTTCGGGTCTAATCACTTCAATGGCAACTTCGCTTTCATGTCTCAAAGCTTCAATTGTCTCTGGATGCTTTAAGTAACAATTGTCTTTAATGGCTCCCCACAGAAAATAATCCACAATACAGTTCGACATTACAGTTTCGGCTGAGTTGTCGATTTTCAAAAACGGTGCGTAAAATATCGACGTTTTCGTAGGCTGTGTGACATGAAGTCCCCTCATGTTGAAACCTAATGTCTTCCTAGTCATTATCTTGAATTATTGGAACAACAATTAACTGAGCATGACGCGGTAACGCTGACCATTACCGGCGGCTCCTTGGTCATTTTCAAAGAAAAATGGACAATAATACCGCCAGCCCCCAATCCCCACTAAACAGTGACTCGTTGTGGATCCATTGGCTTCTCAATAGTCACTTGTGGGTTCTCTGAACCCTATATGCGGCAATTTTACATATTGATATTACCACCGAGAGAAAAATACGCTTCATATGAAACAGCCTTTTTTGTGCCAAATAATCTTCAGCCCATTGCACGCAGAGAAAAGATATGGTTACTATATGGTCACGGCAACAATAGTATGTTCTCTGCAATAAAAGTGTGGTCGTCGCAACCATTGTATTGTTTTTTGAGCTAAATTTTGACAATAGTATGATTGCGGCAATATTAATATTGTAGATATGTAACAATAGAATTATTGCCAAATTTAGAAATGAAAACTTGGTTGTAGCAGCAATAAAAATATGGTTGGTGGGACAAAATTATTGTTTTCATGGGTTTTACGTTAACAATAATATAATTACGGTAATCATACCGGCAAAATCTTACGCAATAATAATACTTTTTATATGTACATTATTTTTTTTTCAAAACAAACTACGGATAAGTATAACTGAAATGTTTTTAAGAGTTTAATGTATTTTTACAAAATTCAATAAAAATCTCTATTGTTGAATAATAACCTCACAAAAATTTTTGGATATTATAGTATGGTTGTGTGTAAGTCATACTATGGTTGTGAGGATCATATTATGGTTGGGTGTAAATAATAATATGGTTGTGGGGATCATAGTATGGTTAAGTGTGAATAATAATATTGTTGTGGGGATCATAGTATGGTTGTGTGTGAAAAATTCTATTGTTGCCAGAAACATAATATTGTTGTGGGGATCATAGTATGGTTATGTGTGAACCATACTATTGTTGTGATGATCATAATATTGTTGTGCCACAACCATATAACCAACAATAGTATGATGCTCTTCGAATATTGTTACCACAACCATACTTTTTTTCTGCGTGTGGGCGAAACGCATCAGATGGTCATGAGGCTTCAGTTCTTGAACCAATTAAACTTTGTTAGCCTTCATACCGAGGCCTTTATGCAAAATTCTTCTCAAAGAAGTGCGAGAAATGTTCACTTCCTGAGAACGATGACGAGTTGATGTTGATGGATGCTCCTGGACGTTTTCAGTCACAGTGAAGCGTCTTTTATGTAGTCCCTGCAAAAAAGATAGCGCAGTTGCCCTTTCTTGAAGATTTGGAACAGTTTTCCTTCTGTAAGATGGTAGACCTGCTGAGCTTTTCTAAACGGTTTACCGTGGCTCAAAGGCAACTTCTTACAGCAATTATAGCGCGATTGTTATCTTAGACAAAGAACAATCACAATGGACCATCTGCGAGTCACTGAGAAGATGTACTGCGTACCGACATTTCAAGTTTAATCGACGTTTAAAGTCATTTTAATTTAACCTAACCTGGGCAGTATTGTAGTATGGTCCCCATTCAGAAGTACTCTTCCGATTTATGTCCCTGCTGACTAAAATTCACTCAATAAAACACGGTCTTCATGGTACGTAATCGGCTGCTCATTTAGATAATTATATACGACATAATCAGGTCGTTCAATAAATATATGATTTTCCTTTAACTGAGTGATATGCTGATAGTATCCAAGGACCTAGAAGAACAATGGCACTGAACAGACTCCCACTAATAAAGCGTGCCTTTGGGTTCCAGCAGACGTTGCCTACAGGAAATATTATTTTTTGTGGCAGGCTCTGCTGTTTACGTCATGTTTATGACAGCGGTGGTTCGAGAACAGCTGTCCGATCTTCAACTGGCACCAACAGCAAGAATTCTCACCGCAGATTCTCCATTGTACTTGTTAAATATTTAAATAAAATATCCCTGCGGGAAATGCAGAGTCAATTACCCTGAATGTACCGAATCGAGGATGGTTGAGAAAGAACCTGTCACAGAACTAGTTCGGTGTGGATAAAAATGTGTCAATAACTTGAAATTTCAAAGTCGTCAAATTCGCGGTATGACTTCGCACATAAAACCGCACACATATCGGCGGTTTTTAGTTACCTTTTAAACGAAAACCACTTTGAGTGGATTTTGTTTAGCAATCTATCAAATATTTCAAACAATCAGACTAATCCTTAATTGAACTGATGTAATGGGATGGGTAGGATGGGTTCTATGATGGATACAATGGCACCTTCGGTACCTGTCCTTTTTGATCAGACCCGTGATATATGACAGGGTATATGAGTAGTGTCAATTTACTCCCTCCAATTAAGCCATGTAAATGTTACCGGTTCTTTTTAGTTCTAGTAGAGTCTGTACTGAGCCCAGTCCCCATCCATGAGGGACCTATCAAATGACTGGTTCTGTACCGGTCCAGTTTCCCGTAGGGGTATTATAATGATTTTAGGCAAAGCTATTTCGGACTTGCCGGTTCTAGCTTCCATGACAGCCGGCTTTATACAATTAGACCTGATTATAAAGTAAAAATTATATTGATTACAACACCCTGAGTTAAACGAAAAAAAAACGAAATTTAACAACAGGTCATATGCACTTAAGCTCAATATTTTCTTTCCTATAACATTTTTTGCTAAATTTTGCCAACAACGGTTCCCTTTACACATAACATTTCAACACTTTCCATAACTCCACCCCAAAAGAAATTCGAAACTTTCTTTTAAACATTTTCTCTTTCATCGCCGAAATTAACCAGAAATCGTTGAGATTTCGAAAAATCTTTTCACCAAGTCTCTTCATAACCATCAATTTTCATCGAAACTGGCCAAAAAATATTTTTTCCCATTATAAATAAAATAAAGTTTACGTCTGTCTTCTGTGTTGGTGTGGTGTGATGCCAAGCACTTCATTTTCATTTCAGCCATTCTCATTCGCCCACATTCGTCTGGCTCATCGATAATGTGGAAGATGATAGTCTTGACCATAATTATATAGAATTGCATATGGCTTTTTGATGGCCCCATTGTGAAGAGGTATATTATTAAGAAGATGTTGTCGACGTTGATGTCGATGCAAGTCGCTTGTGTTTATGGATGCTAGATGAAAAAAATATGGAGGATGAGGAGGTGGAGGAGCAGAAGAAAATCATTTCATCAAACACTTTACACTCTTGTTGTCTTCAAGTGGGCTCGGTGTGTGTTAAAGAATGAATGAATTGGCAGTAGAAGCAAACACGAAGAGTAGAACTAGCCAGAATGATTACTCGAGAAGCAGACACGCTCACCACAAGAAGAAAACAATTAAAGGTGCATTCGCATGCATGCGAGCAAGTGTAAAAAAGTGAGTTTACTCTGTTTCCAATGTGAATGGTTATATTTGGACTTTTAGTTTAGAGCCTTGAATATGGCAAAATTTACTTAAGACATGGCTAATAATGTATAATAGTTTTACTTGTCTAATTTAATAGAATCATAGTGATTGGTAAGTTAGTGTAACTACTCTACTGATCCTTCAGATTTCAATATAATCTGGCAAACAAATACGAACATCTAAGATCAACAGGACACTTTTTTGACAGTGTTCAGCACTCAGTTAGATTGTAGTAGGTTTACAAAAATACATTTGATCAGGAAGCAACATATAAAAAACAAAACGTCCACAAACCAAGTGTTAAAGTTGTAACACTTGAACTTGATTGATTACCAGGCATTCATTCTTATGGGTTTAGTGTTAAACAAAGGTCCTTAAGAAATTCTTCCAGTTTGACCTATATTACTTCTTCAACATAATTTACAGAAAAGTCATTTCCACTAAGCAGGCTTCCACTTCTATTTGGGTACTCTAGGCAATAGCAGGTTAACCTTAACTCCTCCTTCCATAAAAATATTGCCACTATAGCAATGTCATTAGTCGATGGCCTAAGAATATGGCCATTATGGAAATTGAACTTGAATCACGTTCAAAATATTCTTATATCCTCATTATGAAGGACCTGTCTCTTTGAACACATGTAGCGTGATTCAGAGCCGAAAAGAAGTACAGATCGTATCGCTGAGAAGAAAAAGGTTAAAGTTTTTTTTAAAGTGGATTTTGGGAGATTTTGCAGGTCTTTGAAAGCCTCGATTGCTTTTTTGAAATAGTTTGCATTCTGCAGGCAATTGCCGCCTGTAGAATATTTTATGCTGCCAAATACTTAAAGGATCAGACGTCTTCATACTTTTTATTAGGCGTGTTCGATTGGTACTTGTCACTAAGGCGACAACTGTTAAACTTTACGAGAAATCTTCTTTAAATTGTCTTTGTATGCAAGAATTGATTGTCTTGATGCACCATAAGCCGTTTGATTTGAAAATTTATAATTTGTAGAAGAAAGTTATTCTAGAAATACTATAAACATGTCATCACCGAGTTCGTTTAAACTCGCAAAGGGTTATTCTTGAATAACTTTCTTTATGAAAATTTTAATATTTATAACAATCGGGTTTTAGGGCATATTGTCTATAGTTTTCTCTAATCAAAATAATTTTACAACGAGGCGTAATTGCCTCGTAAGAGACCTTCTAACCGAGTAGTCATCCAAACACGGCCATTGTTTATTATGTTTTATTGTGTTATTATTTGAACATCGAGGAGTTGGTGGTGTTTAGGCGTAGTACCTAGGTCTGTTCGATTTAAATATGTATGGCAGCGTTACTTGCAATCCGTTATTCTTCCTAAAGTATTGCATTTATATCCGAGAAATTATGGGCTACCCGTCACACTCGTTTCTTAAGTCTTTTGTTTTCTCTGTCTATTTTCATATATGATCATTTAATGCATTTTGAAATTGTAGTGCAGAAAAATCTTTTACTAGGTCTTTGGGTCAACCCTGTCTAAACCATTCGTTCTGATCACTATCCGTCGATATTCACAATTGCTGCAAAAGGGTTCTTAAATTTATTCCCTTCGAAAGATCGGAACACTGTAATTTGTTCATGCACAAGTCTTACAGAAGTTGTTAACGTTTTGCAGCGTGTGGGTTTTGTCCCCTAATAGGATCACCCCATGTTTTGTACACTGACATTGGAAACAGTGTACGAAAAAGAAAAAATGAGTAATGTTCCATCACTTTTCATAAGGAAAAGGTTTAGAAATTCTCTCGTGTAGACCAAATATTAAACAAATGTTAATAACATTTTGATTGTATTTCTCTTATAGCCACACCATACACAGATCACGTTCATGAATGCATGTGCCAGTACGATAAAAGACTTCTAGAGTATTTATGAGCTGACTTCACAACGTGTTGCTCTTAAGTACTTGTAACATTATTGGCATTAATCAAAACAACATTTAGATGATGTTGGGAAATTAGTTTTTTCATACTTTTTTCTTATGCTTCTGCTGTTATATTTCAACAACGTCTAACATTGGTGGAGAACCGTCGCTGCAGAATTGTTATATTAATTGAATAGTTCAGAATGCACGCTAGGAGATGTGGCCAACAGTGATAATTTATATTTTCCTAATGAAAATTTTGAGTGGCATCGCAAGCAGCATTGTCAAAATAATATTTGAAAATTAAGGGCGTAATTCTTTATCTTACCACCGACATTTCAGTCACAAATATGTGATTAAAATCATTACTCTAACAACAGCTTGAGCAAACTTAAATTATATATTGCTCATTTATAGGGATAGTTGGGCAGATATTACGATAAGTGGAAATAGTAATTAAATAACAGTAAATATTATGTTTGGTATTAAAACTAAATGTGGACCGCCGTAGTGTGATGCGAGTCTGCACGACTAGCATGCCTGTTACGAGTAGTCCAGGTTCAGCCCTGGGTGAACACATTAAACAATTTTTCATCGGCTGGTTTTTAACCTCATAATTGCCGGCAACTTTACGAGTTAGAGATTTGTCTCAAAGCTATGTAAAAACATCTCTACAAAATGCATTAGCCTTTCAGAGTGGGCGATAGCAGTAGGTCCCGGTCAGTGAGTATAAGAATTGAATCTTATACTCACTAATTTTGGAGAAGTTCATTAGCGGGATGTTGTTGGACTTAAGTAAATTTCAAATTTAAAATTTTTCTTTTAAACTCCGTCATATAATTCTGACTTTAAATTTTTCTGAAATACTACAGAAAGAAGGCGATCAATAACTAACCGCATGGCAAATCGACTACAACATATCCCTACAAATTTATAGTTTACATATAAAGCAGTTCATAAAAATGGAAGCCATGATCTATGGCAAGATGTGAAATGTTCTGTTGACTAATTAAATTGACAAAAGTTTTCGGTAGCACTTATTTTGATTTGTTAGTTAGGTTAAAAGAGAAGCCCACCAGCTAAGATAACATCTGTAAAGTTCGCTTGAACCACCCTATCCGAGAAACCAGAGTGCTACAAGAAGAAGTTAGCGTAGAAAAAGATTATTTTTTATTGGCTCTATTAAACCAGCCAGTTTTTTCTGAGAAATTAACGAGATGTTTAATATGAGCATATGCTAGCTCGTTACCCAACTTCGTTGATGTGATTTTTCTATCAACGAAATAGTCTGTCCACACATGAGTCTAACCTAGCACTCTCCTGTGCCTGAATTTAGGTTAAAGAGAAGAAGCTGTCCATGGAACTTGATTTAAAAGTATTTTAGTCTCTCAACGTACATTTTGAAATTATCTAGAGCATTATCCTGTTCCAAAATTCACTTTTCAATGTAACACGTACACTAGTGTGAAGTTACAAGGAAGTACCTGGGTCGTAACATAGTTATTGTAGCAGCTTCAATATTTTATTGCGTCAATCTTTCTCAGAATCCGTTACTTCTGCTGCATCGTCAAGGTCCAGGTACAGTAACCGGGCCACCTCAACAGGGTGGATCTATAGTGTCTTAAAAATTAGGAACGTTGGCTACTCTGAGCAGAATAATAGGTGCAGTGTATCATGTGGCCCTTGGCTACACGCCGGGCAGATGTTCTGTGTGGTGTCGCAATTCGGGCATAATATGAACTGAAATGTCTCCACTATCCTGACCTCAGCTGTGCCAGCGGGAAACGTGTATTCTTGGGAAGGCTTGGGCTTCGAGGGCACCATTTATCCGGTCACGCTTACATCGTGTCCCTGTGAATGCTGTCTAGGGCTGACGTGTAGGCACTTTGATCTGGCGGTTCTCTTATAGCGCTGGATCTCCCTTTCAAAGTCTAAGAT
Source organism: Hydrotaea diabolus (assembly GCA_963513945.1). Lineage (NCBI taxonomy): Eukaryota > Metazoa > Arthropoda > Insecta > Diptera > Muscidae > Hydrotaea > Hydrotaea diabolus. Next base: position 104,322,159 of record OY740720.1, on the reverse strand, counting down.
GTCGCTCCAGACATGCCTCGGTGGAAGGTGCCACTTCGTAAGGTGGAAGTTCAGATGAACCCTGCGATGACATCCCAGCAGGAACTATTTAGACAACATCATGTTGAGTTTCGGCACTGAGAGTATATTAGTCTTCTCTGGAAGTTGATACTGATGTGTCATGAAGAGGCTGTCCCGTGGCTGTCTTCAGGGCGGCATTCTGACAGCACTGCAACTTCTTCCATATCGGGTCACTGTCGTTTATCGAAAACACTAGCGCAGCATAATTCAAAACCGATCTGCGCCACAAGTGTTGCTGGTAAGCGTCTTGAGGACCTTGGCATGAGCGGGGACGAGAAGATACTGTCTAATGTGATCTCTGAAATTTTGGGATGATTCAGGGTAGGAATTACTTCTCTGTCGGCTAGAATATATAGACAAAGTCTTACTTCCTTTGTCTAGTAGGCGAAAATGTAGCAAAAGGCTTCTTGGCGGATATCTCCCTATGCATCGCCTTGAAAAGATTGACAAAATCAATGTAATATTCGTTATTCTCAAGCAATTTATGCTCGAAACATGAAGATTAATACTACCGATGTCATTTTCTTGACGATCTAAGCAGACAATAGATCTCTGAAGGCTTTATCCCTAGATCCACCAATTAGAAAGGTGAGCTGTTTACCATAGGTCTCAAGAATGCCCGGGTACTACAGATGGTGGGCTGATATCGACATTTTTAGGTTAGCTAGACAAATCTAGACAAGATGCAACCTAAAAATATTTTCTCGCAATATAGAGGAAAAACTGACATTGTTAGTGGCAGTTCTGCCGCAACATTGCCTGATTGGCAAGTCCAATGACTTCTTCAGAAGCTGTGGAGGTAAGAAAGACGTAAAATGCGCTCAGCAACGGCTGTGCTATTATTTCGCTCTTTGTCAACGTCGTCTAAACGATATTCTACGGTCGGCCTATCTAGTAGGAGTAACAGATATTGTCTGTACCGATATTCGTATTATTGATTGTTTTATGTTAAGACAGGTTGCTTCCGATAAGGGTAACACCAGAAACCCAAATTAGTCAATGTAAGGTGGTTTTATCCCGCTGTCATTACTGCCTCATTTAATTTAAAATTCTAAACATTTAAACCACAAAAACTTTGTTATGTATATAAACCTTAAATGTTGCGACAGAGATGTTCACAACTAATTTTGGGAGCGAAATTTAACCTTGCTAAAGACAAAACTATTCGTGAACTACGTTCCAACGTTCCAATGAATTAAAATCCAGATGTTCTCTTAAAAGTATTAAATTTGTTAAACAAATCCAAAAATTGAAGGTCAGACTTATCTCGTTTACGACAACAAAACTGAAGGGAGGGGAGATAGAATTGCCAAGATACAAAGAGCGAAACGGGGATCTCAGGGTTTTTGACAAAAGAAGACAGCATTCACAGAAAACTGCTCGTGATGCTGATACTGATCATAAGAGTATTTTTTGACACGACTACTGCAAAAGCTGCCACAAAGGTAATAATTCTGCTTCCAAGTCTACATGGGCGACCACGAGTTGGTAGCAAGCGTGCCTTCTACCTATGTAGCGAACTAAATCGACAATGCCAAAAGGGTCCTTGTATACTTTCTCACCTTTCTGTTTCCTCAAATCATTTGGCCTTCCTCCTAATGTCCCCGTAAACTTGCACGTACATCTCAACGATCCTCAGAACCTGCTCTTATGAAGATGAAAATCATTAAGGATAAACATAAAATATTAACACATTCGCTTAAGAGATAAAAACATTACGAACTGCTAAATTCGAAAAAGGTAACACCTTTTGGTAGAAGCGAAAATTGTTTTAAATTCATCGCAAAATGTTACATTAAGGTGGGTACTGATGTAGTTTTAAATTACTCTTGAGAAATACATTGGACTTGTATTCGGTTATTGGCAGAAAAAGACGATCATGGATAACTTGAAATATTGAAATATTTCTGACCACTGCTTTGACTTTTCAGTTTCTTTCTTAAAGATTCACTTTGTAAATACGACTACCCAGGCAATTTTTGGGTGTAAAATGTATTACGTACGACTTAATTTTATCTAAGATGAGAGTTTCTTTTGCAAATAGTTACAATGTCTTATCAGAGTTTTGCTTTATTCTTATTAACGTCTATATTGGAAATAGGTAAGTAAAAAAAAGACCCATAAAAAAGAAGAAAAGGTTCACTTTTTATAAGTTGGAGTGTGAAGAAAACGCATTGAGTATCTCTAAGTAGAGATCTCACTCGAACAATGGATATAGTAGTATTCCTTCACAAACATTCATACACCAAAGGTTTGAATCAGAACTTACAATCCGTATCTCACTAGGAAAGCTTTGAAATTTGTGCAAAGTGTTTTCAATTATAAAGACATTAATCAAATATGCATTATTCTAAGTATAGAAATAAATGTATACAATTTCAATAGATTGCTGATAGTTTTTCTGCGCTTTCTGACATTTACAGCCAGAGGAAAAGAGACAGCAAGAGAATATGTCAAACAACGATAAAATATGATTTAGTACACAATTTTTTATTTGTCGAGCAAAACAAAAGACTTAAGGCACGAACATGCACAATAGCGTAATTCATTAAATCGAAAATACGTCACAACAAATAATTTGTTTCCATGTTTTGGTCTAACAAAACAAGATTCAGCAAGACGAAAAGATAATATATCACTTAGACGCAAAATTTAATTTCCAAAAAACGAGTTTGGCCCAGCTTAAAATTTTTTATTTGAAAAAAGGAAAAATGAAATTCTAGAGGTCAACCCTTGGCTGGCGCCTTAAATGAATCAAATCGCCACCTTTAAACTCTGCTGACCTACACCTGTTTTCGTTTGTATCCAGTTTATATCTCTTTCGATTTCAACGAAAGAATTTATATTAAACCAAGTGTTGATATATTTGATATTTTCACCCGTGAGTTATGTTAACACAGATTAAGTTGTATCTTTTGTTTTGTGTCTAGACAGTTTCACTTCATCGCTACATCGGCACGTTACATTAGTAACTGAAGACAAATGATGATGTTTCTTTTGAACTTTTTCTTTTCATTCTTGATCTTCTTCAAACGCGCGCTGTAAAGTTGGCGCTCTAGGCGAATCTTTAACTCATCCCTTCATCTGTTGCTAAGCCACATCAACACCAGCGTTAAGGCTCTTAAATCAATTTAATGGTAGTTATTAACAGAGGCTTTTAAAATGCCAAAAACGAAAGAGGGAATAAAGCATATAGCACATCGCACTTTTCATATTCTACTGTAACCATGATATTAATAACAAACTTTTTATCTTTTTTTCTAGGAAAACGTTCCAACGATTCAACGAATTTCGAAACTACAAATCTTCAACCACCCCAGCATATACCGCAGTCGTATCATCAACTGCCCGCCGATCTTTCAGCCGAAAATATTCACCGAGAGGCAGCTCTAGTGTTGGCCCAAGCAAAGCGCCATAAAAGCATAGCAGACAATGGTGACAATATACCCACGTTCAAAGTAAAGACCAAACGTTCAGGCGATTCGACGTCCGTTTCCATTCCCAAGAAATTCCATTCACTGCCTTCGCGCAAGAAGAAGCCGCCCGTGAAACCAGTTAGCCGCAGCAATAGTGACGCTGCCGCCAAGAAACCCCCGAAAAGACCTTCGATCTTTAGTATTTTCAGTCGCAAAAGTGACTCAAATCTCAGTCAGGTTGAAAGAGATCCCCGCTTCGAGGACAGTGGTGGTCGTCGCTTGGTTCGCAGCAAAAGTGATGTCAGTTCGTCGACATACAAATTAAAGAAAGTCCTAAAGGATCCCAAGACCTCGCTGTCGCCGGGCTCTAATAAACATTTGCCCTCACAGCTAAGTCCGATTATAGAAAACGATTCGCGGGACGATTGCTTTGAAGAGGAGTTCGGACGTGAACGCCGCAAATCGGATGCCATCACCGACAGAGAAAAACATGAGAGTGCTATCAGTGAGCTATTAGCTCGCAGTCGTTCTCAGGCTGAGGTGGATGGTAGTCTGGTGGGACGCATACACGTTTCCGAAGGTATTAAAGAGAAAATTTTAACTTTACAAGCTAAGTCACAAGAAAATATGCACAGTTCCCAGTTGCCGGCGCAAAAATTGCCACTGACCAAGGGTCACACGGTCAACGGCATGGTGAAGCGACTGTCTATGGAGAGGTTTTCACCACCTCCGACCATTTCCGGTCCAGCCTTCTCCTATATACGACCTAATGAAGGCATTACCTATGCTCAACTCGAACTGCAAGAGGATGCTCCCCAGAGAGCATCGATACCACGCCGGGAATATACCCGATCACCTGTAAGAGAATATCGTTCGCCCGTCAGAGAGCTACGCTCTTCATCCAGAGATATTTTCACACCCGAACGAGAGTTGATCTCCACGACGTTGATAAACCGCAAGCCGGAAGATCAAACAGATTTTATAACTAGTCAAAGAAATAACTATTCTCCTTCGTACAATACCAACAATGGCACCACCACCATACACATTGGTGGCTCATTCTCACCCTCGCCCTGGCAGCAGCTGTCGCCCAGAAATCTCAGCGATGAGGATGAAGGACTGGGCCTGGAGACTCGCAAATATTACGAAGAGGAACTGCAGCAGCATAAACGCAGCAAGTCACCGGCCGAGCCACCCATAATACCGAAAATCAGAAGCATTACTCCGCCACGGGAAAATGGTTACCACAACACGGAGAGATATCACACACCATCGCGGGAAGTTAATCCCAACGATGACATGGGCTACAGGAGAGCTCGTTTAGAGTCGCGCATACTTACGCGAAGATTCGGCGACTCGGCCGCCACACTCGAGAGGAATGGTTATCATGCCTCACGCGAGAACTCGCACGAACGTCTGTTGGAGGAAAGGGAAAATCCCAGCTACCAGCACCGGCGCTACCTCAGCCCAGAGAGGGAAGTTGTCCGAGACTCCTACGAGCCCAGATTCCACAAGCCAGAGGTCAAGGAGATTCTCAACAAATATTCACCCGAAAGGTCTCATCTGGACATCATTGCGCCTTCCAGTACCAACATAAATATAACCACATCGGCTGCGGCCCCCTCTATGTCCACAATGGAGAAGACATCTCGCTACAAACATACCAAATATTATGACGACGGTCATGGCGGAGTCAAGGAAGTGTACGAGCGTGAGACGCAGTTCGATCCGGATGGCAAGCCGCATGTACGCGAGACCAGACATCGCGAACGCTTGGACTCGTACACGGGCAAGCCCATACGTGAGAGTTCACCAACACCTCCTAATATCATGGATCGCCAATTGATGACGGACTATGAGCCAAAGTCATTGGATTCCCAGTTCACAAGCACCGATCAGTATCGGTCGTCGCCAGAGAATATGAAACGTTACGATATCAATTCTGATCGTGGCCTGGCAACCGGTCGTCTAAGTAGCGAAGATCGTTGGCACAGCAGTCTGAAGCGGGATAAGCTGCAGCAGCGAAGTTTTGATAAGGGCGATTCGGGTATAGAGAATGATTTCCGCAAGGAATCTTTTAATGGCGATTTGGTGACAAGGTAAGTGAAATAGTATTACTTTGTTTTGAAAGTGAAAGTTTGGGGACTGTCTGTCTTGAAGCTATCAGAATTTCCATATATTTTCCAAAGAAGAGTTTTGGATCACGCGATTTAGTTCAGCTTTTGATCCAATCCTAGTGGACATCCTTCAATGTCTGTTTTTATACCCTACACCACTCTCTGGAACAGGATATTTAAAGTTAGTTACATGGCAAATGTTTGTAAGAACCTGAAATATTTGAGCCAGACCCACCTTTAAGTATACCGATCGACTTATCTGTTCATCTGTCCGCCCGTCCATCTAAAGCTTAAAATCAATTTACAATTGTTCAATTTTTATGAAATTTGGCTAAAGTAAGTTTTTAGATCAACGACGAACGCTATTGTTATTGAATAAATCGGCTCAGATTTAGATAAAGCTCCCATATACATATGTATATCTTCATCCGATTTGTATGTTTTTAGTTTAGAAGTCACGCCTTATGTCCCGTTAGAAAATCGGGTTGGATTAAGATATATCTTTCACACATACGAGTACATATATGTACATCCGATTTTATGTTCTTAGCTCTAGAAGCCACATATTACTTACATCCAATCTATATATAGCTCCCACATATATGTTAATCCGATTTTTATGTTTTAAGCTCTAAAACCACATTTAACATCCAATTTTCATGAAACTTAACACAAGTAAGTTTGTTGAGCCAATGAAGGACGTAAATAAAATTAAGATTTGATAAGGGCCCCACACATACAAGTTCATTCGATTTTATATCTTTAGCTTTAGAAGGGAAAAACTTAATGAAAATCGGGTTAGATTTAGATATAACTACTTATACTGATTTTACCAAAAATAATAGCATGTTCTTGAAAATTTGGCATAACCTTACAAGTTGGTTTAGTTTAAATTCTCCCAAGGGGGTCCAAAAACCTTTCTTCTGTTGGCTTTTCTGAACATCCAGAAGTATAGGGTGTAATATTGTCGGCCACGCCCGACTTACCCCTTATTACTTGTTCTTAAAATAAACATTTAATTGCAAATAAACCTGGAAACCGTGCCATTATCGGTGAAGGGAACATAGGATTTGACCTAACCAAAACTAATGGCATTTTTTCTGTTTTGAAAACGTTTCCTGTCATCCCTGTTTGTTATTCCTAACTTTCACTTAGACTTTGATGGCCAATGTCTTCTTATTGAACTTAATATTAACTATTTAACTCACCCCCCTCCTCCCATTCTCACCCTTATTTTCCAGATGGCGCAAACGCACCATTGCCGACGACATAAAGGCCTGCGAGCATTTCCTCAAAAAAGAGCGACGCCACTGCGAACATCAACGCCAACAAGCCAAGCGTAGCGACAATTACATCTATCGCGAACGCTCCATAGACGATGGCTCACATTTTGACCCACATCTGGATAAATATCCGTTGGCCAGCACCTCAACACTGCGCCGACGCGATCAACAATCGCAAACGGGTCAAGGCCACGATGATAAAACCAGTACCTCAACACTGAAGCGGACAAAAAAATTGGGTGGTTTCGAGAAAGTCAAACAGCTTTTCAGTGGCGGCACCAGTGCCAACGCTAGCCCCGGCAGCAACGCTGACAAAAAGGATGTCGAACGCAAGAGCATGAGCAGCAGCACCAGCAGCAGTGCGGGCACCCAGCAGACCATCAAATCGAAAGATAAAGACAAGTACATGGTCAAAGAAGAAGAAATGCGTTCAAGGTATCGCGAGCATCGTGTTAATGGCATCATCGGCGGCAGCGGCGGTGGTGGCGGCAGCGGCGGTGGTGGCGGCAGCAGCAGTAGTGGCGGCGGCCACGTCGTTGGAGTAGGCACTCAAACGAATTTGCAAAATGAAAATATGCGCGAACCAAAGGTAAGTTTAACCCACACAACACCTAGAAAATTGAAGAAAAGAAGTGATGATAGCAACAAAATGAAATCAATGAATGTTTAGAGAACGTAGCAGAGATTTAGCCCAAAAACAATGAATAGCTTATGGATGCTAGACGATGATGAAGTTGATGGTGGCTGTGACTTTGGGGAGGGCTACAACGGCCTCCAGTGTGAAAACAAAAAAAAACTGTTAATTTGAAAATAATTTGATTTGTTAGTTTGTTCAGTTTTAAGTCTACATCAGACGTGGCAAAGTGTTTTTTAGCAGGCAAAACTTTGTGTTTAAAATATTTTCAGGAACCCAGTTTTGATTTTCGTTCGATAGATTAAGATTAAGATAGTTGGGCATTAAGAAATAGTGGTGGGGAAAATTGAACAAAGTTTAGCTTAAGTCGTTCAGCCATCTTTCTGTTTTGCTACGCTTGAGGTGTTGAATCTTCAGAAGGTGCCATCATTTTGTACTGAAGCCTTATTCGATTCATTAATCTAAAGCGTACTCAAAGATACCCCCAGACTGCAGCCCTCTCTATCTGCGTTGTTGTAATCAGGGTATCCTTTGTGCACTCATTTCTGTCTTCATTCTTAGCACCCTTTTTTCCTTTGCTTTGCTTTTATGTCTCCTCTGTCCTCAGCATTATGTATAGATACTATTTTTTCAGCTATCCCTTTTTTGCCTATAGAATTCCTTTCCAGTACTACTTGCTCTATGTCTTTACCCATATTAGGTCACTGTGGACACATTGGAAAGTTATCGTGGCCAAAACGAACTTCCAATAGCTCCTTAAACATCGGTGTTCTGTTTAAAATTGCATACACTCAGAATTCACTTCGCCATGACTTTGAGTTTACCCACTTTCTGAAGTGTAGGATCAAATTGGTCCATCTTTGGACGAGTTTCTTCCTTTCTTGGCACATATTTGCATCAACTTATCTCACTCCGTTTGTCGAACGATATTTCTAAGGGCCAACGGCTTCGTTTTTTTTTCGATGTATATTTCCGAGAATTCTCTGGCTAATATATCTGTTGGATGGACTTTTAACGCTACGCTTAGTTATATCAGCCAAAGAATTCGGCGTCTCCCAGGCTAATCTTAGCGCAATCACTCATTCAAGGAATCCTTACCAAATCCGCGTTTACCAGTCGCGATGTGGACTTGGACAGTGACAAAGAGAGGGATTCACTATCTGCAGATCGTACTCACCTATAATAACTTCTAGTGCAAGTCCAAGTCTACTTACAGTACGCTTGCTTTGTCGTGCATAATCTAACCGAAATTGCCTTCTGGGATACTATGTTATTTTGAAATAATGGGTGATCCATCTAGAGGTATTTTTCAGAACAAAAAAATATATACATTCAAATCTAGTGTGGAATCTTTATTGGTAATTTGAAATGACATTTTATTTTTATTTTTTGAAAATTATTACCTTCAAATGTGGGCAACTATATTATGGAAATGAGCGTTCAGTGAGAAACGGAAAGATCCGCTGTTTTCGACCAAAATTTTGTTCAGTGATGAGGCCCATTTCTGACTCAACGGCAAAGTCAATTAACAAAATTGCCGCATTTGGACTGAAGAGCAACAAGAAGAGGTTCAAGAGGTGCTATTGTACCTAGAGAAAACCATGGTTTAGTGCAGTTTATTGGCTGGTGGAATCTTCGGTGCATACTATTTCAAAAATGATGATGGCCAGAACGTAACCGTGAATGGTGCTCGCTATCGCGCCATGATATCGATCTTTATGCTACCTGAAATTGAAGCCCGTAATCTTGACGACACTTGGTTTCAACAGGATGATGCCACTTGCCATACAGCTGCTCAAACAATAGATCTTTTGAAAGGTCATTTCGAAAAGCAGCTAATTTCACGTTTTTGACAGGTGAGTTGGCCGCCTAGATCGAGTGATATCACACCTTTAGACATTTTTTGGGGGTTACGTAAAGTCCAAAGTCTATGCTGACAAACCAGCTACGATTCAGATTTTGAAAGCCAACATTAGGCGTGTCATTAAAGCTATACCGGTCGAAATGCTCGAACGAATCATCCAAAGCTGGACCCAGAGAATGAAACCCCTGAGGCGTAGTTGCGGCACACATTTAACGGAAATTATATTCAAAAATAAATGCCATAAAATGTCCTTTAACATTACCAATAAAGATTCCACACTCGATTTGAATTATTTTTTGTTCTGAAAAAAAAACTTCTAGATGGATTACCCTACATAATTTGTATAGTTTTATAATTTAGAATTCCAAAAAAGCATCTGATTGCCGGCTTGAATAACCAATCCTATCTTTGATGAGCGTAGCCAAACATAATCTAGATTTCTAAAATCTAATTGTTCACATAAAAGGTTCTTTGCTCTTTCTGCATGAAGTTGCCCGGTGTGGCCCCTGCGGCACTTAAAATGCAACCTCAGAAATTTTTCCGCTATAGGTAGTACCACATCATGATCATATGTTACTATTTCAACAGTGACAAAGTGTCGTATGACATAGGGTATATATGGTAAGTAATAGGTTTTTTCGCGGGTCAGAAGCTGTCAGAAAGAGTTACAACGGAACTCTCAACTCCTCCGCATCTTATCACAGATCCATATAAATTTATTTGTTGTCACCGATTTATCGTTTGTTTTTAATCACTGTGCAACACTACGGCAGACATTCATATGTAGCAACATATGTTCGTATACATGTGTGTGTGTGTGTTTGATTTTAGTAAAGCACGGAAGTACATCATCATCGCCAGCCATCGTCGTCATCAACATCATCAGCACCTACTGCCGGCCGGGCTCCACGTCAAGAATGCGCAAAAAAAGTATCCAAACTCAAGCTTCCAGCCTTCCCAATCTCGCTGCGTAAACCATGGACTCCGATGGCATAGGTCAATGCTCGGTCTGTTTATTTGGCTGTGGTTAAGAGGGATTCTTTTTTCGATTTTTTTTTTGTTTTTTTTTCTTTAATAAAAAAAAACACTTTGATGTGTAACTTTGTTTGATTAACAATTTTGGTTGGAAGCTAAATGAGTGTGCGAGCGGTTTGCTCTTTTTTCATCTCTTTGCTCGTCGCAAAGCCAGGAGATGCTAATGCCTTTTGCCGGTCATGGGAAGCTGTTAATTATGGAATATTGTTTATTGTTGCTATTGTTCATGACGCTGTTGTTGTTGGTTTATTCTATTTGTTGGGCTACTTAAAAAATTAGGGAGTTGGCATAGCCAAAAACAGTTTATTAGAAACCGAAGAAACGTTTTTTTTAATCTGATTTTTTTGAACTTTCATTTGGGGGTTTTAAAGTCTTTCATGTCTTTATTCTTAAAAGGAATAAAACATTACAGTTTTTTGAAACTTTCTTTCCAAGAGGTCGGAATAATTTTCCGGTATTTTTAAAAGTTTTTTGACATTTTGTTTTCAAATAGGTTATCTTAATTTTTTCCGACTTACATCTCCCATTTGGAACAGGACTTCTTCCGCTAAATTCTAAATCTAAATCGACTGCAGATTTCTCTCAACGATTTTGACTCAAGGGCCATCACGCTTTACAATGGACTTCTTTTTTTCTACGAGTATAATGCAAATTCAGACTAGACTCACGTGCGCAAGAAGATACCGCGGACGTGTGCATTTCGTTCGTGGAACTTTAAATTCACTTTTACGAACTAGGAGCAGCACAAACAGATCGAGTTAAGAATCTGTATGTACATGCTGGGTTGCTAGATCTTTCAGTCTGTCATTGATGTGACACTTACCAAAGAGCTGATGTCCCTCGGAAAGGGCAAACTCAGTTATCTTACAGGTGTCATCAACGGACTCTGTTTGCAAGGTCAAATCCAAACGAATGGGACTCTCATTACAGGAAGAGGAACCAGAGCAGCATTTGCTGTAATTCTGCATAGAGTGACGTTTCGCCTACCAGTGCAGGCTTTAACGACAAACTTCTCTTCATTCATAATTTCTCTTCATTAACTTTCTCTTGCCATCTCTCGCTTAAATTTCCCTTACACGTATAGCAGCAGTGGACAGAATTAAGTCGGCCCGAATGAGCTCGCCATGGTCCGCCATAGTATTTTTAGGCATGTACAGCTTGCACAGCATACTGATTCCAGAGAAGTTTCTCCTTGTTCCTTAATGGAATGTTTTAAAAAATTTAGTAAGTAAGAATGAGGTCGTTATGGGCCGCCGGAGTATAATGGGAGAGTGCACGACTATCGTACATAGATTCAATTCCGGGTAAGAACACCTAACAATTTTTCAGCGCAGGGTTTCCCCCTCCTATAAATGCCGACGAGTAAGAGATTAATCTTCAAGTCATATTAAAACTTCTCTATAAAATGCTTTATCAATTTGGAGCCTGCGTTAAACAGAAGATCCCAGTCTTCTCTCTTTGCTTCTTAATGGAATGTTTCATCTCTACTGGCGGATATCCCATTCAACCTAACCTTTTATTCAGTTCAACATTACAAAACATATCAATTTCTGAAATTTTTTTGAATTCAGTTGAAACCATTGATTTCAAAAGCTAATCTCTCTACATTAAGATTAGAAGCTTTAAGGCAAGCGAACGAAAAATTGTATTAAATCTCTTAACGAGATGGCCAAGCAGTTCGCGGGGCAAAGGAAATTTTATATATTCTAGGGCAATGACAAGGGCTATATCAGGCTTAGGTTGTCATACTGAAATGCTGTCCATGGAGAAAAGTATATAAGCTTCGGCCCAGCCGATTTTTCAACTTGCTTTTCGATAGGTCGGATTAAATATAAGGGAATTTTTCTCAGATGTGTGGTTCTCAAGAAGAAATAAAATGGATACAATTTAATGTTGTGGCCAAAAGTTTAGCTTTATTATAAAGATAAGGGTTTGCTACGCTTATCTGCGTAGACAAGCCACGTTACAACAATAGTCCAGCAGTGTTAAATCGCACGATCTAAGTTACAGGTCCACGACGCGAGATAGTGCGCTCACCTAAAGTTTCCTTTAATAAACTGATTGTTTCGTTGGCTGTATGGCATGTAGCGCCGTCTTGTTGGAACCAAAGGTCGTCTACATCTACATCCTCCAATTCAGGGACTAAAAAGTCATTAATCATGTTTCTATGGCGTCCTCCGTCTTCATTATTGTAGAAATATGGACAAATGATTTCCTTTGCCCATAGAGCACACCAAGAAGTGAATTTTGGAGGATGTAATGGCGGCTCAACAATAACTTTTGGATTTTCATTAACCAAAAGTGAGCTTCATCATTGAACAAAATTTTATTGTAAAAATCAGGATCGGTGGCCATCCCGTTGTGGGCACATTCACCACGATTTGCAAACGTTGTTCCATAGTAAGTCTATTCACTATGAAATGGCAAACTAAACTGAGCATAAATCAAGTGACAGCTCTCAAAAAGGCCTATTTCGAAAAAGTGTGGCCAGATTGAAAACCGCTCTCTTAAAAATACCCCAATCAGTCGGTCTTTACCCCGGCTTAACCTCTTATCATTTGAAACGATCCAATCCTAGTTTGCCAGTATTGGTATTCAAGGTAGTTCGATATCATTCACAAGGTGTTATTTAGAAAGGTTCATTGTCTCGTCTATTCCAGCTAAATTTATAGATGGCCGTACATTAACGATTGCCCTCATTTCGAAAAAGTTAGCCATTGATATCTAAAAAATTTCACTAGTTACCAAAGAAAATCGACTTGTAAACTTTTCCATTATTAAAAGTTTTTCCATATTGTCCATTACATTTTCCGAATTTCCTCTTGTATTGCACAAAGGGAAAATTCCAATAAAAACAACAACGCCATTTAATTTATGAAAAGTCAAAAAACCGTACAATGTATAAAGAGACTCCCTTGCGTCGTTGTCTATCACCCAACGACCACAGCATGTCTGTAATTTTATGTTTTCAGTAACCGCAAACCATGTACGAACGAGTACGTCTGTCGGCTGTCGGTACGTCATCATGCGCAACACACATCATCCTCCTCCCCATCCTGCTCCGCCCGTTGCATCACAGCGCAAAAAAGGGTGTCAATATGTCAACTTGTGCATGTTGCATAACTTTCAAGATCATGCCTTAAGAGCAGCAAGAAAAAAACGCAAAACCAAAAAAAACCGTGAATGCGGAGTGAAGTTTCACAAAAGAAATAAGGCAACGGCATCTTATGTAAGACAATATTTTTTCACGCCTCCACAATGCGCGAGCGCGAGGCATACGAGCCGAACGGAGAAAAAACAAGCAACGCGACACATGCGCAAAAGATAAAGGCAACCAACAAGCACCAGCACTCCGAACAAGGAAGATACGACTAACGTTGTGGAAGAGAATGATGAAGTCGCCGGTTGAAAGTGAGTGAGTGGTGAGGAGGATGTGGACAGCGATGGCATCTTTACTCATTCACTTCTTGCCATTCCATTCATGCTAATAGCGGCACTTTGTGTGCACTTCTCGTGTGTGAATGTGCGATTGCCTTGTATTTCTTTCGTTCATGATTTTGGAAACTCCTTAAAAGAGCTTCCTTATGGCTTTTTATTGTCGTCTCAGCTATCTGGCCGCCAGTCCGTCCAGCCTTCAGCCAGTGTACGTAAAGTAGATGGCTATTAGTTAGTTAGTTATGGTCTAGTACAAGAGTGCATAGAGCCTACACCATTTCAAGTCGTACATAAAAGCCAAGCCAAGACCATACTCTGATGCTGAACCCAATGTAACATCGTAGGCACCAGAAAATTCCTGAGCGCGTTACAACAAATGTGTATGTGATAGTTTGACCTATTGCTGATCCTATTTAAGCTTGCTCATGGCTGAGAGTATTAGTAAAGTATGTCATTCGGATCAATCGACAGAGCATTTTACTTGTTCTCAATATCGATCAAGACTTTCAATACTAATATTGGACATAAAAAGAAATATTTGCCTTTTAGGTGGATCATATATTTGAAATTATTCCATTGATTCCCTAGCAATCCTCCCTTGATAATCAGAAGGTCAAGAGGCACATAACATCTCTTTAAAACTAAATTAATTCCTTCCTTTAAAAACAATAGTATTTCATAGGCCAATAAACAGCTTTGATCGAAGTGTGTATGAGTATGGAATTTTTAGAAGACTAAGGGATATTCTGCGGGCAGACCAAATTTTGAAAGGAGAGTCAACATGTCTATGAGATGCTGTAGAACGTACGTTCTATGAACTTAGTCAAGATTGCGTATATTTTTTATTTGTATCCGAAAGTCCGATGGCATGCCTTGTAATATAATGCATAGATGAATGTCTATTGAAATCCTCAGAATTCCTTTTTGCTTATCTGAACTTTCGCGTAATTTGAGCATTACAAAATAAGCTTCATTTTTAAAATGTAAAAATGTTAAATGTATTTATGCTCAGTATAAATTTCAAATAATTTCTTTTACTCCAATTGGAAATGGTGTAAAATTTTTATTGCATGTCATAAACAAAATTGTTCGCACACATGCCATATGTGCGAGAGGTTACTGGGAAGTCGTTGAAATAAATGAAGCACCATTGAATGGATGGATGGATGGTTGACTAGGTGAACAAGTGACTTCTTCTTTTATGGGCTTATGGTATCTTCCGAATAAATCGTACACAGATGTTGGATGATTGTATTTCTTAACAATTTTCGTTTCTGCAATAAAGTTACAAATGTAATAAATCGTTTATCTTCAGTCGGGAACATAGAAACAATTGAGTAAATGGTCAAATAAGAAAATTTGTTTTCACATTACAATTTGTAGTCATCCAACTCTTAAAAGACAACTTGTCAAAGGCAGTAAAAGACTAACATCTGATAATCTTCCCTGTTAGCTTGCCTCCGCCTTGCAAAAACACCAAAATATGAAACGTTCTCAATAACCTACTTTTGGATGTTCCTCTCATATTAGAGAACGGAGCATGATTTAAACCTACAAGGTGGGACAATAGTAATCACCATATTGGAAAACGCTACAACTTTTGTCAAATGTAGATTTGATTTTGACATTTGTGAAGTAAACAAAAGAAGTATACAAATCGACAAGCCATGAATCTGTTTAGTTCACGGAATAATTGTTTCGTTTGCCATAAAACTAGCTCATAAAGGGATCAACTCTGTCTGCGGAGACATATGAGTTAACAGTGAAATTATCTCACAGCTCAAAATATGTTGGGGGAAAAGTTAACACATGTTATTCTTTTGATGTAATTTTTTTTAATGATGGCAGGTTTTAAGGCCCTGAGCACATCGACCACGCTCATGGGTCAAGGCCCCCCAATTAAGACAAATCGTAAAATTAATGTCAAATTCAGATTCTTTATAAAATTCCACTATTTCTGAGTACTCATATGACCATTTTCAAAAGGACCAATTTTTTCTCATCCTAGGGACCTTACCCCCATACGTCAAAGTGTTCAAATTAATTGAATCGTAAAATTAATATGATATCTGGATCTACGACTTAATTGTAATAATTTTCCCATATGTCCATAGAGTTTGAGTCTCTAGTGCCTATATGGGCCCTTCTGAGTTTCAAATTGTTACAAATCTTATATAGGTACATATTTGAATTTGTTAGAAAATTTCACTGTTTCTGGATATTGATATGCCCCCCAACATTAGGTGACGGTTTATAGAAACCAAGGCTTATAGACAACTCCCATAGGTCAAGGCCTTTAATTCAGACGAAATTTAAAACTAATGTCGAAATGAGATTTCTTATAAAATTCCATTGTTTCTGAGTAACAATATGTCAATGATAGAAGGGACCATTTTTTCGGCGCCCTTGGTACCTTACCCACATGGGTCAAGGCCTCAAATTTCTGCGAGTCGTTAAATTAATGTGATATGCCGATTCTATACGAATTTTTATAGTTTTTTTAATACCCTATATTTCAAGGATGCCGGTTTGTTGGTCCTTTGGGATTATATGGGACCTAACTCCCATGGGTCAAAGCCTCACATTTCGACAAATCATAATACTAATGTGATAGTCAACTTCGTGACGAAATTTTATGTCCATAGGTTAAGGAGATAAATTTTTTCACTCCTTGGGAATATATGGGTCTACTCGTATATGGCCTGAATTCTAAATTGGTTCAAATTCGTTATGTAGATACATATTTGGATTTGTGAAAAAAATTTACCGTTCCTAGGGGACCGTTTTTAAGCCCCACTGTCCAAAGACCTCGCCCATTTATGGTAAGGTTTAACAAGGTTTCGGGTTTCAACGAAAGCCCATGCAAAACGGAATTGGTGGAAATGATAGTGCGCTATGAAGATTGCTCTTCGTACATGTCGAAGACTATACGCAAAGGGTAATTCTCATTTATCATAATAAGACTCCCGTATAAGTTATTTGATTTGTAGCCGAAGTAATTGTTGCCAAAGACTGCAGAAAAAAACCATTGGCGGGCTTAGAAACAGCTGTACAGTCTGCCTGACATCCTAGCCAAAACACATCACCAATTTCTTACGTTGATTCTGAAAAAGAAACAACAAAAAGGTCTTGAACCAGAATAAATTACTGTTCAAGTCATAATAATGATAAAAAAAAGCCGAATAAATGTAAAGAAAAAAAAACATACCTTTGCCTACCACTTTCAAATAAATATTTTATAGCAAAAATTTGAAAAAAAAAAAACTAAATAAAATTGATGAGATAGTATAGTAGTCCCTTAATAGGTATCTCTTTTCTCTTTTGGTGCGTTTGTTCCATTCCTTTTTTTAATACCACACCATCGCCGACTATAAGACATATATCTAGTAAGTTTGAAGACTATTTTCGTTAGGACTGAATCCTGCTTTCAACAGACGGATATGGTTAGATCGTCTTACGATTATACGGCGATCAATATTGTATCTACTTTATCTGTACGCAGATAAGTAGTTCTTTGTGTTACAAACGGAATGACAAACTTATATATACTTCCATCTTATGGTAGAAATTATAAAAAAGTAAAAAGACCAAAAAGTACGTTGTCGATAATAAAGACTAACAGCAGAAATCCTCGCTGACGAACATTTCTTTGCAGTTTCTCCAGCGGACGCAGTGTCCGGAATTGAGCCCAATTGTCTAGATTTCCATTAAGCCTCGAACTCCTTAAATTGTATTCCTATTGAAGCATTCTTTGTTTGGCTTTCTCGATCCAACGTAGCAAGCTGAGGTGCGTTTTTTCTTTTTCGCTCACTTGTCTGAAAGCAATGAAGCAATATCCGTTTAATTCAAATACAAATTCATATGTTATCCAAGTTAATTGTATTTGGATTTTGTACTTTTAATGCATTTTGAATCAGCGTCCGTTGTTTTTTTTTTCTTCGACTCCGCTGCTATTTTGCCGTAAGAACATCCGCCAACGCGACCATAAAAAATCCATTCATCTTGCCAAGCACACATACACATGCAGTCATTCCAACGCTTGTTCGTACCTTAAGCCGTGGTTTTCTGTTACCTTTTTTGCATTAGAAACTCAAGGCCAAATGCAGTCAGCCAAAACGAATTCTTGAGCTGTTGTTTCAAGACGGCTGAAGGTTCGGGGGGCTTAAAGTGTGGGGGAAAAGCGTTCCTTTCGATGCAGTGTGGGGCTGCGACTGCGCGAGACAGACTTTATGGTGGCATTGCGGCAATGCATTTTCTATTGTTGCTGCCGTTGGTGGTGGTGGTGTTGCTGTTGTTCATTCAGCTCAAGACAAGATGTTTGCATCTAACGCAACAGTACCGCGTATCCGACCGACAAGTGTTCTTCGCTTGCTGGAGCTTTCAAGCGTATCTAATGCAAATAAAAACACAATTAACTACACATTCTGAATGACTCAAAATGCTGCTATGGCTGATGATGATGTTGGAGATGATGATGCGTAGTGTTGTGCCTCCAAAGATTTCATTGGTCTTTTTTCTTTTTGTTCTGCATATTTTTCTTTTTTCTGCTTTGCAAATTCATGGCAGTCACTGGCTTGAATGAACGTTAGGCAGGAAGGACGGACAGACGGACGGACAGGCAGATTGTTAAGGCAGCTTCATGTTTGTGGCTGTATAAATGAATGGTTGCCTACTTGCATTTAGCCAACTTCTGTTTTGTCAAATGCTTAGTTACGTATGTCACTTTTAATTTGATGATGTCTTTATGGGGAATTTACCAACATTCAACATTTGCTAGCTGGCATCTTTTGCATTTGTACTCGTACGAGCGCGTTGTGCATAATTGTAGATTTCCCGTCTGATTGTACTTAGGCAACATTTTTCTTCAGTTTGTTTTTTGATTGATTTATTTGGGTAATTTGCCTAAGCAACGAAGTTCCAAGATGAATTGTAAAAATTTGTGAAAATCAATTAAATTGCATGTCATTTTAAAAGGAATTTGTCAATTTGTTAAAGTCAAAAATAGAAACTGATGATAAGCCCATTTGCCATAGGATACGTGCATACTTTAGTGGTTTAAAATAAATACTAAAGGTTGTAACAACAAATTGGAGAACTAAACTTTAACATTTACTCGTAAGTCTATGAGTAGATTTTTGCAAATTGTATAACCTCCACCGAAGGGCTTAAGGTAAATTCAATTTGAAATTCCGTTTGCAAGACCACTAAATATTCGTCTGTGACACTATAAAGTATATATAGGGTGATCCATCTAGAGGTATTTCTTCAAAGCGAAAAAAGAATATAAAATATCAACTCAAGTGTGGAATCTTTATTGGTAATTTGAAAGAAAATTTTATGGTATTTATTTTTTGAATATAATTTCCTTCAAATGTTGGCCGCAACTACGACTCAGGGTTTCCATTCTGAGGGTTTAATTTTGGATGACTCTTTCGAGCATTTCGACCGGTATGGCTTTAATGACACTCGTAATGTTGGCTTTCAAAACCTGAATCGTAGCTGGTTTGTCAGCAAAGACTTTGGACTTTACGTAACCCCAAAGAAAAATGTCTAAAGGTGTGATATCACTCGATCTAGGCGGCCAACTCCCCTGTCCAAAATGTGGAATTAGCTGCTTTTCGAAATGACCTATCAATAGATTCATTGCTTGAGCAGCTGCTGAATGGCAAGTGGCACCGCCCTTTTAAAATCAAGTGTCGTCAAGATTACGTGCTTCAATTTTAGGTAGCATACAGATCGATATCATTCACGATTACGTTCCGGCCATCATCATTTTTGAAAAAATATGCACCGATGATTCCACCAGCTTATAAACCGTACAAAACCGTGATTTTCTCTGGGTATAATGGCACCTCTTGAGACTCTTCTTGTTGCTCTTCAGCCCTAATGCGGCAATTTTGTTTATTGACTTTGGCGTTGAGTCAGAAATGGGCCTCATCACTAAACAAAATTTTGGTCGAAAACAGCGGATCTTCCCGTTTCTCACCGAACGCTCATTTCCATAATACAGTTGCCAACATTTGAAGGAAATTATTTAAATAGAAGACAAGTTTTTAGCAAAATGGCAAAGTGACATTGATTTTCGTGGCTGCACACTACTTTCATCATGATTTCGGGTCCGTTACAACCCTCTTCTTGAGGTCTTGAGCCGGTTTAATCCCTGTTCAGTGTGGAAATTATTTTCAAAAAATAAATGCCATAAAATGTCCTTTCTAATAGCCATTAAGGATTCCACACTTGATTTGAATTGTTATATATATTTTTTGTTCTGAAAAAATAACTCTAGATGGATCACCTTATATATTCTTGATCGTCGTTAAATTCGAATCTGGTCATTCGTCTGTTGTAAGCACGATAGCGGTCGAACGAATCAATCTAAGATCCTGAAATTTTACATGATGATGGCTTATAGTTATAATAATTGTAAATGGGCGATATTGGTCCTGAGGGGATTAAGGGTAACTCGGTAAAAAGTACAATAAAAATGCAAACAAGTGGATAAAAATACTAATGGTAGATTTACTTGGCAACGCCCCTTTTATTATCTCTTATGCAAAAGGCCTACTTTGTTCCTTCTTAATTTAAATCCAGAAGAACTTTTGAAATAAACCGTTTATGAGTAAGAGTGCATGCAACCGGAACAAGAGTAAATGCATGTATTCAATGAATCTTCACTTCCTAGAACTGCAACTACCTGTTCAAAATTACCGAAATCTCTCTACATATGATATAGAGGTGGTTCCTCTATATGATGGTTCTTCACTCATAAACACAAATGATTTAAAGGGAATTTTCAGTTCTATCAGTGCACTAAAAAATGCATACGAACTTCATTAGCAGTAAGTATCAGCTAAATACAGTATAACTTAATTTAAAACAACTGTCGGCACAGTTATTAGAGAATAAACAAGTATATACTTATATATAAAAGCGTCCATGAAATACATAGAAAGATGGAAAAGTGTTATTCTTTCCGCTTCCCGCTCATTTTTTAGTATATTGGGCATCAAAAATAATAACCGTGCAAAAAAGTTTTCAATCGGATGGAAACCGGCCAGTCCGTCACGACTTTTAGCCCTAAAAATAGAGTAAAACTAGTTGCAAGCTCTGATGAGCTATAACTCGTAAGCCAGATGACTCTCGGAAAATACACCTGAAGCATTTGTATTGGAAATATACAGGCAAACATTTTACTCCTACACAATTTTTGACCTAGCTATGACCCTTCATGTTGTTTTCAGAGGTCAAACTTCAGGTTTAAAATTACTAATTTACGTTTGAAAAAAAATTTGGAGTCAAATTTGAGGTTTGACCTCTGAAAACACCATGAAGGGAATAGGGCATTAAATGTTAGTTTCATGGCATTTGTTTGTTACTACCAAAAATATTTGAGATAGACCCATCTTTAAGGGTACTGATCGACTCATAGTCACATGCTGATTCGAGCTAACGATGTCTGTTCGTTGTCCGTCTATCTAAAGCTTGTAAATAAACCACAAGTGTTGTCCGATTTTAGTGAATTATAGCAAAAGTAAGTTTTTTTGGGCCAAGGACGCCCGCTTGCCTTTTTGGCCAAGGAAATGCGTTATTGACATTGAAGCAAATCTGTTTAGATCTAAATAAGGTTCCGTACACATATGTTCATACGTTTTTATGTTTTTAGTTCTAACAGCCACATATTTCATCCAATCTTGATGAAATTTGGCACAAGTCCCTTTTTTTTGTATCAAGCATCGATGATATGGAAATTGAGGAAATCCGGTTCAGATGTAAATATAGTATTCACAGATATGTTCATCCGATTTTATGTTCTAAGCTCTATTAGCAACATATTACATCAAATCTTAATGAAATTTGTCACATGTTAGTTTCTTATGCCAAGGGCGGACATGACTGAAATTAGAGAACATTAGTTCAGTTAAAGATATACGAGTAGCTCCCATAAGTTTGTTCAACAGATTTTTTAAAAAACAATGAAATTTTTCGAATACGACATAAGTTAAAAAATCTGGTAAACTTAGAGCCTCTCTAAGGGGTCCATCCTTATTTAAGTTAGCTTTTCTGAACCTCCAGAGCTGTAGGGCATACCATAGTCCGCCATGCCCGATATTAGCTTTCTAGTTTTGTATAAAAAAAAGAATAATAAGGTAAAACTTATTTTCTATTGGTTTAATACAGCCCTACTAATGGCCTATTTCAAAATTCTCTTTGAAAAATTGCCCAAAAGTTTAGCTTAATGTTATCACATCACAGGGTGGGCTATTTAAAATTTTAAATTGGAATCGGCTGTAAAAATAGACCTGATAGTTTTTTCAAATTTCTGGTTTTATTGGAAAGGTTAAACGAAAAGGAACAAAATACTATTCATATGACTACTACAACTGGCTCTGCTGTATCTCATCCGATAAACCCAACTTATCAGTACATTTTCGATTGTTTCGGGACGCATCTCTTCAATGGCATCTTGGATTTCATCTTTAACGCTTTAATTTTCCCCGAATGCTTTATGTCACATTTATCCCTAATGACTCCCCACAGAAAATAATGCAAAGTGTTCAAATCACAGCTTCGAGGCGGCCAATAGACATCACAATTTCGGCTGATTAATCGATTATTAAAAACAGTGCGTAATATTGGTTGCGTTGGCAGTGTGACATATGGCCCAGTGTTGCTTCTACAAAAATAGGTTTTAAATTCTTTTAAATATCTCTTGGGCCGCCGTGTTATGTTGAAAGTGTGCACGACTATCATGCAAGTTAACCCAGGTTCAACCCCGGGTAAAAACATCTAATAATTTTTCAGCGGCGCGTTTCGATCTCGTAAATGTCGGCAACTTTACGAGTAAGAGATTTAACTACTATTATATACTTAAATAGAGTTTTCTATTGAACTGAAGGAAAAACATCAGCAATTTGTAAAAAAAATCTCGATTATGGCCGAAGTAGCGACATTGAGAGTGGTTTAAAAAACTATTTTTTAAAATGTGGATTAAAACTACCTCTAACATAAATCAGCATGTCTATTGTCCCCCTATGTCACTTGTCCCTATTGGCAATATTTTCCGCATCTATCAAAGATGAAACATTTCGCAAATATTATGCCATATAAAAGAAGCCACAAATCCAAATCGATTGTTATCTCTCGATGGATGGTTATTTACGGCCATGTTTAATACAAAACATGACAAAACCGCACCTTTTTTACGGCGAATACAAAGAGCAGCCAACAAAAATTTCGTAACAACACGAATGGAATTCCAGAAGAGATACCAAAATACACATACAAACGACCAAACATCTGGAGACATCAGTTTTGGAACAAAATAAAGGATTATGTCGCCACCAAAACCAACGCCACCGCGCACCAAAACAAAACACCGTCAAATATAGATGCTGCCTCCGCCAATAAACGAAAATTGATAAATGTTGTTGAACATCTTTAAGCAGGTCGCAAGAAAATGCAAAATAATATTTTAAGTGTCGAAAATTCCATTTGATTGTGTTCGCCCCCGAACACAACAACCGCAAAAAATTCGCAACGTTTTTTAAGGAATTCAATATTATTTAAAAAAAAACAAATTAAACGAAACGAGGATCTTTAATAATTTATGGACAACATAAAATATATTTTAAGTTTAACTTGACTAACAAATGAATACTCGTATCTTGGCCGCAGTTTTTAAAGCCGAAGTGAAAAAAAACTTAAATCATTTGGAAATAATATTTGAAAGCAAATTTAACACGTTAGTTGTTTTTTGGGCGCGTTTTTCAGTGAACACCAGCACACCGTAAAATTTCACACATTTTGGTCACACTTTTATGGTCCACGCTTTAACTGGCAATAAAAGCCTGGTGTCTGGTGTTTTTGGGATGGGGATGGATGACAGTTCATTCGAAAAGGTTTTGTGATTAAAGAACATGACAATTTTAAAAGAACTCCCGTAATAAAAATCGCTTAATAACGATAACATTAAAGTTGTATTCCGAAAAAGATTCTGCTCTCAAAAGGGGGTTTCATTAGGAGTGCCTTAGCTTTTAAAGTAAATGATTAAAATTAATTTGTGTGAGACTTGTTGGAAAGACATAAAATTGTATAGTGATGGTATTAAATTGAGCTGCATAAGCCAAAGAACTCACAAATGTTTCAAAATATGTTGTTCTCCAGTTGATCAATTGTTGTTGAGTTATTGGCGTATACCAGTCCCAGAAAGTAGCTACTGTAAAATGCTCCGAACAGCCTTTTTTGACTGACGAATTAAGTATTTTTCGTGGGCGTTTTTTTATATAAGCAGCCACTAGGCAAGTTTCAGTCTGTTGATCCGACTCACATATTCCCTCACCCATGTATTGATTTTTATTTTTCCGTCGTTCCGTCCTTCATTGCCTGAACGTTAAGATTTATTGAAATCTTGCATGAGTGGGACGGGCTTGCCCCATGCGAATACCAAAAGTGGTCGAAATTTTGCATTTGCTTTGAAGGTACAAGAATCGGGTGTGTCAGCTAATTATTTCATACGCCATTATAAAAATAAAAAATTGATATCGCAATTTAAGCGAATTTCGTCACAAGAAGACACGTTATATGGGTTATTATCTGCACTGCTACAGCATCATTTGCGTGTGAGGTGCCAGATGGGTCGAGGCTAGAAATTCAATTATTTGCCATCAAGTTAACCTTCTAAGTTTCCAACTAGATCGCATGAATAACATTAAAGATGCTACAAAAATACCACAATTGGGCGGAATGGTGCATTTGCGTGGGAGGTACCAGAATGGGCGTGTCAAACACTTTTTTCATATAAGAGTATAAAGCCGACTTTAAAATATTACGATGTGATTGATTCAATCTAGTTTAAGGCACTGGGTAAAATTATGTGAGTTCTAAGCACGGTTTATTTAGGTGGGAGGTACCAAAAGGGACTTGGCTAGGAGTCCTTTTTATCGTCACCAAGTTTGCCAAGTAACTCCATTCTTAAGTACTGATTTTTAGTGAGATCAAACAAATAGTATAATAAAAATATTACAAGAATACCAAAAGTGGACGTAATGTTTATTTTGTGTGGGAGCTACCACCAGTAGGGGTGAGAAAATACCACCCATTTTTAATCCCATAGGCAGTTTTGGAACAATATTATGACGAGTAAAATTTGAAAGCGGTTGGTAATAAAGGGTGGTTAAATTTTAAGGGCTGATGTTAATTGTGAATAAAATTAAAATTATTTAAGAAATTATTGTCATTTCTTTTATTATGATAATATTGGTATGGTTCAATTATATATGGAACAAAATATTGGCCAAATGGCCGCCGTGACCTCGGCGGCACACATCCATCCGATGGTCAAAATTTTAGATGACGCTGAGGCATAATTGAGGTTCTATGCCCTTAACGTGCCGAATTAATTCATCCTTTAGCTCTTGAATATTTGCTGGTTTATCGACGTACACCTTTCCTTTGAAATAACCCCAAAGAAAGAAGTTTAACGTTGCCAAATCACATGATCTTGGCGGCCAATTGACATCGCCACCACGCGAGATAACACGGCCATTGAATTTGTCGCACAAAAGAGCCATTGTTTCGTTAGCTGTGTGGCAAGTAGTGCCGTCCTGTTGAAACCACATATCGTCCACATCCATATCTTCCAATTCGGGTCATAAAAAGTTCGCTATCATTTCACGGTAGCGAACACCATTCACAGTAACTGCCTGACTGGCCTGATTTTGGAAAAAAATATGGCCCGATGATGTCGCCAGCCCATAATCCGCTCCAAACAGTCACTCTTTGTGGGTGCATTGTTTATTCTCCTTATTGACGAATCCTATGAGGTAAAAATGTGCCTCATCACTGAAGATGATTTTCTTTAATAAGGCTGAAAAACTTTAACGCATTGCTGACTTGTATATCTTATCACGGTTCAAATTGAGTTAGTCTGAAATTGAGAAATATCAAATAAAATGCAGAAGCAAATTTGACGTTTAGGTGTGGTTCACATTCAACATCGGCCCTTTAAATGTCTTTTGGGAGTAATGGTGACTTAAAAAGTCATGAAGTGGATTTTGTCAACACATACTCGTATGTAGGGTCAAACATGATTTTTTAAGGTGTCCACACGAAATGATATATAAGTATACCCTCTTACCTACTAGAGTAAGGGTATACAAATTATGTTGCCAACCATTTGACGGGTTGGGATGGGAGAACGACAAGTATTTTGAAGCGCTCTTAACTCATAACAGGGACATTTGCTCGATGTTTTGGCTAAAGTAAACCAAAAACGTCTGGTATGGTCAATATGGCTACGAATCCAAATATTTTTTTCAAGTTTTGGCTGAGACTAGTGACGGACGCATGAGCCAAATGTGCCCAAAATCGCTTCCTTAATCGGTGTATGTGTACTCAAATTAAAGCCAGTGTTACGTGAATTTAAATATGGATCATGGACGCAAGGGGCTGAAAAACGCTATCCTATTTCGCTTTAATGGCAATGTTATAGGAGGGTAAAACTTAAAGACGTTTTTATTTTTTGGCTCTAATTTTGATTGTGCTGATGTTTGTAAAACTCAGAAAGAAGTGTGGAAGACCCTTTAATAGTTAAATCGATTGATGTGGAACTATTTTCTGAGTCGATTTATACTCGTATATGTCCGTCTTATCAACATTTCTTCTAAAGAAAGGTCACAAATATGACCCGATAAAACTTCGCACATTCATTTGGTTTCGACTAATGACGGTTGAAATTGGAAGAAATCGGTTCAAGCTCTGATATACGAATGGAAATGATGGTTGAAATTGGAAGAAATCGATTCAAGTTCTGATAAAGCACCCATATAAATATAACTCCTGGTTTGTGGTCTAACCAATCGAACAGCAGCAGATTTCATCAGATCTCAACGAAATTTGGTTTGTGCACTTAACAGGATAAACATAAACAGGATAACCATGTCAATACTAATATTAATATAGGCTCATACAAATGTACATACGGTTCTGTGGTTCAACCGTTTTAAGACCGGAATATGTTAAAAGACTCCAATAATATTAGGTATGTGGAATTACATAGGACAAAAGGCTCTAAAATTTGATCAGATCAATTAATGGTTTCATATATTCCTAATGCCTCACAGTTTTGGATCTACCGATCAGTGAGCGCAAAATGTCACTATATTTAATTGACATTTGTTTTTTGTAATTTTTGAGTTACGACAGTATTGTACTAAACGAGCGATATACAAAGGTCTAACACCAACGATTTCTAGATTTAACTTAGAATGAGTGGAGAAGGTTCATCACTGACTCAAGAGTTTCTTAATTCCTTTATTTTAATCCATTTTTACTTTCCAAAAGAAAACTGTGAAAATATGCAGCAAAAATTAATAAAATCGTGATGGTGAGGACTTTCTTATTAAACAATTTTTGTATGAACTTAATATTTAAATAAATCTAGTATTTCAAACAGCGTGAATCGATCTAAACAAAACTTAACACAGACTTATCTACTGAGGTCAACCAGAGATGAGTTATGAGGATCCACAACTTGGAAAACAGTCTAAAAACTTTGAATTTGTTATTCATGGTACAATATGACTAGTTTTTTAAAGAAAAGCTTGATTTTATAGATTTCAAACTTTTTTTCTGGCTCTATTTCTCCAAATGGACTTGTTTTATTAATCCTTACAAATTCTCTCAGGAGGATCACTATTCTGAGATTGTATTTTGCCCAATCTTTTTAAATTATGTTAGGGGACTTATTTTCAATTCGAAGTTTATAAAGCGTGATCGATTTCGAGGTTCCCTACTTTTTTAAAGAAAAAAAACACAGAAAATTCAAATTGAATGGGCAATGTTTATTATCATTTGAAAGAACATTCTTTGGCATTTAGTTTTTGAAGATTGTGTCTATCAAATGTTGGCCGCAGCTACGCCTCAGATGGTCCATCCGTTATGTCCAATTTTCGATGACTCGTTCGAGCATTTCGACTGGTAACTGGCGAATTACACGCGTGATGCTTTGCTACAAGGCCTGACTCGAAGCGGGTCTGTCCGCATAAACTTTAGACTTTACATATTGCCACAGGAAAAAGTCTAACGGTGTGCTATCATACGATCTTGGTGGCCAATCGACCGGCCCAAAACGTGAAATTATCTGCTCATTGAAGTGTTCTCTCAATAAATCCATTGATTGATGCGATGTGTGGGAAGTGGCGCTGTCTTGTTGAAGCCAAATGTCGCCGAGATCACGAAGGTCAATTTCAGGCATCAAATAGTCGGTTATCATGGCACGATAATGGTCGCCATTGACGGTTACGTTCTCACCGGTATCATTTTTGAAGAAATATGGACCGATGATTCCACCGGCCCACAAACCACACCAAACCGTTGTTTTTTTCTGGATGAAGTGGTAGCTCTTCTGGCTATTCTTCGTCCCAAATGCGGCAATTTTACTTGTTTACATACCCATTGAGCCAGAAATGGGCCTCATCGCTGAACAAAATTTGGCTCGAAAACGTCGAATCTTCTTGGAACTTTTCAAGAGCCCATAGAGCGAAGCGTCGGAAGGCTTCAATTCTTGCACAAGCTGTATTTTGTACGCTTTCAATTTAAGATCTCGAAGTAAAATACGCCAAGTCGTTCCATACGTCAGTCCGAGTTGCTGCGAACGGCGCCGGATCGACTCTCCACAGTCTTGGTGTACACTCTCGCTACATTTTCTTCACTGCGTGCTGGACATGGTCTATTCGGTTGAATATTATCCAATAATGAATGCTGGGTCTCTAGATGGGTGATGGTGTTGCGAATAGTATGCTATGTAGGCCGATTATGTTGACCATAAGTTGAACGAAGTGCACGGACACACATTCGTCATAGAACGTGAATTTTCGTAATAAAGTTGAACGATTTGTAAACGTTGTTCAGGCATAAGTCTTTCCATGATTAATTGCCAAACAATACTAAACAAAAATAACATGACACGACTCACACGTGATCTGTCAAAAAAGGCTATTGAAAAAGTATCTCTACTTGGTTCACCCATTATTTTGATAGCTAGCATTTCACAAGTTTCTTTTTTGTACAGATGACCTTCAGTGGGTTATCCCAAGATTTTGCAGATCTACTTCTATTTAATAATTTTCTATCGGAGCTTCTATCAGTCCCATCTGCGCGCACCCACGTTATAGTGTCAACTAATTTCCCCTCGAAATATAGTTCGGAGACCCCATAAAGTAAACGAGCATATATAGGTGATTGCCGTAAAATTCCAAGACGACCTTGTAATGTCCGTACCTCTGTCTGTGTGTCTATTCAAAGCACCATTTGGGACACCGAAATTGTACAAAGTAATGGCTTATAGTAAAAAAAGATATTTGGAATTCTAAGCAAAAGAAGGGAATAGGAATTTCAGTCGCATATTTTGTAAGTTGTCCGTTATGATGAGTTAAAAGGTTGCTAACATGGACGTATATGTCTAGCAGTCTTTTACTAAAAACTATGAAAGACTGATGTGCCTTTAGTCTTAAACCGTTTTGTGTTTTCCCCGCTTTAGAAATTAATCGGAAGATGTGCTAAAGTGGGACTTAAATCAGTAGCTTCATCCCTGCAGCCTGGGAAGGGGGTTTCCATCAGGAGTTTCCATCAAGAGTTTCTTGACTTTGGTCTGTAAAGGATCCATCGGTCCTCATTAGAAAGCTCGGTATACTACGATATGATCAAGGACTTTATTCGTGTCTTTCAACTTCTCAAAGAAATTCGAACAAGACTTTCTTTTCTCTTTCCAAGACTCTTTCTTGGTGTTGCTAAAGGCTGCCCCTGTATCATTCCCAGCTAGCTAGTGTTTTTTTTAATTGTCTGATTAAAAAGTCTCCTGCTTTCTTTTCGGAGCGCTTTTAGTACCGGGGTGCACTATAGTTTCAGCCACACTTAAGTTGTAAGAAATTGGAAAATAATTGACACTTGAAAATTTACTTCAATTAATCCAAAAAAAAACATATTTTTCATAACCAATTCCTCCTGAGACCCTTTCCGAGCAACTGCATTTCATTGACCTTTTTGGGTTATAATTTCACACACACACGCTCGTAAGAAAAGTAATGACAATAATTGCTCTCATTACCCCACATCTTCGACTTTTCAACTTTAATAGTTAAACGAATTTACACCTCATTTCATTAACGTTACACGGTAAAAGGCCACCCACATTAACGTGGCTCCGAACTCCACTTAACATTTCGGCAACGAGTGCTACAAACAGCGCAAAACAACAGAAACAGCATAAAATTAGCACCAGTCTACTCTGCCCTCTGCTGCACACTCTGTACTTGTTGGTCTGGCCCCGTATACAAACAGCAACAAACTTTTACAACAACCTTAAAGTAAACAAAACTTCCCTAAATTGTCTTAAACTCTTAACCTTTTTCTCAACAAGATGTTTCATTCGTTTTTTTCGGGCTCGCTTGCGGCTGCCGCAGCTTCAGGCCTGTCTTCAGCTCCTCAAAATGAAATTATTCCGTTTAAAGCCCATTAATCTGCATACACGCTCGTAGTAACAGCTACAGCTACAACAACCACCAGCACACCAAGCACATTAACAGCAACAACAACATCTCCCCTTCATTTAAAACACTCGACTGCCAAACAGAAAAATGTTGCAAATCTTTTGGCATTTCGGCCAAAACAAAAAAAAAAATGTTTGTTTACCCAGTCAACAAGCAACGGCCTCAGCAACTGCAGCCAAAACTCCATATAACACCCACCGTCTCATGTGAAGGTAGGGAAGAAAGGCACATACCAAACAAAGCACGAGTAAATATCGGCTTAAGGAGTTAAGTACATATAATCAGTTTGCGGATGAAAAGAACAGTTAATAGGTAAACAGTTAAGGCGATTTGTAGTTGGTCAAAAGCGAAACTTGTGGTAGACGGTACCGCATTCATCGTTTGCGCATGCGCAAAAAGTTGTTAGCCCATTGCCACAGTTCTGTATGCTGAAAACGTTGTTGATTGGCATCCTTAACTTAATTAGAGCCCGACTAAACTAATAGCTTTAACTGGTTAATGGGTTTAAAAATATTGCTGAGGTTCATGAAAACTAATAATCACGCCGTTTTCAAATTTAACTTCTTAAGAAATTGCGACCAATTTATGAACGCTTGCCGCGAGATGACCCAGCTGCCAAAATGTTCCTTCTCCACTTTAAGCGTTACATGACCTATTAATCGTCCAATTTTTAGGGACGAAGTAATACTAGGTCGAGCACTTGCGAGTAGTGAAAAAATCACCTAAAATAAGGGTAAAGCACTGAAACAACATTTTTGCTTTCAGAAGCTTGAAACGGGTAAAAAAGGCACTGTGCCCGAAAATAAATTTGTTGGACAATTTCTATTTTTACAAATTTGAGATAATATTGCTATTTCGGCGTTATCGCTTAACATGATTTACTGCTGGTATAGCGGCAAAGGTACATTACAACGCGGAAACTAGCGTCAAATACTGTCGAACCCGTCAAATACTGTCGAACACAATTAAAACGATCCCAAAAGGACCGTATCTACACACAGAGAACTAATTTGTTGCCACAACCGATTTTTTGCCAACCGAATGCTGGTGGTTGCACGTACTATCCAAGTATTCCATTGCTGCAACCGAAGTTGATTGGGTTCACGGCAATTTTCAGTAAGGGCAACAGAATCAGTTAAGGTGATTATTGAAACTGAATTTTTACATGTATTGGTTGTTGTGACAAATGCTTGGTTGGAAGTACTCTGTGAATTCGGTTGTCATAACCACGAACGTTTGTAAATTGGACCAACTGATGGCCAAATTTTATGAATTTGGTTCATACGAGTATGACCGAAATAATAAATCTAGTTTAGTTTGAATGAACAGTTGAGTGAACAAGTGGAAAAAATTTGAAGAAAAAGCTCATTATGATTAAAATACCTAAGTTAGTTGGAAGTTTTGACGAAATGCTTTTTCTATACAAATTCCAGTTCAAAACTTTAAAAAGCCTTCAGCTGCGAAAGGGCTATATCTCAAGGCGCTTCGATCTAGTGCGCAAGACTATCAAAATGTTTTACTAAGACTCTATAGGGTTCGTGATGAATAGGCCCAAAACGAGGTGGCCACCGATCCTGATTTTTACAAGACAATTTCATTCAGCGATGAAGCTCACTTTTGGTTGAATGTTAAAAACCAAAATTGTCGCATTTGGATTAATGGAAATCCACAACCCATTATTGAGACGCCGTTACATACTCAAAAAGTCACTGTTTGGTGTGCTCTATTGGCAAAGGGAATCATTGGTCCATATTTTATCAAAAATAAAACCGGACATAATGTTACAGTCAATGGGGAACGCTATAGACACATGATTAACGACTTTTTCTTGCCTGAATTGAAGGATGTTGATGTGGACGACCTTTGATTCTATCAAGACGGCGCACAGTGGGGTATTGTACCCCCCAAAATGGAGATTAATTAAAGGGCGCTTTCCGGCGATATAATCTTTATTTATATTTACTATTTCCGAGATTATTAGCCGATTCCAGTTGATTTTAACAAAATCTGCCTTAAAATGGCTTAGATATGGCCGAAACATCGGAAAATATATGCCAAAAATATAATTTTAGCGTATATTGGGCTATAACTTCCGATGTATGCATCCCACGTGGCACCTTCAAATACTAGAATTATAGCGCTCAACACTTTGCATCATTTGCACTTTAATCAAAATCGCAATTCAAATGTCCAAACTATCGGCGATATTACGCCGAAAAAACACATTTACGGTGTATATCGGGCTATAACTCCCCCCACGTGGAGCCTTCAGAGATTAATTTGATAGCCCTAAGTGAGATCTGTCTATTGCAGTTAATTTCATTAAATTCGGTAATCAACTGGCGACAAAATGGATTATAGTATTTCAAAAATATATATTTACATCCGATAAAGCCGAGAAATGAGTAAAAAAATTAAAAACCGACAGCTGAACAAATCTTATTAATATATATTAATATAACTCTGTGAATGCAAACCCCTCAGATTCCAAAATAATGCCTAAGTCATGATATATTATATGGGCGCTGTAACATACGATACAATCCCCAAACATTTGACCGGCTTTATAAAGCCTTACAGATATTTAAATTCGAACTAATATGAAAATAAAGTGGCTAACATTGTGTTATGTAATACTTTTCTATTAGTTGTGCACAAATGTAATAAAAGCTATAATTTTAAAAAATAATAATTTGATATTTTTATTAAAGAACTACTAAGCAAATTATTTTATAATATTAAAAATTTTTTGCTGTGAAAAGAAAACGGGGTTAAATCTTTATATATTCCTTTTGGACATCACGTTTTAATTGTCACTTTTGCTTTGTACTTAAAAATAATAAATAAAAACCAGACACACCGAAGTGTTAACACCTTATACATCTATAATGGTAGAGTTTAAAATATCACCGAATATTGACACGAAATTATATTTAACAAAAAATCTTTAAAATAGTTATCATGACCATTTTATTGCTAATATGAAATAAAAAATAATTGATTTAGGGTGCATGGTAATGCACCGTTAGTTACAAATATAGATAACAATAACAATATATACAACAACGATTTAAATGTAAACACAATAAGTAGAGTCACTGTTAATTTTCTACATTTTTACATGTGATTATTTTGTGAATATTTTTAGAAAATCTGTAAATACACGAATGGCGCAAAAACGCGCAAGATGTTTTTGTTTATTATATTAGTACAGTTCCTAGGCTTTAAAAATATATAAATTGCAGAACACGAAGTTGACCGGTACCATTTTAAAACTGTACATACTTCTCAAGAATGGATAAAATTTAGACTTTTTTCCATAAACGATTAAAAATAGTTGTACAGGGTAAATGTCGACATGCAAATGTTTTTTTTTGTTCGAAATTACCTGAAGTTGAAGGATCCATAATAGTTTTTGGCTTTTGAATGGCAAAAATGGAAAAACTTGCACTTGAAAATACAAAAAATTCACTTTTTGCAAAAACGCGGAAAAATCGAAAAAAAATTACGAACTTTGCTGCAAAAAGTGGTCGAAAATTGAGCCTTTTGGCTGGAATTTATTCAGGCCAACCGCGGCTGCCCCTTGCCCTCTATAACAAAGCTAAGGTCTTGGCCATACCGTTAATTATATGCATGTTATTTCTTCTTGAAAATCACTCGTCGTAAAATTCTAAGACGATCTAACCCTGTCCATCCATATGTCTGTTGAAAGGGCGGTAGCGGTCAAACAAATCAACCTAGGATCCTTAAATTTGGAAAATACCCCTTTAAGGCACAAAAGGTAATTCTGAAAAGTACACGTCTTTTTTTAAATTTGCTTAACAAATTATATTTTTGTAAACGGACAATGGGTAAAATGGCCACCGTTAGTAAGAACGCACTAAGTAACTCAAAAAAGGCATAGTTTCTGGACTTTTTGGCTTATGTGGCCCAAATAACGTACCGCAATATGGACAGTAAAGCAATTTTTGCTACCAATCCAAACATAGAGTAATTTTGAATTTTGAGCGTAAAACACGGATGGACGAAAGGACATAAAAATGTAGCATTTTTTGTATCTATATGTGACGCGCGAAATAGATAGGGACCTAAGGGTAAAAACCAGTTTTGTTCAGGAGAGCCATTTTAAAGATTTAAATACGTGTATCTTTGGTGTACCATCACTTTCATAAAACTCTCATATCTCTGGGAGGGAACACTTTTGGGGCATGGGATCGGTCTCATTCGATGCTCAGATGTTGTTCACATAAAAAAAACGGGAAAATTTAATTTTTTACCCTTAGATCCCTTTCTCTAAGTGCTGTCACATATTGATGTCCAGATTGCTGGCAAGAATCTGATTTATTCATGCAGTTCTGAGTGGTGTGGCAAGCTCATCTATTTCTGCGAGTGGGAAACATAAGCCGTAATACTATCCTATAAAGCAATGTTTCCTGGTTAATTTTGGGAGCCCTCTACCAACAAAGCAATGCTTAATTTTAAAAAGGGAAAGCCCCCATCGATGAATTTCCCAGCGAGTTATACAAAAGCAATTTACTACGAAGCCCAGGTGTTTTCGGTAGTCTAAACGTAAATGATGAAACTGAAAATCTGTAACACGCATTAGAAATAAAAATGTCAATTTGCTTGTATTCGAGTCTTTTTCAATTGTTATCACAAATGAACACTTATTTGAAATTTACCATCACGCACATGATTTTAGTCCTTGGAAGATATTTCTAGCTCAGACCGAGACTAACTGCTGATAGTAGCGCCAACCAGAGTTAGTGAGTAGAATAAAGTCATTCAACATATTTTAATCGCTTTGAAGGTCAATTTCCCATAAGACCAGCATAAACATGTAATGTTTTTACTTTCCTGCTTATGAGCAACGTATTTTCTACATTGCAGGCAATCACCTCTCACTTGGCCCAAATCCTGCAGTGGTGGACACACTCTCAGGCAACCTTCGGCAATCCAGTGTATTATCGATTCTATCATATTTCATTTTAAGAACAATTCCCAATTAGAAAGGATTTAAGTTCTTTTTTTTTGCTCAGTTTACCCTCGTTTTTTTTAAGTGCATATAAATATTTACTTTTTTTCTTACTTAAGCTGCGATTTGAAAGTAATATTCTGTGCGATTAATATGACTATAAAAAAACCCCCCAAACGAAAGAAACAGCAGATACACTTAGACGGGCGGACAGATAGAAGGACGGACATACAGACGGACAGACAGATTTAGTCATACAATCGTAGTCACTAAACAACACCTACAATAAACATGCCACAAATTTCAAATTTGCCGAATCTGGTGGTGCTGGGCTATTTTTTTCTGTGTTATTTTTCTGTTGCTCGTTGAAAAGATAAACAAACCAATCCCCCTTTTATTAACCCAAAACCAACGAACGAACGAACGAGCGATCAACAACAACAACAGCGATATCTAAACTAAACTACCACTACCACCAACAACAATAACAATAAATTTTCCAATTGAAAGAAAGAAAAAACAGCAACAACAACACAACTAAATATTATATGGATTACAGTTAAATACATATAAAATTACACAATACATTTTGGGAAAATAAAAAACCACCACTTGCAAATCCCAAAAGAGCATTGCCTCAAATGCAACTTTAAACCGGAGACACAGTGCCAACGTACACATATATGGGCTGTTCCGTAAAAGTAAGGCCAGAGAATGTTAATTTTAGAAAACAAAATTTTACTTTCACTCTTCCATTAGCTTTAGAAATATGCACTTAATCGGCCTCTGCACAGTTTCCGTAAATGTTTAAATGATTTTTATACTCTCCACCATAAAATGGGAGTATATAAAGTTTGTCATTCCATTTGTAACACATCAAAAGATTTATTTGGGACAATTAAATAGTATTTTTTATTGATCGTCATAAAATTCTAAGATGATCTAGCCATGCCTGTCTGTTAAGAGCTCTATTCAGTTCATACGAAAAGATTATGAGTCTTCAAGCAGAACTGATATCTAGGGTGAGGTATTTTTTCTGAACAAAAAAAATATAAAAATTCAAATCAAGTGTGGAATCTTTATTGGTAATTTGAAAGGACATTTTATGGCATTTATTTTTTGAAAATATTTACCTTCAAATGTTGGCAACTGTAGTATGGAAATGAGCGTTCGGTGAGAAACGGGAAGATCTGCTGTTTTCGACCAATATTTTGTTCAGTGATGAGGCCCATTTCTGACTCAACGCCAAAGTCAATAAACAAAATTGCCGCATTAGGGCTGAAGAGCTACAAGAAGAGTCTCAAGAGGTGCCATTATACCCAGAGAAAATCACGGTTTTGTGCGGTTTATAAGCTGGTGGAATCATCGGTGCATATTTCTTCAAAAATGATGATGGCCGGAACGTAACCGTGAATGGTGCTCGCTATCGCGCCATAATATCGATATTTATGCTACCTGAAATAGAAGCCCGTAATCGTGACGACACTTGGTTTCAACAGGACGGTGACACTTGTCATACAGCTGCTCAAACAATGGATCCATTGAGAGGTCATTTCGAAAAGCAGCTAATTTCACGTTTTTGGGCAGGTGAGTTGGCCGTCTGGATCGAGCAAAATCGCACATTTAGATATTTGGATCACCCTATATGTCCTATTGTCTATTTGGCATATGGTTATTGTTAAAAATTTACCAAGTCGGAGGAAAGCAAGTTTTCCTTTGAAGGACTAAAAAAGAACAAATCAAATTTTTAATTGGTGACATTTGTCCTATGATCGGGTGGAGCGCGAAAGTTTGCTGTTTTGCACTACAGGCTGTGGTGGCACTGTTAGTTAAAGATATTAGAAGGTGTGTGTGGCTTTTAGTGGCGGCCGGGAGATTTGTATTCGTCTACCTTTCAGTTGCCATCATGCATGGGACACGTGAGGAGAGGTCATTTTGCATTGAAGATACTTTTTCAAATGCTCACTCGATCATTGCAGTGCAGCGTGCTTTTCGTTTACGATTCGCTGTTCCCCTACGCGGACGTGTTGCTGGTGAAACAAAACCCAGAGAACTTCACCAGAGACCTTTGCATTAGGACCGCGTCACTGGGTGGTGCTCCATATCACGAGTAGGCATTATTGGCCCTTACTTTTCCCAGGATAATCGTCTTGCCGTAACGAGAATCATGAGCCGTAATACCATCCTATAAAACAATGTTCCCGATAAATTTTTCAAGTCTTCAATTATTACCAGAAATTAACACTTATTTGAAATTTTACATCACTTTCACATTCTGACGACACCGACGTTCACATTGTGCGCGCATATAGAAGACCGGGCTGAAGACAGAACGCACCTGATGTAAGTCCTTGGAAGATATTTCTAGCTCAGGCCAAGACTGATGGTATCGATGGCAGCGTGCTTTTCGTTTACGATTCGCTGTTCCCCTACGCGGACGTGTTGCTGGTGAAACAAACCCCAGAGAACTTCACCAGAGACCTCTGCATTAGGACCGCGTCACTGGGTGGTGCTCCATATCACGAGTAGGCATCATTGGCCCTTACTTTTTCCAAGATAATCGTCTTGCCGTAACGAGAATCATGAGCCGTAATACCATCCTATAAAACAATGTTCCCGATAAATTTTTCAAGTCTTCAATTATTACCACAAATTAACACTTATTTGAAATTTTACATCACTTTCACATTCTGACGACACCGACGTTCACATTGTGCGCGCATATAGAAGACCGGGCTGAAGACAGAACGCACCTGATGTAAGTCCTTGGAAGATATTTCTAGCTCAGGCCAAGACTGATGGTATCGATGGTAGCGTGCTTTTCGTTTCCAATTCGCTGTTCCCCTACGCGGACGTGTTGCTGGTGAAACAAACCCCAGAGGACTTCACCAGAGACCTCTGCACTAAGACCGCGTCACTGTGTGGTGCTCCATATCACGAGTAGGCATCATTGGCCCTTACTTTTTCCAAGATAACCGTCTTGCCGTAACGATTTTTTTCCTTTGGGGTTACCTGAAGTCGAAGGTGTATATCAACCGTCCCAATACCTTGGAAGACCTAATTAACAATATTGAGGCTAAAACTGGCAAAATACCAGTGCTTGTTAGAGTTCATGAAAAATTCAGAGAACGTATGCAGAAGTGTGTGGATGGCGAAGGTCGACATTTGCCAGATACACTGTTTAAAACCATTTAATTTAAAAAATACCTTTACTGTTCAATATAATTGAAGTATAAAGTTAATTTTTCTAATGTTCATCATTTTTTATTTCATTCCCAAATAAGCAAATTACCGCTTCCCACACTATACTTATAAAATTAATTTTTCTAATGTTCATAATTTTTTTTATTTCATTCCCAAAAAAGCAAATTTCAGCGCGCTAATTTAAAGTATTAACTTTTAATTAGCTTTTTTTTAAATGGTAGGCATTGATTCCTTTAAAAAAAATAGGCATGGTCATTGGGCCTAAAAACTCTAACCTAATGTTAGGATACATATGGGTATTCAAGTACAATAAAATCTACTCACGAATCCAAATATACGAGTATACCTTTATTATAGATTTGGACCAATTTGGGCTTCACACTATATAGTCTTATAGGTTTATGACTATATGGTCTGACTATATGGTTTCAGGAGACAATAAAATTCCAACAAGAAGCAGAATATCACATTAGTTTTACGATTCGACGAAATATGAGGCCTTGGCGCATGGGAGTCAGGTCCCTAGGCCACATATAGGAGCAAACGAAAAATCGTCCTCGTTGAACAATGCAATTTGGGTATTAAACAGCAATAATATTTATAGACGTATCAGAACATTACATTAATTTTACGATTCGAAGGAATTTAAGGCCTTGACCCATGGAGGTAAGGTCACTTGGGCGCCGAAAATCGATCCCTTCAACACACAAACCTATGGGTACGCAGAAACAGTGGAATTTTATGATGAATCTAAGTACAAGTATGACATTAATTTAAAATTTTGCCTACATATGAGGCTATTACCAATGGATGGGGTCTATGGGCCCAGAATCCGTCACCTAAAGTTCGGGGGCGTATAAGTATCTAGAAACAGGACAATTTCTAACAAATCCCATTATATGCCTATATGTAACAGCGCATAGAGAAAGGGAGCTAAGGGTAAAACAATCAATTTTCACTTTTTTTTGATGTGGACACCATCTGAGCATCGAATGAGACCGATCCCATGCCCCAAAAGTGTTCCCTGCCAGGGATATGCGCTTTTTATGAAAGTGATGGTACACCAAAGATACAAGTATTTAAATCTTTGAAATGACTCTCCTCAAGAAAACTGCTTTTTACCCTTAGGTCCCTTTCTATTTTGCGCGTCACATATGTACAATTTGTAGTAGTTTGAAATGCGAGTCCATATGTGCCCTTGGGGCCCAAAGTCGGCCTCTTTGAACTATTGACGAATGGGTATTTAAAACATTAAAAGTTTATATATTTTAAAACATTTTACTAATTTTGCGATTAGTTTAATTTAAGTCTTTGAACGATCTGGGTAAGTTTCCTAGGATGCCGAACAATTAACCCTTCGAAAATGGACATATGGGTACTCAGAAATAGTGGAATTTTATGAAGAATATGAGTATGACATTAATTTTACAATTTGCGGAACTGAAGGCCTTGAGCTGTAGGCATGGTCTAGGTTCCATGCAGCCCAAAACCCGTCCTGTAATAATTGCAGACATATACGAGTAGGTATGCAGAAGCAGTGAATTTGCTGATAAAACAATATCAAAATATGTAACTAGATTAATAACTTGGGCCAATTTTGTCGATAGAGATCCTTTTGAACAGGAAAACGGCTTTAAGGGCCCTCAAAATGTAGTTCAGGTCATACTTAAGCTCAATATATGGTGGAGAGTATAAAGGTTTCAGCCTAAACAATAACTATTTTAGCAATACCGACACAAACTAATTGATCTTTACATGCATATTCCCAATACCAGAAGATATTCCTAAAGATAATAAGTTA
This sequence comes from Hydrotaea diabolus, assembly GCA_963513945.1. Taxonomy (NCBI): domain Eukaryota; kingdom Metazoa; phylum Arthropoda; class Insecta; order Diptera; family Muscidae; genus Hydrotaea; species Hydrotaea diabolus. Next base: position 104,281,788 of record OY740720.1, on the reverse strand, counting down.
AAATAGCAATTAGTTTGGCAGGCTGAATTCGATATGGCCCGTATTTGGGTCCACGAGTTTCTCAATCCGGCCCAAACTGAGATATCTTCAAAATATATCCATAATCGTATTCATATTTTCATACTCGTATTCAAAGGTTATTGTTGTTGTAGCAGCAACTGAGTGCCGGAGCCTTTGGCCAAAGATTTGCTCTTCGGGTCAATCCGGTCCATAGAACCGGCTGTCATGGGATTGGTATTTAAAGGTGTTCACTTCTTATGACTATAAGGGCCGTTCATAGGCTCCTTAGACAAAGAGTCCGACTGCCATCTTATCAAAAACTTTAAACCAAATCCATATTTGGATTCGTGGTAATTTGAGTACCCATATGCCCATATTGCATACAGAAACCTGGTTTTTATTATACGCCCATATTGCATACTGAAAGCTAGTTTTGATCAAACGCCCAATTTTTGGGCCACAAGACAAAAACCTCCAGCCACTATGGCATTTTTGAGGCATTAGGTGAGTCCCAATTGCTCATGGTTTGTTAAGCAAATACTCCAAAAATATACTTAATACCTTAAAGGTCCTTCGGAACCCAATCTCCGCCAAGTCTTTAATATAAATTAAAATTTCGATTTGTTTGAAATTTTTTGAAATTATCATTGTGGGCTCGGGCCCCAATTGACCACTAGACGGTCTAAGTATGTCGGCTGAACCGACTTAATATTGATCATTTATTTAAGAAAAAATAGCTGTATGAAAACGTGGACCAATAAAATTCACTGTTATATTAACCTATATAGTTCTCTATTTATATTACTAAATTTACTGTACTTAATTCGAGTACGATTATATGCAATATGTGTATTGCCGAGTAGCCGAACCTCTAATTCCTCAGAATGTGCGATTCAATATTTGAGCTAGACCGGATTAAATTGGTTGCTTTTAAAGCAGAAGAACCTCAGTTCGGGGGCGAATTTTGTGTTGGGACTATTCGAAAACCTGGACTGATCAGATCAAATCATAACGGAGCTAGACACTGTGTCTTTTAGATCGATGGGTTCTAAAATCGAAAATATCTTTGTTTAAATCAGAACACAGACCGACATGGACCAATTTAAACAAGGCGTCCTTGTCCCAATGATAAACGTTATATAAAGTTTCGATGAAACAGATGCAAAATTACGGCCAGTGCAACGTAATATGGGCAGACGGGCGGACATCGCTCAATGGATTCAGATACTAAGTCTTACAACCCTTTACGACAATGTGGTGTAGGGCATAAAAAGGCTAATTGTTGATCTTTTTGGAATTGCCCATATGTATGATCATAAATACATACATTGAGACAACATTTTGGTAATATAGTAACATAAATTTGAACCTGTTGCCTTACAGACACACCGCAACGACAACAACGGCCACAACAAAATGTGGCATGCATACATTGAACTGTACGTGAAGTAAACACAGGTGCCACACCATACCACAACAAAAGCGCTATGCTCCAAAATGGCTTAAAGAAATACGCCAAAACGTATAGAAACATAAACCAGGTACGGGTACATATTGGAACCCTTTCGAAACTAGCGGGGGTAAACGGTGCAACGTATGGACTCAAATTGACTCAAATAAGCAAACAACTTTTAGCACTTTTATTGAGAACCAATAGCCAGCTTATGTACGAATATGTGACTGACTGTCCGTCCGTTCCTCCACCTTGCGTCTCTGTGTCAAATGGCCGGTTGGTCGATTGGGTCTAGCTGTCCGTCCTCCACTTTACCTTATTAGGCCAAAACGTGAGTTCATATGTTAACAATACCCTCCATTGTATGGATGTATGCGGCGTTCTTCTAGTTGTTAGAGTTATTGTTGTTGTTGTAATAAAAATCGTACCACTCTGCCAAACAACATTCACACTCACTTACTTACACACATACCTAGAAACCTATATTGTGCTCAATGTGCGAGGGTGATTTGCTAATTGGGGTCAGACATTCCTGTCAAGGGTGTGTTTAACCTATTGTTAAACTCATCGGGATAAGGCAGACTTTGAAATGTAGCATCTATGGTAGTTCAAAAGGGCCGTTCACACCATACAACGGAGAATATGAAATTTTTAATCGTGATGACTTAAAGAGAATAATGAAATGCTTAACGATAACTGAAGGATTTTGGGCCAGGTATTTCGCCCAAATCCTGCGCTACTTGCTACCTTCTTCCACGATATGATAAAGTCTCTGCCGTAACTCTCTTGTTAAGAAACACATATAAAGTTCTGCATGTCATTTAAGAAAACGTAAATCCGCTTAGAATGATCTTCGAACTTCTTCATATTGCTGTGCAGTTCCTGCCAAAATTATTTAACTCAATTGTGAGACATAGTTATTTTCCATAAACGTGGAAAATTTCTCTGATTCAATTGATTTTAAAGCCAAGAAAGGACAATTCAATACCTAACTTATACAGGCCGATCAGTTGGCTTCCCTGCTTATCCAAACTATTTCACCACCAGTTTGAATTCTGGGAAGATCACAGCGCCATTGAACAAGTAAACCATCTAACCTAAGCACTTGAAAAATCATTTGAACGACGAGAATATTGCTGCCCCGTATTTTAGGATGTTGCTCAAGCATTTGACAAAGTCTGTGATCACTTAAAGGCTTACAACAATAAGTACAATACCGCGCCTACGAACAAAATCAACTCAACCATTTTAAAGTCGCCCACTATACTAACCCAGAGTTATCCGTTTTAAAGGTTGTTTTTTTCAGACGTTCTTTTTTAAAGAGAAATAAAACGCATATAATTTAATGTTATGGCCAAAAATTAACCTTATTATAAAAATAAGGGTTTACCATTATGTTTAAAAAATGATTTCGGGCAAGTGGCAAGCTCGAATAAGTTCCAGCCGAGAGGCTCAATTTTCTTTCCACCACTTTTTGCAGCTTTTGGGGCCGTATGTCAGCAATAACTCGCCGAATATTCTCTTTCAAGGCGTCAATCGTGTCGGGTTTATCTACGTAGACAAGCGACTTCACATAACCCCACAAAAAGTAGCCCAGCGGTCTTAAATCGAACGATCTCACGAGCACACGACGCGAGATAGTGCGCTCACTAAAAGGTTCCTTCAATAAACCAAAGGTCGTCCACATCGACATCCTCTAATGCAGACACGAAAAAGTCATTAATCATGGTTCTGTAGCGTTCCCCATTGATTGTAACATTATGGCCGGATTCATTTTTGAAGAAATATAGACCAATGATTCCCTTTGTCCATAGAGTTCCCTAAACAGAGACTTTTTGAGGATGTAACGGCGTCATGAGAATGGCTTGTGGATTTTCAGTACTCCATGTGCGGCAATTTTGGTTGTTTGCATACCCATTCAACCAAAAGTAAGCTTCATCGCTAAACAAAATTTTCTTCTAAAAATCAGGATCGGTGGCCATCTTGTTTTGGGCCCATTTATCGAACGTGGGAAGCGCTTGATAGTCGTTCGGCTTCAATTTATTCACGAGTTGGATTTTATAAGCACACAAATCAAGAAACTTCCGTAAAATCTTCTATAAAGGGGATGGGCACCGCTCCAATTGTTGCTCGCGATGGCGGATATGCTCATTCGTGTCTTCTTCGATACACTGCTCCACGGCAGTAATAGCGGCTTTGGTGCGCACTGTAAGACATCTCTGAGAGTGCGCACTATCCACTAAAGTAAAAGCGGTGCGAAACCGATGCATGGTTGCTCGAATTAACGACGCTGCTGGGCGATTATGTCGACCGAACATGGGACGCAGCGCGCGATGCGAACAAAACCATTATTTTGGTAATAAATTTCCACGATTCGCAAACCATGTTCCGGAGTAAGTCTATTCATTATGAAATGGCAAACCAAACTGAGCATAAATAAAGTAACATTTGTCAAAAAGGCCAACTCCGAAAAAAGTGTGGCCACATTGGAAACCAAACGTCTAAAAAAAACCACTATATAAATTTTCTATAATCATTTTATATTTCTGTAGCGTTTTTTTGATTGTTTTTTCCATCATGTTCTAATGTGATTTTTTGCACAGTTTTTTCGTAGCGTTTTTTTGCTCGGAACAGTTGGCGACACTGCAAAATAATCCTGGCCAACCACCACCATTATCACACTAACCCTCCAAACTACACTGCTCCGGGCATACTTGCGCACATACATACATTTCCAAACCGCTTTGGCACAGTCGTCCATTCAAGCAGTACAACTATCACCGTTGCATATACGAAAAGTACCGCAATGCCAAATTGCACCGAGTCATTCTGTAGAGGCCCATTCGGCCACTCCATGAATGGAGAGTGGATGAGCGGCGGACTGTTGTTGGCCCCCCCAAACGATTCTTCGTTTACTGCTGTTGTTGCTTCTGCCGCTGCTACTGCTTCTACATGGTCGTGTATCGAGTGCATTCATGTCTTGAAGGCAGGCGTTTATACACGATCACATGCAATTGTTGCTGTAGCTGCTGGTGATGATGGCGAGGGCTTTGATTAACCTGTGCAAACAACAGACAAGATTGCATGTTGCTGTTCTGTTCTTTTTGCCAACAACAGCAACGACGTTGTGGTCATTGATTGCCAGCGAATAACCCACCAACGCCACCAGCCAACCGAAGCATATGGAAACAGCACCAAAAGATCAGCCAGCGTTCGAGCGAGCAACACATTCTCGTATTGCCAATTGATTTTTGCTGCCACAGTTGTTGTTGGTAAGAGAATATCGTTGCAACGATATTGTTTTCTAGGCTTTGTTGGTGCAATTTGTGTTTTGGTGGTATGTGCAGTGTGGTGGTGCCCAGTGCCTTTTTATGGGCATCGTATTACGTTTCTGACTTGGATTCGTGTTAACCAATACTCGTACTTAAACTTGTTTGCATTTTTTGGTTTTAACCCAATTGTGGCTTCAATAAAAGCCAACCAAAACAAACAACAGCAACCAAGCAATGCTAATAGCTCGACAATAGCAGCAGCAACATCTACCAGCAACAATAGTAAATAAGCAACATACGATAGAACAATATTGATTTTGTGTGAAGTTAATTGTATTCGAAATAAATATGTTAAAACATACAAAATCTAAAGACCCCCACACCACCGACAGCTAGCAGTGATGAAATGCTGCCAATGCGATACTGGTTCTAAGCAAATTCAAACTAGAATAAAAATTATTATTGAATTGCGTCTTTTAGAGAATGGTCAGCAGTGAAACCTTTAGAGTTGCCAGTATAGAATCGGCGTTAAATCATACGCGCCTTTGAAATTTATATCCATGTGAGGCTTACTAAAACGACAGAGATAAATAAAGTGTTAGAACTTTCAAATATTGTCAATATTGATTACTGAACGTTGACTATTTTTGAGGTATATTTCTTCAGTGGTAGTTTTAACTATGGCTTATCTTAAACGGTGTTTATACTTAAAATGAACATACATTACATATCAAACTGAGAGTAACAACTAAGCAAAATAAACACGTTAAACTCCTCATACAATTGTGGTCCAAATCCAACTTTCAGGTTAAAAAATAAAAAAGGATACAATCGATATTTTTTTCCGATAAATTAAAACAAAAAAAAATCGCAAAAAAGATTGAATTTTCTCGAAATTCAATAGCCAGATATATTCAATTCAGCTCAGACTCATCTTAACAATCTGCTGATTGACTATATTTACACATAATTCATTAAAGAATTAGTCACATTGGACTGTGCAGAACAATTCGACGAATGTTCAATCTTTTCAGAGTTTATTCTAATTTGTTTTCTCTAGAGCGTTCTAACAAAATTAATTTGAATGATGTTGGTATGGAATGAACCACACCCATATAGAAAAGAGGCCGGTGCCAAACCATCTTAACAAATCTTAAAAAAACATATTTTTACGTATGTTTTTTTAAGATTTGTTAAGATGGTTTGGCACCGGCCTCTTTTCTATATGGGTGTGGTTCATTCCATACCAACATCATAAACCAACTACTATCGTCATATCGGTGTTAGTTCACGAGACATTGTCTTTAAAAGTTCTGGGTTATACTGACTAAGCCACACCCTTTTGTCAATATACTGTATAATAAAAAGCTAATTATTGATTTCATTTAGTTAACATTTTATAAAAATCTGTAAATTAGTTTGGTCATTATTAGTATTTTTTAAAAGGATCCACACTTCCTCCGGGATGAGTTTTGACCCATGCAAACATCATATGTCACAAATGTCATCGTCATTTTTATGTGTAGGATTGTTGATTTTTCCAAAGGTTGAGCCAGTCCTTGTGAGAGGAAAATGTGTACCTCTTGAGTGTTCTAGAACCAACCGGTTTAGTCCACGAGCACATGTTGCTGCAAAACTTCAGCCACTTAGCTTTAAGGGTGCGACCTGTGGTTTGTTTTCCCCTGACAGACATAGCTAGATCATCTTAGAATTTTAAGACGAATGAGAATATATATAGCTTGTGGTGTTAGTTTATTTCAAGGTGTTACAAACGGAATGGCATAGTTAATATACCCTCTATCCCATAATAAAGGGTATAAATCCATATCAGCTAAGTACGTATTAAACATTATTAAGAGCTCTCCATGCTGCTAGAAATACCAGATTTATTTGTAAGAAGGCTTTAAATAACCTCACTGCAGCTAATTTTCAAAACGGTTTGATATGAAAATCGCCACAATGACCCTTTGTCAATTTGTGCTGCATATTATCGCTGTTTTCTTTCTGAAAAAGAGTCATGTAAGTCATAAGTTCCAAAAGGATTCACATTACAGTTATAAAATAAATTCAGGCACGAAAAAATAGTCATTCTGACTCTTTACAGTTAGCAAAGGTCACGTGGTTGGCTTCGCAGAATACCATCCGGTTAACACTACACGCAGAGAAAAAACATGTTTACTAGATGGTCACAGCAATAATAACATGTTCTCCGCAATAAAAGTATGTTCTTCCCAACCATAGCATTATTAACTGAATTTATTTTTGACAATAGTATAATTGCTGCAATATTAATATTGTTGAAATGTAACAATAGTATTATTGCCAAATTTAAAAATGAAAATATGGTTATAGCAACAATACAAATATAGTTGGTGCGACAAAATTATTGTGTTTTGCGTTTTATGTTAACAATAATATGATTACGGCAATCATACTGTATGATTGCAATTTTTCTTCATTTAAATATGCTTTTAAGAACAAATGTTATTTGAACGGATCTAATGCAATAATAGTACTTTTTTTTTATCGAAATAACAATTTTTTAAACAAGCTGCTTTGGCTTTGTTTACGAGTAGCTGAAATATTTTCAATAAAAACGCTTACGTTTATTTAAACTTATTTTTTTTTACTGTGAAATAAATCACTCCTATTATTTTAAATTTAATGTATTTTTGAATAATTTTCATAATACAAATCTTCTAATAAATAATATTGGGGATCAAATCTGTTGTCGACAACTTTAACAAATTCTAATAAATTATATTGGGAATCATAGAATGATTGTGTGTGATCATACTATGGTTGTGAGGATCATACTATGGTTTTGTATGAAATACACTATGGTTGTGATGATCATACTATGGTTGTGATGATCATAATATGGTTGTGGAGATCATAGTATGGTTGAGTGTGAATCATACTATGGTTGTGGGGATCATAGTAGGGTTGAGTGTGAATCATACTATGGTCGTGGGGATCATAGTATGGTTATGTGTGAATTATACTATTGTTGTGAGGATCATAGTATGGTTATATTTGAATCATACTATTGTTGTGAAGACCATAATATTGTTGTAGCACAACCATATACCCAACAATAATACTATCCTCTTCGAATATTGTCACCACAACCATGCTTTTTTCTGCGTGTACTTTTTAGGACCGTTTTCTGACTCTATCTCACAGTCTTACCTTACTCAACACTCATATTAAAGGCCAAAAGCGTTAATGAATTGTTCAGTCCTTTACGGTGCCCCACAAAAAACACTGACGTGTCACGCACGCAACAAACTATAATTTTGTAAAGATCTTGGCTTCTTGACTTTCACGTGGGTTTCCCGATGCCCAGATACAGCCGCGAAGATGAAAATGATCTCCGTCAGAAAAATGATTTTTCGAGCAAAACAGTTGTGTATTACCAGCAGCCTAAACGTTCAAACTGGGAAACGGTAACGAAGTGAATGGGCGCATGTCTTTAATTGCTAAGTCAACTGGATCTTGAACAAAATTTTCATCAGGCTGAAAATGATGTGTTGTTGAGATCTATAGCTAATCGTTGTTGCAGGCCTGAGTCGCTTATTCATTGCTATGGTGCCCCGTTCTAGTAAATTTTTACAAAACCACGACGGAGACCTTGAGTGTTGTCAACCAGTCTGGCTAAATTTTTGCACTGGGGGTGTCTAATTTCGACTGAACATGATTCGCACTGTTCGGTTCAGACAGCATTACGGCATTGGAAATAACGCAATTCATTTCAGTCCATAAAAATCGGTCGGCCAGTAGCTGTCAACTGCAAAATACAAAGTAACCACTAGACGAACTTCCCGATATCTGCAAATAATGATTACATACACACTACTTATATAGTTATTGAATTTAGCGCTGTTCTTCTTAAATTTGTATAGGTAGTCCCTTGCAGTATTTTGCACTTGTACCGTGATTTCTACTTAAGTCATTGGTTACTACCGAATATACGAGTGTTCTATATAACACATATTTAATAATGAATATTATATAAGTATACGAAGTTCCAGACTTTATGTGCAATCTCTGACGGAAACTACCCGTATTTCATTTCGCCTTCAAATTCGGGTTGGTTCAACAGAAGCTATCGGAAGTAATCTGCCCAACTTTAGAAGCTATCAGACAAGAGAACGATAGGGGATACTTTCCCCACTACATGCAAGCTCAATCTCAAACTAAAAGCTCTCAGGGGTTAGTGCCAAGACATGACAAATCACTTGCCAAATATTGCCTAGATCTAGATATATTATAATCACATCAGCATGTTAGTAGCCGTAATCACTACACGCAGAAAAAAAGTATGGTTGGGGTGACAATATTCGAAGAGGATCATACTATTGTTGGGTATATGGTTGTCACACAACAATATTATGATCCTCACAACAATAGTATGATTCACACATTACCATACTATGATCCCCACAACCATATGAATCATACTATCATCTCAACAACCATACTATGATCCTCACAACCATAGTATGATTCACACTCAACCTTACTATTATCTCCACAACCATATTATGATCCTCACAACCATAGTATGTTTCTCATACAACCATAGTATGATCCTCACAACCATAGTATGATCCTCACAACCATAGTATGATTCACACGCAACCATACTATGATCCACACAATCATAGTATGATTCACACTCAACCATACTATAATCCCCAAAATTATTTATTAGGATTGGCTATTGTTGTTATTAAAAAATAGAGATTTTTATTAAGTACTTGTATGTTATTTTAAATTGCATTACTATTAACATTTCATTCAAGAAACAAAAATATATATTCCAACGGTCAAAAATACTTTTAGTTGCCAGCAAATTCACTGGACCAGACTGCACCAGACTTTTTAATAGGGCTATGTCAAGCAAGAGGTGAACAAACCGAAGCCAAGGAATTAGACTGAATTGAAATAGTTCATTTAAACAATAATTGAAGCGACCCCAACTTCAACCTCTCAGGACGCAATGAATAATTTTCTGATGAGGTGTCGCATATGTGTCGATCATGGAGGTAGTGAATTTTGTATACAACAAAAAAAAATGAAGTACATTTAATAAAAAAAGTTATTTGATTTTTTTATTTTAGCACAATTGGTGTGCCACCCTGTATAACTTTACTAGTTCGATCTACCTTAGCTTTTGCACAAACTCGTTTTCTTCCGCCTACATTGTCATAATGAGAATGATCATTTAAAGGATATATCTAAGTACGACTTACAAATCGAGCCTCCTCTAAAGAGAAAAACATTTGTTTTAGGGTGTGGTCCCTTCTTAAAAGACAGAACACTAGCTGAAGGTGTTCAATCTCCGAATTTCCCTTAGTCTGATGACCCATGTTTGATCATGACGCATCGTCAATAGTACAGAAGCCTTTTGACAATATCGGATGGTGCCGCAGCTATTGTATCCGGAGGTAGATTATGAACACCTCCTCTATATCTAAGACAGTTAACAGGGCCTACTTAATGGCGTGTGAACATTTTGTATAGGAGAATATACAAAGTAGCTTCCTACTATTGCGGAATCAAACTGTCTAACAGTAGCCTCCTCTCTATGTTTGGCGTTAAGCAACTATTAATCCAGTGTTTTCAGAAAAACTGATGATTTAAATCTAAAATCCTAAGTAAGAAGTTTTTGCTTCAGAAATACACTAGAGGCATACTAGAGCGATTCAGCCAATAAAAACCTGGTAGAGCCATGAGACCTGTGTGCCCGCCATTGATTATGGTCCACCCAGTCTACGTAACATTGAAATAGTTATCAATATAGATTTTTGTTTAACAATATTTCTAGCAACTTTAAACGGTAGAGATATCACAGCTCAGTCTGTGGAAGTCTAAGCACAAGTGTAACCAGGAATGTTTTTTTCCAGGTGTAATTCTAGCAAGTCCTATCTAGACGTAGTTCACCTACGTTAAATTGAAATGACCGAACGTACTGCATATGAATACAATTAGAAATAAAATTACACAATCCTTAGATATAGTCAAGAAATTATCAGGTCACCAGTTGATTGAAAACAGAAAATAAACTATGCCACAAATTTGTTTTTTTTTTGTTAACCTTAAGGATCAGTCCTCCGTTTTTGTAATTTGTATTAATCACTTCTTTATTATTTCTTGTCCTTTCAGGCCATTGATATATCCATGCGTCGTCGTTTATCGACTCCAAAAGCTAGTCCTCTTTTACTGAAACGCACCTCATCGGATAAAAATCGCAAAGAATCGCCTTTGGCCAAGCCCGAGAAGATCAGTTGGTTCAAGTCACTCGACCGAAGATCTAAAAGTAAATCTAAGGAAAAGGTAATAATCCTCAATTAAGTCAATAACTTAACCCAGCAATTGACAACCTTTTTTCATGACCCATTTTCAGTTAAATTCAACATCTGATACCTCTAGTTTGAAGAGAGTAAAAAATGCCCGGCACAGTACGCCGCAGCCTCAGCCTACGAAAAATCTACGATTTTTTGGTGATACAGATCTGGACTCGAATCCACCCACCATATCGAAGGGCAGCAATACATTACAAAAGTAAGTGCCTACACTCAGTTGAAATATAAAAATATCGCATTACCACCTGTTCATTGCAGATCTCGTCCTTTACTTTCTTCAACCCTGAATCGTTCGCAAAAGTATTCGCAGAGCGCTTACAATCTCGATCGCATACGCTCGGATAGTCCACAGCGCCAGGACTATCGTCACACTTTGGCCTCGGGCTCCAAATCGTTGGGCACGAACGGAGCCACAACAACGACGACGACCACAACAGCACAACGTCATAAGAGCACCTCTATGCATAATCTGGACAATCAGGGCAGCGATGAGGTCGATTTCCGTCGCCGTCGTCATTATTCACGATCCCGTGAATTGGATCATATATCTGAGAGCGGCTCGGAGACGGAAGATCAGCAGAAGACACGACCCGGCCTCTTGGCCGCACGCACCCTGTCACGTGATCGCTTGGATCGTACACAGCGATATGATGATCATTCATATCGCCGCAGTACAGATCGTCCGACATCGTCGACACCGAACGGTGGTGACACGAGTAGTGGTACTCAACATCAGCCAAGGAGATCCCAGCCATATTTGATGGGACCACCGAAGCCAGCACGTAGTGCTGAAAGGAGAGCCATGTCATATTCGAGGTATGTTGGAGGGGTACTACGTCCCAGAGGGAAACGTGGCATATTGTGTAGTTTTGGGCCGAGGACGAACCAAAATGAAATTGTTTCATATCGGTCAATGTTTCTATATTACACAAAGGTCCTTCCCAATTTCAGACCCTGCAGTTCTAGAAATTGAACATTAAATCCGATTTCGCTCAAATTTCGCATAGAATTTTGCGAGCAACGAACAAACCTACTCAGGTGATATTGCACCTTATCGCTCCACGTTTTCCTGTAGCTTCTAGGTATAGGTCCCTCCTGAACTAAGGCCTAGCCGCTCGTGAAGCCATACATTTTATCAGATTTTTCTCAAATTTAGCGTAGTGAGTTAAGAGCTTCTTTTAACTTTCCTTTTTGGCCAATATTGGACTATGTTTTTAAAGCCTTTATACAAAGTTCTCGAAGTTCTGAATTCGATCTTGCTGAAATTAAGCGTAGTGCATAACGAACGAAATATATCCTGCTCTGCATTAGGTCAACAGTATAGGTCCAACTTTTAGTATTGAAGCTCTGCCGCTCTATTAACTGCATACTTAAATCAATGTCGCATAAATATGGCAAAGAGCTTTATGTACATTTGACAAATAGTTTAATATAGCCTCTTTACATAATTAAAGGGACACGATTTAAATCTCATTAAGATCAATTCAGCATTATTCGCCATATACCAACTTGACCCAAAACATTTGAAATTAGTCCACGTTTTTATATAGCCCATCCACGAAAACTGTTTCTTCTGACTTATCCCTTGCTAATAGTAACGCTAAGAAGTCTTCTGTATACCCAAGCGGTGTGAGATGTCATAAAGTCGGCCCTAACCGACTGTACTCGCTTTTCGAGGAAAAAGACATTCCTTATTGCCTTTAAAGAAATCTCTTAACAACGTTTTCAGCAGCTTTCTAGAAAAAATCTCTTAGAACATCTTTCGCTGGTTGCCTTCGATATATTCAACAAAAAGGACAGAGAGTAGAATATCACTTTATTCCATTTTATTTGTAATTTCGCAGAGAACGTGATCGTTTCCCCGCCGAAAGTTCCGGTACTGAGGGAGAATCCAGTTTACATAGTCAACGTAGCGTCGTCTATTTACACGCTACCACCGTAGGTGCCATACCACAGCCATATCACTTAAGACGCCGCTCTATATCCAGAGACGATTTGCGTTCCAACAAATCGAAAACGAATCCACCTTTGCAGCCCATGACCCGGACCGTCTCGCGGTCGGTATCGATGTTGGCTCCATGGAAGCCCAAGCTCATCAGTGAGGGCTATGAAATCAATTATTCTCAGGAACAAAATAAAACGGTAAGTCTTTCCAATCAGCACCTCTCCCGAATTGGATCCTTAACCCCCTCCCTTATTATGATTATAGATGTCAACACTGCCCCGCAAACCTGTGCAGAATGGCAATGCCAGCAGCACTCTGACGCGCCCAAGCAAAAAATCCGAACCTCTAACATCACGTCACACAGCGCGACGTCATGCCGATTATGCCAAGGACGATCAGTCGTCCTTGAGGAATTCTTCTACTACAAGCGCCTCCAAGTCGGGTTTATCCACGAATTTACACCGTAAAATCAAGTGAGTGTACATCACGGCGGTCTAACATCAACCCGATATAGTTTTTTCTCCGAACTACTTTAAGTACTCGTAATGATCCGTATTAACCAAATGCAATAATTAATCAAAAATAAACCACACCAACGACAACAACGGCAGCATGAAATGTCAAATTAAACACAACAAAAACAAGTGAATGACAACCACAACTACTTTAATAACATTTTCTAACACTAAAGAGAGATTTTAAGTAAAACTTAAGAGAATAGTCGTAAGAAGAAAGTAAAAGAGAAAGAGAAAGCATTAAACAGCGACAAAGCTTTTTCAAAAAGCTCTTTGACAGCGTTCACATCGAATCAAAGGTGCACTCTTTAAAACCATCAATCAATTCGAAAATATTTGATTGATTCAAAATTTCCCCCCTAGCCAGTAAGCTTTAATACATGCATACATACACTTACCTTACGTTTGTTTTTAAAAGTCTAATCATTTGTGAAAGCAATAATTAATCCCAGGATTAAAAAGTAGCTAAAGCTCGTTTAGCTTTAAAGCTTTTACTTCTGCCTCCCCTCTATCATTGCCCCTTCGATAATGTTTAAAATGTTTATCGTATATTTAAGTTTTAATTTTATTAATTTTTTTTAATAATATTTTGTTTTGTAAGTACGTACGATTTTTACTAAAAAAAACATGTGAGAGAATTCTTTATAATTTAATATTTCTAAAACAAAAAATCAATAAAAACAAACTATATTATAAAAACAAAAAAAACAACAAAGCCACAGATGTGTTATTTATTTATCGATAGCAAGCAAAGGGTCCATGCGGATACAATTGTGGCGAATCAAAGCTTTTTTAGTTAAAAACAAAAATAATTGCGCATTTGACTTTGTGAGAAAAGCTCATAATTAATATCCATGCATATGTCATATGCCATGTAGAAACCGTTATTTGGGCCTCCTGAGGGACTTTGGACCTTTATACAGGGTAGCGCACCGAGTGTTCTACAATAAGAAATTCACATAACTTTTTATTTAATCAATGTATTTCATTCAACTTTTTTTTATTGTTAAGAAAATTCAATTTAAGTTTAAATGAAAAATTGTGATTGAAGATGATAGATCGTAAATTACCTCCATTCTCATCAACGCATATGCGACATCTCATCAGAATATTATTCATTGCGGCTTGGGGTTGGGATTGCTTCAATTATTGTATTAATGGACTGCTTCAGTCAAATTCCTTTGTTTCGTTTCATGAACCTCTTACCATATAACAGGTCTGGTGCAATCAGGTCCGGTGATCTTGCTGGCCAGCGGAAAGTGGAGTTTCTGTATAATAATTTGGTTGGGATTTTCGTTGGAGCCTCGCCATAACCGATCTGGCTATATGTACAGTTGCTTCATCTTTCTGGAACTAAATGCATTTGAATTGGATACGTCTTTGGCGCAGTTCTGTGTAAAAAAACACCTTTGAATAACGATCCTTATTGGCAGTCACTGTTAAGTCGTCTTCTTTGAAGAAGCATGGCCCCACAAGGCAGCTTGATGAAACTGCGCACCACACAGTAACTCGTTCTGGGTGCAGTTCCGTCTCATGGAGTATTTGTTGATTAGATTCACTTCATATACGGCAATTGTGCTTGTTTACATTGTCGTTTCGAGGAAAATGGGCCATTGAAGCAAATGGGCCAACAAGCAATTTATCAACTGTTCTCTTCTTCGGTCATTTCAATAATTTTTTGGGCAAATTTATACAGAAACAAGTCATCATGAATTATCCTTTTTAATTACCATCTGCTAACTGCAATTTGCGCCAATAAGTTCTGAGTCGAAAAGCTTGAATTTGCCTGAATTGACGATGCCACAGCCGCGATGGAGTCTTGAAACCGAATCGATCACGATGGTACGGTCTTTGTGCGATGCTTCCAGATTCGGTAAAAATCTTTAGCAGCCTCATACTGGTCCATCTACGCGAGGGAGTTCCGCCAAACACCCGCTCAAAATTTCCTTTGGACGGAAATTCAGGACTGCGAAGCATGGTATCGCTGCACTAACCAAATCTTACCTAATCTTCCAAATAAAATAAAGAATAACCTGATTGACCACACAGAAATAAGATTATTACGTTTTGTTTTAGTAGCACGATTCGTAAGCCACCCTGTACCAAATACCAAATTTGACCAAAAACAGATTAAAAACAAATTAATGTGCGTGTTGTAGAACGGTTCTAGATTGGACCTTTGTACAGGGATATATCAAAACGTGTTGCAATGGGACCCATTTTTATCTGAGCTGGTTTCTGATCGATCTTAATAAACTGTACGAAATGTTATTATGAGTGGATGAAATAAGTGACTTCTAAAGCGTAGGAAAGAAAATCGTTTGAACATTCATATGTATGGGAGCTATATTTTAATCTGAACCGATTTTCTTCAATTTTATAGCTGCCGCCCTTGGGCCAAAAAACTTACAACTGCTTAATGCCATGAAGATCGCGCATCAATTGCGACCAGTAGTTTGATCGAAAGACGGAGGGTTAATTAACAAAATCGAATTAGTTGGTGATGTTAAGTAGATTAGTACGTTTATAGAGCGGTCTAGCTCAAATATTTTGGATAGTTAAAAATACTTGCCATGAAACTAACTTTTAATATAATGTTGCACAGGGTGGGGAGGAGAGGCAGGGTATTAAAAAAGGTTTTCAATTCATTAAAATTATGAATTTATTTTCATTTTACAGCTACAAATAAATGAATTCCGAACAACCTGCCAGCAACAAACCGGATAAGCCGACATGCCGGTTGTAGCGATTTTTGGGATACCGACTGTGGAGTTGCGATTTTTGGGCGATTTTTGGGATACCGACTGTGGAGTTTGGAATAAAAAACCTAAATGTCGGTTTTCGGTTTTGGACACTCGAGTCCACACATCTGAGCACAATCAGTCAAATAATTAAAATTAATACATATTGGGCTTCGAATTGAAGTTTGCTTAAATTTGAGTACCCATATGTCCATACTAACTATTGATCGCTCATTTCGAAAATACTTACCGTTTTTGGGTCTCTACGTTCCACGTGTCTAAGGCCAAATTTAAGCCCGGTTCAAAACAAATGTATACATTGAATTGTATAGGGTCACTTATTTTAAGAAGTCAAGAGTAAAAGCAAATAAGAATGTCAACCAAATTTGTATAGCCTACTCCACACCGCGATACACGTATTATTTTGGTGTCAGTAATACGTTTGCTCGATTTATATCGAGCTTTCTTAGAGATCGCACTATTAGAGTTGTTGTAGATGGGTTCTCATCCAACACACATAGGCTGACCGCAGGTGTGCCACAGGGCTCTGTCCTTTCTCCCTCTTTATTTCTTATTTTCATTGACGATCTTTTGGGTCAGACCGTGAATCCAATCTACTCTTTCGCAGATGATAGTAACCTCTGTCATTCATACTCATTCGACCGTAGGCCGAGCCTTCAAGATATTGAAGACGAAAGGCGAATTATGGATGAGACACTTGGCCATGATCTACTGGCCATTTCCGAATGGGGTCGAGTGAACAGAGTAGATTTTAATGCACTTAAGACACAGTGCTGCTTGCTGTCTCACAAGCGATTCGCTACCCAACAATATCGTCAATTTCTATCGATGGTACGGATATTGAACAATCAGAAGGTTTCGATGTTCTGGGCATGAAAATACAATGTGACGGCCGTTGGGCGAGACATGTATTCGAATTGTCGAAAGAAGCACTCAAGTGCATAGGCTTCTTAAAGCGGTGCAAGAAATACTTCACTCCTTCTGATCTTTTCAATATCTATACAATTTACATCAGGCCAAAGATAGAATACAACTCCCATATATGGGCAGGTGCTCCAAAATCATCCTTGGAGCTACTTGGCCGTGTTCAAAGGAGAGCGATGGTGCTGATAGGTGACAGTAGGGTATCCAACTCTATTGTTTCCCTTGAGCATCGTCGGAATGTGGGTTGCGTGACGCTGTTCTATCGTTACTTTCATGGTGTGTGTTCATCAGACATCCGTCGCCTTATTCCTGACGTGAGGATGTTCGGCAGAAATACGCGACTTTCTAGGAATTCACACCCGTTTGTTATCGATTGGCCAGTTGACCGCACTATACACTACAGATCAAATTCGTTTTTCGCTCGTACAGTCCGTATGTGGAATCGACTTCCGGCAAATGTATTTCCCACTGCAACATCCAGAAGTTAAAGGCAAGCGTCAATAATCATTACTCCCTCTTTCCCCTTCCGATCCTTCACTTTCCACTCGCCAACGCAATGCACCGCATGTATAGGGGGCATCCCCTGAGTGTTGGTTATTTAAAAAAAAAATATATATATACCCCCTGCTTGTTCTACCCATCGGCAGATACAGCTTAGTCTGAGTCGATCAAGTCCAGTCGATCTGTCCATCTATGAAGTAACCAAATGGAAATTAATAGTAATGATTAAAGAAGTAAACTAGAAATATTGTTTAAAGTTTGACCCTTCATTGTTAAGGGTATCTTATTAATAACTTTTACGAGTACATACAAAACAGAAAAAAGACAAGTTCCACAAAATTCTTAATGTATTTAATTATTAACTGAAATTTTAACTTTGGCCGGAGTCGTGCAAATATCATTTAATTCTGCTCCCACTGCTTACTAGGGTTGTAACGAATGTTAGCATTCGCATCTTACTGAATGCACATTCGCAATCGCAAAAAGCAATTTTGGAATATTCGTTTCCGCAAAAAAATATTTCGGAATTCGCTTAAAAAAATTATTTTTATTGCTTTCATTTAACTAAATATTTTATGCCATATTGATACAATTTTAAGGAAGGTTTAAACTTTGTAAGCTGATATGAATAAAAGGGTTGATGAATAATAACCCAACTGTCAACCATTAAATGACAGATGCTGTAGAAATGTATCTTAATTATTCGCTTTCATTAATCCAAATCATACGCTGAAGACTCAGTTTTCTCCTGTCTAATATTGTGCCTTCCCATGCCACACATCAAATTTAATTGAAATCCGATAAGATTGTCCGGTCTTAGTACGTTTGGACCACAAAACTGAGGTTCATTTGTATTGGGGCCATATTAAAACATGGACCAATCTTGTCGATTTGCAATAAGGGTTTCCCCTGTATTTAAAGCAACGCAGAATTCTGGTTAGACTAAAATTCAGTAGATACGTCTGTATGAGGGCTATATCAGAACTTAAACCGAGTTCTACAATTTGTAAAACGTCCATCAACAGAAAAAAAAAGTTATGTGTAAATCGATATCGGTTCATATTTACGACCTTTACTTTTATTACAAGAATAGATGGACGACGGACTTGTGTTAGTGTACTTTTAAATGAATCTTTAACACTTTTTTCTGTGCGTTACAAACATCAGCCCAAACTTATAGTAAAAAACAGAGAAACAGCTAGACAAAGTCGAGGATCATCATTATTATAAACTGGAGGAACCATGCCCATAACATGTATTTTTCAAAATAATCCAAAAAAAATTCAAACACAGTCCGAAAAAAAATATTGTTTATAATATCGTATAATATTCTGCTTGTGATATTTATCAGCTTGTGCTAGCATTCCATAATCAGCGACATCGGGAAAGGTAGGGCCTTACAACTTTAAATGAACATTCAAATCAAATAGGGCAAGGCTATATAAGTATAAAAACGTACAATAGTAAGGGTAAAAAATCAATTTTTACTTTTTTTGATGTGGACAACATCTGCGCATCGAATGAGACCCATGCCCCAAAAGTGTTCCCTCCCAGAGATATGAGCGTTTTATGAAAGTGATGGAACACCAAAGATACACGTATTTAAATCTTTAAAATGGCTCTTCTGAACAAAACTGGTTTTTACCCTTAGGTCAGTTTAAATTTTGCGAGTCACATATACTTATATACTTAGTAGGGACATAAATACTGTCACACACGTTTTATGCTGTAAAATAAAAAGTACTGATTGTTTTCGACCAAATATTTTTTAATATATTTATCGATGTATATTGGAGCCAAAAAGAATGTACTTATCCGAAATGTCCGCTTTTGCCTTTACACACGCCTTAATTCGCACTGGTCAATCTTCAATAGCTGCACGAACCTCGTCCATTGGAAAATTGGCCACAGCTCGAGCCAAAGCAGTCTTAAGAGATCCAATGTTGGGGTATCTTTTGTGACAAACCTTGTCCTGTAAAACCGTCCACAATTTGTAATCCAGTGGGTCCAAATCTGGACTGCCTGAGGGTCATTCTTCAGAGGAAATGAACGCTGGCAAAATGTTTCGAAGCCAGGCCTGGGACGCTTTAGCCTTATGGGCCGGCGCAGAATCCAGCCTCTTAACAATTCCAGCAGGGAATTGTTAAGAGGCTTCACAACAGCTTCCAAAACGGTGTCTTGGTAAACTTTCGCCGATGTTTTGACTCCTTGTTCTCAGAAATGCAGGTTAGTGACCCCATCGTAAGAGACACCCCATGACTGAAGCTGCGTGATGACCCTTTTCCACCCTTGGGATCAGTTCAGATCGTTTGAAAGTCCCAAGTCTTTTTTAATGATCCGACTCATGGACTTTTGCGTGATATTCATCTCACGGGCCATGATTTTCTGTTTTCGGAGCGGACTTCTGCGAATTCTTGATTTAAAGGCTTTGATGACATGCGGTGTTCGAACAGAGCGTGAGCGACCCGACCGTTGGCGGCCTTTTACATCTCCAGTCTCCTCAAACAGTTTTATGCATCGGTAGACGAACATGCGGCTAATCCCTAGTGGCCGGAGCGTTTTGAAAATATCGCCTTTTCATTTGACACTTGCAAAGCGCTATTACAACGATATGGTTCTCATTATTTGACCACTCCATGATGAAAGTTGAAACAATTTTAAAATCCCGCTACAGACTAAAACCCAAATGACATTAACGGGGTATGTTCAGTTCTACTATTGATATGGGTGTGTTCAATGTTGTAACAGTATTTATGTCCCTACTAAGTATAACGGAAATATCAAAAAACAAAATGTTAATCGCGAGTCTCTGGTGTCCATGGGTACGGGCCACACTATTTGAATTTTTTTTAGAATTATTCCATTTTTGGATTTAAAAAGAAATTTGCGTAAATTTGACTACTAGCGACCACCAGTATTTGATCGATTTTTTGTGGCAATAAGGTCCACTCTCCGTCCCACTTAAGTTCAT
This sequence comes from Hydrotaea diabolus, assembly GCA_963513945.1. Lineage (NCBI taxonomy): Eukaryota > Metazoa > Arthropoda > Insecta > Diptera > Muscidae > Hydrotaea > Hydrotaea diabolus. The sequence goes on along the minus strand of OY740720.1, from coordinate 104,261,074 downwards.
GAGTCCGACCCCAATCTTAGCCAAATCTTTAAAATGACTTCATATTTGAACTCGTAGTTATATTTTTATAAATTGGATTTTACGGACGAATTGTTTACTGATATCAAATTCTTTGCCAGTACTTTTGGAATGTAATCGAAGGTTTAGAAGAAATCAGTTAAAACTTAGTAGAATTCTAGTAAAAGTTTTCAATTATAGAAAATTTTTACTAAAATTTGTGGACCCCTTTCAGGTCAGGTTTCTATAAGTCGATTTTGACTAATTGATTAATTGACTTTTGGGGATAAAAAGTCAAAATCGGTAAGTCAACTTCTTGTTTTTAAAAAAGTCTAAAAGTCGACTTTATTTTAACTTAAAATAAAACCATATTTTTGGTTGTCATCCAAACTATGCTCAAATTTATGATGCGCTTTTATTTATTTTAGCCGATTGAGAAATACATAAAAGTTTTATTGTATTGTAGTGGCAACGTATGCCAAGGTTAAAAACGTATGCCTTCATCTTATCTTCTGACAGCCCTGATACTTCTGACAGCCCTGATACTTTCTGGCTGAATCACGTGTGTTGTTTTTTTTCAGTAGCATGCAACATTGAATGATGGTTTCTTCCACATTGCCGGCAAGTCCAATCTCTGGTGCATTTCATGTTCTGTGTGTGACTCAAACATCGCTGACATATCTTTTTTCTCTTTATTATTGACCACCGGGCTGATATTTCCATCTCTTTAAATTTAGAACATTTAAAAATGGTGTGATTATCGCTATCACAGCATACTCATTTGCTCGATTCATTTTGCCGTGATTTGTACTGGCTGGTTGATTGTTGACTAACTTTCTTGAAAAATGTCCTGTTCTCTTTATACGACCTGGAACTATTTTGACAGCCCTGATACTGCCATAACGATGGCATTCAAAGACACCGCCTGCTTAACGTAAAACAACCCTAATCCAATATTACTTATATGGAGAACAATAGAAAGCGATTTACTTCTTTCACTCGTTTCCAGTTCTGTCCCGTGTAATAGATTATTTCCACATGCAGGACTTATTGCTACTCAAATTCGGAACCAAATTTCTCCAAGATTTAAATAAGATGATCTCATTGATATCAATTGATGCATACATGTGGTTCCATGTATATTAATTATGTAATAATAATTATGTACTGTATTTTTTATTTCGTAAATGAATAAACAAAAAAAATCGACTGCTTAAAAAAACCAAACTGTTTTAAAAGTTCTTAAATACTTCAATATGATTAATTTACAAACTACTTGAATTGCCTTATGTTTATTCGTGTTTTTATTGCTCTTGTTTTTTAAATAAAAGTTTTTTATACAAAGAAAACTTGTATTTTGTTCCAAAATATTGCATTTTCAATTTCCTAAAGAAAAAAGTCGACTTTAATCGACTTTATTAAACTAAGTCAAAACTCGAAAAGTGTAAAAGTCGACTTTTTATTAAAATAACCCTATTTAAGAGTGCTCGTGGAGTAGATTTCTGCAAGAATATTGTAAGGCCAGCCTTAAAAATTTGAAGGCGTAACATTTGATAATAGTCGATTGAAAACATCACAATTACTCAATATACAATTAACACCGAAATATCAATTTATGCAATTAAATTACTTTCTGGAATTACTTTCGAGAAACAGATGCAAAAGACAGAGTAATTTATAATTCTAAAATTAGAATTTTACACTTTTCCGCCAGCTATGATTATAGGAATAATAAACAAAAAACATTTGAATTTAAACCACCCTACTTCACCACGTCATCACACATTTCAAATATATTCCGAAAAAAAGCTTTGTTTATACACACCTCGACCCATTGCACAATACGAGTACTTCATGTTCGCGTGTCCAAATATTTATGTGGGATGCCGAAGTGAACAAAAAAAGAAGAATCCTCCAAACAATTTGAATTTTTCATTTTAAAACGAAATGTTTACTTTATCCAATGTGCGAGCTCCACCGACAGGCAGGTGGGTGCAAAAATAAAAAATACGAAATGATCATGCTTCTCATAGATGGAGGGCATTAGACTCGGTCGATGAAATTTAAAAAAGGAATCTATTGAATAAATAAAAATGTAAACGTGGATATGGATATGGAAACTTTTTGAGAAATACGAAGGCAGACTGCAAAGTTGGTTCAATTGTAAAGTAAACAATTAGACGAGAACAATTTGTAATACCCTGTACTACGGACTGCGGACCTCTATAGCATTGACAGTATTATGTGTCATGGTTGTCAATGTGTTTGTTTATTTGAAAAAAATGTATCGTAACTCAAATAAATATTGCCTATGTGACGCGCAAAATAGAAAGAGACCTAAGGTTAAAAACCAGTTTTGTTCAGGAGAGCCATTTTAAAGATTAGGTACCTTTCTATTTGCGCTTAGAATCGTCGACTTCACTTTCATAAAACGCGCATATCTGTGGGAGGGAACACTTTTGGGGCATGGGATCGGTCTCATTCGATGCTCAGTCCCCATCAAAAAAAGAAAAAAAAATGAATTGATTTCTTTACCCTTAGGTCCCTTCTCTATGCGCTGTCACATATGGACTTAAACTTCATTTAGTCGGGCTTCAGTTTGTTTATCTTACGGTTAATGGCCAAAGAGTTTGAAAGAAAACAAAAAACGAATTGTTTTAGTGCTTTCAGTCTTATACTCACTCTTGGGGTTACTACTTCTTGTATGCAAAATCATAGCAATGATTCGATTTAGATCGATTAACGAGAAGAAACAAGTCGAAAGCACACAAGCATGACAATAATAAGTCGTTTCTCACCAACGATGATACGTGCGTCTGCCTATCGGTGTTTTGGTCGATTTATTTTCGCTGAACTACTTTATTTTCGCTGAACTACTTTAAGTTAAGATTTTGTGATACCCTCAATGTAATCCAATTTTGAACAATGTCACTGATAACAATAGGGGCGTGGCACGTTTATACAAAAACTGGAATGACGTATCGTAATTATATTTATGTATGTTATTTTAAATGAGCGGGAGCGTCAAAAGATTTTGAATTTTAACAAGTGGACAATTCGTAAGTTCGGCCTGGCCGAAGCTTTTATACTCTTCACCATGGATTGCGTTATAGTATGGTTGGATATGGTTGTTGGTGATGCGTCCATGTTTGCCAGAACTACATTGTTGATCCATTGTCCCGTTCAAATTAAGATTAGTGAGGAAATATGTTGATGTTCGTAGATACCTCATTTTCGGTACTCTTTTGACGCGTGGTTTAGGACCTCAAAAATATTCGAATCGTCAAATTATTGTAATTTTCAGATTCGCTAAGAAAGTTTTTGTTGCTTTAAAATACGATACGTGTTTAGTCCCCAATGGGCAAGTCCAAGTGTAAAATTGCTCCAAATCTTTAATCAAGGTAAATAGTAGGACTTGTGAGAAAATTTCACTTTATCTGAATGACCATAGAGCACGCCAATAGATCGAGACCTTCAATGTAGCCAAATAGTAAAATTAGAAAAGTTTTCATATTCTTCATACCGTTTCTTAGAATTTATAGGACCTATTTTTTGGCACCCTAGGGACCATAGACCTATTGGCCAAGGATGTAAAATTAGTGGAATTCTAAAATGCATATGTGACAGCGCATAGAGAAAGGGACCTAAGGGTAAAAAAACAATTTTCACTTTTTTTTGATGTGGACAACATCTGAGCATCGAACGAGACCGATTCCATGCCCCAAAAGTGTTCCCTCCCAGAGATATGCGCGTTTTATGAAAGTGAACTACACCAAAGATACACATATTTAAATCTTTAAAATAGCTCTCCTGAACAAAACTGGTTTTTACCCTTAGGTCCCTTTTTATTTTGCGCGTCACATATGCAATTTCCATATACTTTCCATAATATCCATATCTCCACAGTAGAACTGGCCGATTATTGGGCCCGAAAGTTCCTTATGTATTTGTTAGATAATTTTACTTTTTTTTTGTACCCATAAGTACCCGATCATTAGGGGAAGGTTTGTGGGCCCCAGGACCCATAAACTGTGCCCATCGACCAAGATCTCCAGTTCAGCCAAATGGTAAAATTTATATCATATTCCATTGTTATTGAGTACCCATATGTTCATGTGCAATATATCATTTCCAGCATCTTAGGGATTTTAGCCCCATGCCGTACGTTTCAAAATTAGCCGATTTAAAGGTTAGTTAATCAAATTACATAGGAAAAAAGTCAAAAAAAAGTTGATCACGACTTTTTTAGTTCCTTTTTAGTACCGAACTCCGACTATAATACATATATCTAGTAAGTTTAAAGACTCTAGCTTTTTCGTTTGGACTGAATAGTACTTTTAACAGACGGACACTGGTTTTTAACCAGGTCCCTTTCTATTTTGCGCGCCTCATATACAAAAATACCAATTAGGAGTGCCAAGGTAGTTTAAAAATATGTCGGTGTTTACAATTTAATCCAGTTTTACGCACTGGGTGACAAGGCTCTAATCTGCACTAAAATAGGCACATTTGTGTGGTAGGTACCAACAATTTTTCAAATTTTTCGATCTTAAGTATTGCTTTTTAATGCGATAGTGCAAATAATATTCAAGAGATTACAATTCAAGAGATTCAATCTTCAACGAATTGGAAAAATATTATGACATGCTAAATGTATAATCGTTTGGAAGCCTCCTTCAAAAGTTGTCGTGCGAACCAGGCGCACCGACAAACATTGCTCAAATGACTTTAAAATTCAGTAAGGTTACACAAAAAAATCAGTCGGTTGATACGACTTACATATACCTTCCTAAGACTAAAAGTGGCCAAAATGGTATTTAGCACTGGAGGTATCATAAATAAGACGTTTTAGTTTGTATAATTTTCGAATTTCATCCACTAGGATACAAGTTGTGTGAGTTGTAATGTAAACAGGGTCATTTGTCTGGGAGATACTAAAAGGGGCCTTACTTGGAACCCAATTATTTGTTACCAATTTAACCTCAAAACTCAGTTCTTTACTAATAACATCAAGAAATCAGACGTAAACCAAAAGTGGCCGGAATATTGCATTGCATGGGAGGTTCCTGAATGGGGTTAACCACTTTTATTATATTGGAGTACAAAGCTGTTATAAAGACATTACCTCCTTACTTAATTCCCACAACATACCATTAAGGAATAATGGAAAACATCTGTCCAATCAATGAGCTGAACACGATTCTACCTATACTCACTGACCGGGACCTATTGTTTAACTCTGGCTCCAAATGGCCAATGCATTTTATAGCAAAGTTTCTACATGGCTTAGAGATAAATCTCTTACTCGACGCTGAAAATTTGTTACATGCTTAGTTCACTGGCTTGATAGTTCTGATAGATTAATTAAAGCGAAGTTTTAATATTGAGTGGATCAGGGTAATTTGTGTGGCAGGTATCAGAAGGAGCGTGACGTTCTCGGTAACCAAGAAGAGTAGAAATTTGTAGTACTCAGATTCGTGAGCAAAACGAGACCGAGTCCGACTCTAAAATTGTCCCAAATCTTAAACAAAGGCATATATTTGGATTCGAGAGCATATTTCACTTTTTCTGGGCACCTTTTTATCCCTAAGCATCCAAGGCCCACTCCCATGTATAAGAATTTCTATGCATTTATGTCCACGACTTCCAAGAGAAGCAAACTTCGAAATTATAAAGTGAAATTTAAAAAAAAATGCGGTCCAGTCCCTTAAAAATGAACCTTTTCCCCATTACCAACACAAGAAGCCTATATCTATATTTTAACTGAATCGTGCCTTCAACAGACGGCAAAGCACTAACGGATAGAATGTCTTAAAATTTTGCTATGTTCAATTATATATATATACGATGGGTTAGAAATGGGGTTTCCAAAAGGGACATAACAAGTTCGTATCCTTATTTCAAGTCATTGGTGTATTCCAACAAGCAAACAACTTTAGACGAACTCTGAGATAACATCCAACGCGAAACGATATTACGAGAAATAGTCCGGTCGAATGGCCACCTCGTTCATGCAATTTAACGCAATTGGAATTCGTTTTATGGGGCCACATCAAGACATTGGTCTATGCCAACAAGCCAACCACTTAAGACGAACTCTGAGATACCATCCAACTCGAAATAGCCAACGTTCCAGTCGAAATGTGTGCATGAGTGGTGGAAAATTGGCTCCAAAGAATAGATCGCTGTACACAGGGTCGTGGTGCTCTAGCGACCAAAATCGAATTTCATTCTAAAAAGTTAACATTTGACTGCACATGGAATAAAATTGAACTCTATATCTGAAATATTATATATTTTATTAATGTATAAAATTGTTATGTCATTAATGGAAAATACTCTGCTACTAGTGTCAAAGATATGTATTGCGATATGTTGCAAATTTAATGAAAAATTATATATTATCCTATGGTAGAATGAATAATAAATTGTAAGTCTATTACCAAAATTATATTTTTTATGCCAGGTGAATTTATATGCGATAAAAAGTATAAATTCTAATTGGCCGGAATTCATGTCAAAATCTGTTACAATTTAACGAGAAATACTCTTAGTATTGCGGAGTGGTCTGAAATCACCGACAAAACAAGTTTACCTAATGGTGTAGCATATGCTAAGGCATAAAATAGTATAAAAATAGCAATCTCCCTAAATTATTGACTAACAGAATTATCAAAACATTTGCTTTTCGATTCCTTGAATTCGATTAAAATTTAAACAATTCAGCAAATATATTATTTGAAAGATATTAGGTTGTTTTAGTTGACATTTTCCGCTTGTTATTTGTTCCATTTGACTACTTACAGCTAACTAAAAGCTTTATCTAGAATACAAAATGTTCTTTTGCAAGTGTGTACAGGGTAGAAAACAACTGCTTAAAAACATCCTATTATCCTATGCTTGTGTGATGGATACGCACACTACCCAATGCACCACGGCAGACCACACCCTCCCAACGTTTGGAAGTTTCTTTCATCGTCCATGGTCAAATGCGATGCGCTTTAGTCACTTCCAGACGACAATTGGAAGATAGTTTGAATTTTACAAGAACAGTTTATTTCACAGTCTTTAAATCATCCAGACGGCAATTGAATGATTGTTTATTGTTTACAACATCAGCCGAAAATCACGCTTCTGTCAAAGCCGCAGTGATAGCGAAATAAAATAAGAATTAAAAGTAACATTCACACGCAGAAAAAAGTATGGTTGTGGTGACAATATTCGAAGAGGATTATACTATTGTTGGGTATATGGTTGTGGTACAACAATATTATGATCCTCACAACAATAGTATGATTCAAATACAACCAGACTATGATCCTCACAACAATAGTCTGATTCACACATAACCATACTATGATCCCCACAACCATAGTATGATTCACACTCAACCATACTATGATCTCCACAACCATAGCATGATCCTCACAACCATACTATGATTCACACGCAACCATGTTATAATCCCTACAACCATAGTATGATCACACCAATGTTATTTATTAGAATTTGGTTAAGTTGTCAACAATACGAGTAGATTTGAATTATGAAAATTATTCAAAAATACATTTAATTCAAAATAATAGGGAGTGATTTATTTCACAGTAGAAAAAACTAAGTTTAAATAAACGTAAGCGTTTTTATTAAAAATATTTCAGTTAAGCAAAGCCAAAGTAGCTTGTTTAAAAAATTTTAATTTCGATAAAAAAGGTACTATTATTGCATTAGATCCATAGCAATAACATTTGTTCTAAAAAGCATATTTAAATGAAGAAAAATTACAATCATACAGTATGATTGCCGTAATCATATTATGGTAGACATAAAACGCAAAACACAATACTTTTGTCGCACCAACCATATTTATATTGTTGCTATAACCTTATTTTCATTATTAAATTTGGCAATAATACTATTGTTACATTTCAACAATATTAATATTGCAGCAATTATACTATTGTAAAAAATAAATTCAGTTAACAATGCTTTGGTTGCGACGAACATACTTTTATTGCAGACGATGAGTTATAATTTCCTAGCGTCACTTCTTAGTCACTTCCGCAATAAAAAATGTTGGCAGAGCAGATTCAATCAACAACAAAAAAAAAACATCTAACATTGAAAGCAAAATATTTGCGTCTTACCTTGATAATAAACTAGACTAGCATTCGTTTGTCGAAGGTGGCTAAAAATGAGTTTTTGGTGTGCCAGCCTAATGTGCAGTAGAATATCTTAATAACATCCATGATTAACTTAAGCAACTTAATATACGAGTTGACATATTCATATATCAGGCAATCATATCGTATTCATTTCGAATGCATGTCAATTATGGAAATGTTTTCATTTTCAATTTATTTTTATTTTGTTTTCAGTATCAATAGGTTACCACAATGTTGCCCTTCAAATTGCCCACACAAATTGGGGCAGTCCCATGACCGCCTCCGATCCCCCTTTCCATTCAACATAAAAAAAGTGTATGTACGTACATGAATATCAGCAGCACGATCGGCGGATGAAGCACGTGTCTGGTGGTTGAGACATAAGTGACAAGCGGTCGACGACGGGGGCCGACGAAGAAACCGAGAAACCACAAAAAGCTGTTTAAAGTTACATATAAACAAACAACAACAAAGACGGAAAAACCAAACTGAAAATGGAAAATTGCTGAAAATCAACAAATGAGAATCGCCACAGAAAATAAACAAAATTTGAGGGAAAACATTTCGAAATTAGCGGTGCGAACAGAACGACGAACGGGTAAACAGCTGATCGATTGCTGAAAATAGGAAAGAAGAGAACAAAACAAACGACGCAACACGATACAAAAAATGTATATTTTGTGAAAAAGAAAAACGCAGAAGAAGAAAAACCAGAAACGGACTAATTAAAAATATAAGAAAATTGTATCTAAAACGACAACAACAATGAAATGAGGTGAAAACTACACCATTTCAAAATTTGGAGAATTAAATTCGTAAATAAAGTTGATATTCAAAATTTTACAATAGCAATAATGTCAAGAAATATAAACTGAATTGGGTGCAAATATAATTTATAAATTTAAAATTGATACAGAGTGCAACAAGTGTGGCCAGGCCGAATCATATATACCCTGCGGCATGACATGAGTTCTAGTCAAGTATTACCAATTATTAGATAGGAATGTGGCATACAGAAAACCATGTCCGTCTTTATGTTGAATGCACAATACACTGGTGTTTAAAAAGGTCCCCTTGAAGGACAAGCAAAAACGTCGTTAAGCTTGACCAGGCCGAACATTTGATACCCAGAACTAGTGTGTTCCGGTTTTTGGCTCCTTAGGTCCATCAGCCCAAATCCAATACCTGACCGAATCCAATCCGTAATAAAGCCGCCCATAATTTGAGCAACCCTTCAAAATACTGGTCAGATACCACATAAAGTATATATATTCTGAATCGTCGAAAGGCGTAGCAACGCCCGCAAAGCCCTGAACTTAAAAATGCAATATCTCATGAACTAATGGAGATGTGACGATGATATTTCAAAAACATATGATGTTGGCATGGCTTAAAACACATACCGGGGAAAAATTGGGCGGAGCTACGCCTTTTGAAAAAATGTTTATACTTACTAAATACATACTTAAGTCCAACAAAATCCTATTAAGGAGCAAGAGGAACTTTTCTCAAATCAGTAATATGTACACAATTCAATTCTTATACTCACTGACCGGGACATACTGTTTAACGCATGAATATGGCATTTAGAAAGAAGTTTTTACATGGCTTAGAGATAAATCTCTTATTCGTAAAGTCGAAGTTTTTACATGGCTTAGAAATAAATCTCTTACTCGTAAAGTCGTGGCATTTGCGAAGTGGAAACCCACCACTGAACAGTTTTTAGATATAATTAGCAGGGTTTATCCTGAGTTTATTGGCATAATAGTCGTGCACACTTCCATCACACCACGGCAGTGTGATAAAAGTGTGCACGACTCCATATTCATGGTATGTAAGCTTTGGCCCAGTCAAACTTGTTCCAAATACTCCTAGCGTTACCATTCAAACCTTTGTTATGCATATACTCAAACAAGTATACTTTTTTCAAGATCCGTTGAGTCCATTTATTTGTAAGACCATAAGCCATCATCATGCGAAAATTCAGAATCCTAGGTTAATTTGTTCGACCGCTGTCTTGCTTTCAATAGGCTTAGATGGATATAGCTAGAGAGCCTTAATAAGAATTTACCTTCGATCAATAATATGTTTTATATTGTTTTGGTCAATATTTCGGGGTGTTGCAAACGAAATGAAAATTAGGTTCGGATCCACGGACCATAATGTCCTAAAAATCGATCCCTTTAACTATAGACGTATGAATACATAAAAACATTGAAATTTCATCAGGATTCCGCATATAACCCCGCGTAAATTTCGTATACTTAAACATAATGACTTAATAAAGTGTTTTAAAACCTACGAACATAATATCGATAAGAGTGATTTTTCCTGCTAAGATATAGGCTCCTAAATATGAACACTAGGGTGGGTCGTTTTAGCAAACGATATTTTGCCATCGATTTTTCGATAGCGTTTAGCACGAGGAAAAGAAGTTCCACTACGACATATCAAAAAAATCATTTTTAAGGCGCTCAAATTCTCAACTTTGATTTTTAAGGCTTTTTTAGTAGGAAATAAAAAAAATATTTTTTTTAATATAACCTTTCCAAGGTGACAAACAATCAATAAAAATATACATATACACAAACAATACAATATAACATATGGCGCGAAAGCACAGAAAATTATTTTTTTGATATATGCGTAGTGGAACTTTTTTTCCTTATGCCAAAAGCTGCCAAAAAATCGATGGCACATTATCGACATACGCAAAAGTAACTGGCCTAACATAAAAAGAACCGTTTTTTGGAATTATTATTATTTATTTTTCAACATAATCTCCTTCCAACTCAATACACTTCAGCAAACGTTTTTCAAGTTTTTTAATTCCATCCGAAAAATAAGATTTTTCGAGACCTCCAAAATATGCCTCAGTTATTGGACGAAAATTTTTTGCCACCGAGAATTTTTTTTAAATTTGGAAACAAGAAATAATCAGAAGGAGCTAAATCTGGACTATAAAGTGGATACGGAGCAATTTCAAATCGTAATTCGGCCAGTTTTTGTTGAGTTAAAAATGCAGTGTGCGAAGGAGAATTATCTTGATGAAAAATAACTTTTTTTCAAATGCGGTCGTTTTATCTTGATTTCTTCACTCAACCGATCCAATAATGAATGCAAAAAAATATTCACTATTTATAGTTTTTTCTTTCTCAAGATAATCAATAAATATTATACCCCTTGCATCCCAAAATACTGTGGCCATTACTTTTCCTGCTGACTTAACAGTTTTCGCCTTCTTGGGACCATTTTTATCAGCTTCTATCCATTGTTTTGACTGTTCTTTGCATTCTGGGATGTAGTGATGGATCCATGTTTCATCAACAGTTATGAATCGGCGCAAGAACTCTATTGGATTACGCTGATAAATCGCTAAAAGCTCCTCGGAATTGGTCCAACGGACGATTTTTTGGGGCGAAGTCAACAAACGCGGCACATATATTGCGGATAGCTTTTTCATGTGGAGTTCATCATGTAAAATACTCCAAACTTGTTTTTCATGTGTTTTAACAATATCAGCAAGTTCTCTGAGCTTTATTCGTCTATCTTTAGTCACTTCATTAAATATTTATCTAATGTTTTCAATAGTAGTAGCAGTTTTCGGTCTTCCAGAGCGTTGTTCATCTTCCGTACTTGAACGATTGTTGAAATTGTTGAACCCAGGATTTCACGGTGGAGTATGATGGTGCATTATCACCATGAACAGAATCCAATTCATCTTTGATTAATTGTGGCGTATAACTTTTCATATACGAGTAAAAGTGTTTAATTACCGCACGAAACTCTTTATTTTCCATTTTTCAAAAATTATAAAACTTGTTTACTTCAATCACCTCTAACAAAGAAAATAATCATTAAATATTTCGAAAATTTTGGCAGATGGCTTATAAAAGATTGCTTTTAAAAAACAAAAAAAAGTTGCTAGTAAAACAGAAAATGTGCCAGGCCAGTTAGTTTTTCGGTCGCCCTCGTATATGTCCTTAAAAATCGGCCCGCACCAATCAACACTAGATAATAAATTTGTTTTTTTTAGCATTTTTGCAAGAGTTTTTTTCGAAAAATTAAAAGAATGATCAGAATGTCTCTGATACTAAAACCATTTTAATATTTTTGACCTTTCCAACTAATGACAACTTCCATCATAGGATAAAGGATATATTTATACGTCTAGGCTGAAAATTAGTAGAAAATCGCTTTAATGGCCTTAGTAATGGACCGATTTTTATATACAATTTTAACGGGATAAAATCGATTAAAACGGATTAAATAAAATTAACCATAAACTTTAAAAGGCCGTATTTCGTCACCTAATACCGAAAGTACATAGTTGCTACATTTGATGACGGTATGGAAATATGCACACCTTGAGAGAAATGTAGGCGTTACCACACTCCTTTGAAAAAACATTTACCACAACAGACTGTAAGCTTTGGCCCGGCAGAACGTAATTTATCCCCTCATTTTTATTACTTTTTTTGTTATTTCTCCCATTTTCATAGTCGTACCATTGTGACGGATTTATTTGATTCATCCTAACTGGTCAATAACCCCTTATAGATTTGTTTTCCATAATAGCATGGTTCAAAATTCATACTCCTTTCTGTGTATAATTTCAATTCCTTGTTTTCATATTTTGTTCTTTTCCAATTTTACCTGGAAATGGTGTCCGCCGACTTTATGTGTGAAAGAGTGTGTACGCGCCCTATAATGACGACAAAGTTTTTCACGGTGCCCAAAAACGAAATGAAACGAACAAAAAACAACGAAATCCAATTGTAAATGTTTCAAAATTTATTTTTAAAACAAACACTTTTTCATCATGAGCGAGCGAGCATCCAACGCAAGAGGGATATCGAAAAAGACACCGACCGCAACCAAACTGAAGATGTGAGCGAAAATTCTGTTTCGACAAAACAAATTTTGAGAATTATTTTGAAAATCTTACAAATAGAATAGATGGAATAATGTTCTCAACAAAAAGTGTTTTTGGCAGTCGAAATTTTGCAGCGGTCCGCTTAAGTAACCGAGCCCTGGCCAAGGAAAAACGTGAAACGTAAAATTATAAAAAAGTGAATGTGAATCAATTGGAATAATTTGAATTGTTCGAAAAAAAAACGATTCTCAAACGTAATGAAATCAAAGGCTTAGGACAATTGTTTTCGAATATTTCAACTCGGACGTAGTGAAATTTCCTTCGGATCCCTTAAAAGAGTAACGGTCAAATCGGGTTTCAGCAAAAGTTTAAAAAAATTAACGACGGCGTCAGTTGAAAATGGCGACTTTAGCCTTACGCACCGGAAAGGAGATTATGCACAGTGCCGGCTGGGTACTGGACGAGAATGATGAAGGTATGACAACAACAAATCAACAGGGACAAATGACCTTATATATTATTTACATGACAATTTGCGTTTAAATCTTAAGATACCATTCTCTTTAATAAAAGAAAATATATGCTAAATTGTCTTGTAAATCATAGACGACTTAAAAATATTTTCAGAAAATTGTGTTGCGTAAAATATTGTGGGGGAGCACGTCTCTTTTTCTACAAAACATCAACAGATTTTAGTCGTTTTCTTTTTCTCGCTCTTAAAATTTGTCGCAATTCGTTTTGGTTTTTCATTTTCCTCATCGATTTTGTGTTTCTTGTTTTGTATACATTTTGATTTATACTTCTCGTTTATCAAACTAAGTCGTGTATATAGTTTTGAGATAATAAAATAAATGTTTTTAAAAACTTTTGTTTGCTAAACAATGGAAGCAAAAAAATATTTATATAAGTATATTGAAAACTGCTATCAGCGCGTCCCAAAGTAAGAGTAAAAAAACTTTTGAATTCCATTTGTGATGTCTGACATCATTTTACACGTTATATTGTGTAAATTATATTTGAAATCATTAAACGATTCTTGAACAAACAATGGAAGTAAAAACCATTTTCGAAAAATATACTTGATGTTCAGACTAAAGATTTCCTCTCGTAAATTCCCAGGATGCTTTTTCCAGGAAGTCTGGTAATTTTTCTGTCTGTAATACTTTTAATACTTTCTACACATTTAAAGCAGTTATTTTGGTAGTTTCAAAACTAGTAAAAAAGCTAAAGTCGTGTGTGACCGAATATAACATACGCTGCACTTCTGTATGCGCAAAAAAGTCAATTTAAAACTGGTTTTTGAACCCCCAAGATGGACTCTAAATCTACTCAGATTTATGTCTATATGCTCATGGCATCCATATGCCCATTGTTAAATGGACCGCATTTTCGGCCCTACACACACAGAGCAAAACTAGTTAAAAATCGGTTGGAAAATTGGGTTGCAAAAGAGTTAATTCTGTTGCAATTACAAAATGTTTATAATCGTAATGGATGTTCGATTCAAAATACCAAAAGATGATTATCATGATCATTTTACTGTACTCACAACTTATTGATAGGTTATGCCAATGAAACGCGAATGAAATGTATTAAGTTGCCAACCAATAGCTTTGCAAACATTTTGTTGCTGTAACCATTTATTTAATGGTATTTTTAAAAATAAAATTAGTCGACTATTACTGACTTTAGGTGAATCGATTAACCAAATTCTTCTTCTCAGTAAAAATTGTCCATCATCTTATCTAATTTTTTCTCCTCATGGCCCTCCGTATTAGTACTTCAGGTACCACAATTGTGTAAGCAAACAGTTTTTGCCTCTGACTAAACTTTTATTTTTTTTGGTTAATTCAGAAATTCTCTTCAGAAGGTTCGGATACTTGTTTTGTTGGACCGATACTACAGTCTCAGTAGCTGAAAATAACAGAGCACCAACTTACATACGATTGGCAAAAAGTTCGATTGTGGCAACGAATCTGGTCTCTGGGTGTAGTCACCCAAATTAAGCCAATTCCAAAACTAATTAATAAATTAATTATAATAATTTTAGTATTATTTGATAATCATATGTCCACGTATCATGAAAGCTGTTTCATGAGCCACCAGATAATTTTTAAGGACACTTAATCAAAAAAATTTTCACACACAGTGAAAATCAGGTAAAAATTGGTTCGAACTACAAATATTCGGTTGGGTGAACATACTTTCTGTTGCAATCGCCAACATTCTATGGTATTAATGGTTAAATGGTTCGACATACCATAACATGGTAGCTACAATAAAATTTCGATACTTACAACCCACAAGTCGGTTATACCAGCCGAATCCAGAGTAACAAGAGGTTGTCACAATTGGTGGATATGACAACCAAAGTAGTACATGTTACTTTGGTACCAATAATTGGTGGTGACCACAGATAATTTGTTTGTAGTAACCAAACCTCGGTTAGTTCGCTGTTGTAACATATCACATTATGCAACAAAATTTCGGACTTTCTCGAGGGGTGAATGGTTTCGTCTGGAAACGGAAGACTTAGGTGATTATAGTAAATTCCTGAAAGGACCGCCCCGGAAGGTGCTAGAGTTTTTTTTAAGGGCCAAGAAGATTTTCATTTTGCAACTCTATACTGTATGAAATAATTTGAAAAGTAGTGAATATTCCTTGGTCTTAGCGAATTTTCGTAGAACATTTTAACATCCTACAGCTAAGAATTAAGTTTCCTTTTTAAATGAAATTGTAAGTTCTTAAAATGGTCGATTTTGGGTTAAAATGTTCTACTAAACTACTGCTGTTATCATTTTAGTATCGATCGCCTAAAATAAAATAAGATTTGTTTAAGATAAATTTGCTCTTTTTACTTTTTCAAAAAAAAAATAATACAATAATGATATTCGACTTATCTTAAAAATTATTGTGCATACATTCATTATTAGATTCAAAAGTAAAAGTAGATAACAGAATAAATATTTTTAAATCTTAAAATATAAAACTTAAACAAATAAACCTTTTTTGGTTAGAATACATAAAATTTAATCGAATTTAAAGAGTACTTATAGCCAATAACAGCAACTAATACATGTTCAAATTCTGTTTAAATAATCATCCTAATTAGTTACGGTTACCGATTCTTTGTCTCTTCAACCGATACTGTCAGTTCACACTACTGAAAATTGCCGTGTACCCAATCAACATTCGGTTGTAGCGACGTAATAAAACAAATCGGTTGTGGCAACAAATTGTTCCCTGTGCGCTTATATCCTTCTATTGGTCCAAGATTGGTTAATTGTCCATCGAAATATACTGAACGAATTCGGAATTAATATGGGTTTTCTAGAGCGGTTGTTTGTCAAAACGGGAGATGCCTTCTTACTAGGGCTATATCAAAACGTAGACCGGTGAGACCTTTTTTATCTGAGCTAGTAGCACATCGATCGCAATGAACTGTACCAAATTCCATTGGGCGTAATATGTGGCTTCCAAAACACAAAACATAAAATCGGTACAACATATGTGTGGGTGCTTTATCTAAATACAAACCTATTTTTTAAGTTCAGTAACGTCTGTCCTACAATCGCGATCAGTAGTTCGATTACAGGCTTCCTAAGGACAAACAGACATCTTTAAAAGTAATCAGCAGGTGATTATACTTCGATCGGTGTACTTAAATGTAGGTCTAGTTTAAATATGTTTGGTAGTTACAAACGTTTGGCATAAAACAAACTGAAAATACCAAATACCACAAACAGTGGTAACAGTATTTATGTCCCTACTAAGTACAATGATTTGGCTGAAAAAGAGGAACTTCGGTTGCAATAATCAAATGTTTACAATCATAATCAATATTCGGTTCGAAATACCACATGATGATAAATATTATCATTGTACTTTACCCACAACTTACTGATAGGTAATGCCAACCAAACGCGAAAAAGGTATTTAGTTGGTGGTTGTGGCAACCAACTTCTTTTTTCAAAAATATTGTCGTTGCAACCAATTACTCGTATTAGTGATGACATAACCGAAAACGAGTTGCTTATGAAATTTTTTTAAAACTAAAATACTTCAATTATTAGAATTACTGACTTTAAGCCAATCGATTTACCACAATGTTTTGCAGTAAAAATCATCTTTTTCGCTTTTTCCTCGTCGAGTGACTCCCTACTTCGATTCGATTCGATTGTGTAAGCAAACAGTTTATACTCGTATTTTGCCTCTGACTAAAATTTTATTTTTTTGTTAAACATGTGGATTCGCATGTGGATTTTCTAGATTTGAAAATTTCCTTTGAAGGTTCCGTTACTTGGTTCTAATAACTGAAAACTACAGAGCATAAACTGACATTTGATTGTACTGATGGAATACTCGAGGCTTATGTAACCTTAATCATTCGGTAGGCCAAAAAACAGTTGTGGCAACGAATCTGTGCTCTGTGCGTAGCTAAGGAACAAGTCTCGTACTCGTTCATTCGCCGGCTTTTACGAGGTGGAAACTCGTCGCTAAAAATGTAATATGTTCAGACCTGGATTCGAGCCTGGGCTTACTTTTATGAAAGTCATGCACACTAACCATAACACTACGGCGGTGTGATTTCAAGATTTTTTACATGTTTATACGAGTAGACAGTTGCTAGCATCAGTCATTTATATTCGTTTAAGCTTAGATTAGATTAAGTCTCCGAGGGAGTGGTGATGATCCTACCTATGGATGACACCATTAGAGGATCTGAGAGCGGGGATTTTACAACTACAGTCAAGTTTTAGGCTTTCATGACCAAATGTTTATTTCAGAGCCAAAAGCTACTAAGGGCTCTTCAACATCGGGATTCGCAATGGAAGGAATAGTGGTGCAGTAAGCAATTTTCTTAATTCTTGTAAGAAGCTTTCAAATGCTCGGGCTTCATTAAACAGCAAAGGATATAGGCATCTTCAAGTTAAAAAGGCCACTCGGACTTGTCGAGGAGATCCTGGTAGCCAGCCCTGCTGTTCCATCTGCGGAATGTGAGATACGCTTTACTATTTTAAAGATTCTTTATGGGCTCTTTGGTGATGAGTAACTTCGTTACCGATAAAGAGTGTTGAGCCTAAGCTAAATGTTTCTTCCCTATATTTCTCTATGCTCGGGAGTGGGAGCTTAAAATTTGAAAAAAAAACGTTGCTAATATTGGTGCGCCTCTTTCATTATGTAGGTCCACCGACAGACCTTGATACCTGTAGGGTAACTACGCAAATCTAGCCAAGATATAATGTCATTTATTCAAAATATATCCTCGCACTAGAGTTTATGGCTGATCGGGATAAGAGGAAGAGCATTGAGCACCGCTTTAAGTAAATGACGTCTGGATATACTGGGGACGACCTTTCTGGGGAACTCATGGATCTTTCCGGTATCAATATTCGTGATGTAGATAATTTTGTGTTTCTTAATGGGTCTATATGAGTTGGTTCTATACGACAGCCTTTACTACCTATCGCAGTGGAAGAAAATTTAGACTCGCCAGAATGCCGCCCTGAGAACACATGGTGTCTCCTTATGTCTTGTTATGGCCATCATTATAAGAAGACGAAGGTCCTTACCGTACTCAGACACAATGTCCTGCTGTCTAAGCAGCATCTGCGTGGGTATCTTCGCAGTAGTCATCCCAACCACCATCTCATGGTAAGGTAGCCTCCGCCCAGGCAGATCAGGTACGATCTTCATGATCTACTTATAGAGACAGAGGTCCAGCTTTACAAGAGAGAGAATTTAGATCAAGTCGAAGCAGCTTTATCCAGCTTAAGTGTGAAGGCAGTGCTAGGGGAACACCCCCTGAGATTTGACATAAGAAGAAGATGCTACTTTGGCATACGAGCGTGTTTCTGGCTTAGCTGATCTGGATGGTGCAGCCGCCTCTATTCTTTTTCGGCACGAATTGGTGCTAATGTTCCGGACATCTGTTCCGCCTGCCATCAGGGACCACATGACGTGCTGCACTTCTTCAATTGTCCGGCCCACTCTGCTGACCCCAGGGACTCTTTGGACGCATCCAGTTCAAATAGCGCGTTTCCTACACCTGGATAACGAAGCAAATTCCCTATAGATAAACAGGATTTTTAAACAAAATATATTATTACGAGTACTACAGCAACAACCCAATGTCAGTCTGCCTGTGCAACTTCTCAGGTCCTTCTATGTCATTTTTGAGCGGTAAAAACGAGAAGTTTACGTTTCGGCCAGTTCCAAGCGCAATGGAAATGTTTATTTCAATTTATATTGATTCCTGTTGGTCCTATAAGGATCTTAGGGACTAAACAATAGTACTTCTGCCTTGTATGCTCAACGCTCCAGCTTTCACATTATTCCACGATCATCCGATTTTGCGCTGCGTCTGCGGCTTAGCTGTGGGTTCCACTTAAGAGATTTTCTGGTGATGTCTTGGTTGCCTCTACCGAGGGCGTGTCCAATTCCTCCTTCTAATTATTCTATTGGCCAGTTTTATGCCAAAGCCATGCGTTGATCATTGTATATCGGTATAAGAAGACATGTACCACATCGCTCTGCTTTCCACGACTCTTAGCCATAGAGAGTTACTGATTTGACGCGTATCTAAAAAATGTTTGTTGTGTGTATTTTGACAAGCAGTTTGATTTTTTTAATTATCCACATGCGGTCTATACCAATGGATGACGTGGATCCGGCATATATTTAGCTGACGCTCGTAACAAGTAGTCAGTCACCAAAGCCGCTGCAGATTTGTAGCTGACACACCACAAGCCTACGTCTAAACCGGGGTGTTTAAAATTTTCCAGCTGTTGTTTATAGGTACCGATTACTTTGGGAGTAAAAGATTTGCAACTCAGAATTTCCTATTAAATTAAATACTGGGTTTCGTTCATCGAGTATAATAATTGTAGCGTGCTCACTTTTTAAAAGTAGGTTCATATTTGTTCCTTAAAGGGATGTTAACGAAATACAAACAAAAGTTTCATTCAACGGGATTGAATAACGTTCGTACATTTTAGTACCCATTTACATGGGGCAACTTTACTTGCCCCAAATAGTCAGTTTGTCGGAGAGAGAGGTAAGGGGAAGGAATCGGAAAAAACTTGTCCGTACTGTCGATTCCTTTTGTGCCTTTCGTAGTGTGAAGTTGGCTGCAGATTATTTTAGTATTTTTTCGCACAAAAATCAAAACGAATGAAAACAAAAATTGCCGTAACCCAATTGCCTTGTTTAAACACAAGAGGCAAGTTCTAAAGGGAATGGTAAAAATTGACGCAAGTAAAAATACCTCGTGAAAATGGCAACTTACTGTCCCCAAACACATTTTCCAATTTAACTATTGCCAAATATTTATAATCCAATATATTAATTATCAATCCGTAGCCTGTTATATTGATATCGAAGATGAGAACGACAAAGGAGCTACCGTCGAGGATGAGAACAAAGTATATTCTGAATGGAAGAACTTGCCGGACTTATTGCTAGAGGAAGTTTTTACATATCTCAAACCCCGCGAACGTTACTATGCTAGTCTGGTAAGAGCCTGTCCTACTCCCAAAGTATTTTAAATCTAAGGCCCCCTTTATTTTTAAGGTCTGCAAGCAATGGAATAGAGCCTTCTACCTACCCACCGTTTGGAACAATTTTCTAGTCGACGATTGCACACTGACGCGGCAGAAGTACAACTACTATTCGGGCTGGCAATACTGTCTCGATCATATGCGTACACAAAATTGTCTCGCTCGCATTGGGCGCCATCTGAGAGGCCTGGAATTTCGCCCAGAGACCTCTTTCAATAACATCTACCAGTTCATGACCATGCTGACGTGGAGCATGGAGAAGGGTGTGGAGATGAATGGACCGATTGAGATGAAGGGCATTGGATCACGCATACGCTCGTTGATCTATGTGTTCCCCTGCAATATGGCCCAAGCTAATGATCCAGAGGGCATCAAGCTCTTTGGTACGGGTGGACAACTTTTGAAGGGTCTAAAGGATCTTCTGTCGAATTTAAAGAATCTGCGTTCATTGAAGTTGGTCGATTTTGTGTTGGAACGTTATGAGGCGAAACATTTGCTGGACGAGGTATTGGATGCATGTTGCACCAAAATGCGTGTCCTAAACTTGGTGAATGTCACATCATTGCATTGTCCCATAATGCATGTCGGATTGTTTCTGAACCTTCAGGTGAGCATTGTTTTTATAAAAGAAAAATATCGGCAGTAAACTAGGAATATTTTCAATATATTTTTTCTATGGCAGGAATTGACAATATCCCCGCAGAATATCGATGACGACGTTTTGATGCTGTTGGCCGATACCAAATTGAAACATTTACATTTGCTGCAAAATTGTTACACCGTATCCTATTTGGCCATATCCCATTGTAGTGTAAAGGCATGGCGTGTCCTAAAGCGTGACAATCCCCACTTGAGGGTTCACTTGCGTCTCGAATCACTGACGGAAGGCGAGGTGGTCTTTCAACCGGAAGCGCCAGTATATAGTATAACCTATAGGGCGCCAAAGACAGTGGTAAGATAGTCTAATATTAATTTATATATACGAGTATTTGCATGTAATTTGCGCAAAATTTGAGAATGGAAGCTCTTTAAAAATAATTTAAGCGTTGTTCGTCATTCTGTCTGGCCGCGAGTTCCCAATAGGAGGCAAATATAATACAACATCTACATTTTAAGTCGAATATGGATCTAATCAACCCTCAGCCCAGTCTTATTAAGCGTGTTTTTTTCGTCTTGGTAGCTCTGTGGTTTTCAGGGTCTACCACAAGAGACACAAACCTTATTCAATAATAACAGTTGACATTTTCCCCTTTTCCGGTTATTTATTTAAATTATTGTAGTTCTGAGTGTACCTGTGGTCTAACACATTAGTTTCTGAATTTATAGAATCTGTCGACTTTGATTAAAAACATTGTGAAGTTATATGCGAATATTGTTTTGCGGAACTTAGACTTCCGACTCATATTCGAATATCTCTAAGCTGAAATAAGATCCGAGAAAACGAAACTTTACTGTTATGTTGGAACTGTTTTTTAAACTGTTTACACAGCTAAAACGCTCTTTTAATTAGGCATTTTTTATTGGAAACCATTTAATGATATTGACAATTTAAGAAGAAATAATTTTTGCCAAAATCCCCAGATCTGACAAAGAGTTCTACTGCATAAATAAAAAAAATAATTGAATGAATCGTTTGTATACAGTTCATCTCAGTTTGTCATTCCGTTTGCAACACCACGAAATATTGATCGGAGGCCCCATAAAGTATATATAAGTACAATTCTAAGATGATCTAGCCATTCCTGTCGTTCCGCCCGCCCATATGTCTCGTCGTAATTATCTTCTTGGAGAAGGTCGCACTTGGACGAATTGGGTTTAAACTGCAGGTACTCACCAAGAACTCTTTTACAAACGGTTCTGGTGACCCCTGACTAACCATGATGCCAAACTTAAGACTACGGCCCGCCGTCGTATCCGCGGGCTATTTGATCCATGCAACATAAGGCTAGTCGTTGTGCACAATATATTTTCTTCCATTTATTATGGGTTTGTTTTGAAAATTTTTGAAATTCATACCTTTACTCAATTGCGAATAAAAGCGAAACGCGTGCATCGATTTTCATGATCTTTGTCTCATTTTGCTCATAGGTTATGTGACTTTACGTAAAAGTAATAAGATTTGACATTTTTTTTCATTGTGGATTTTTTATGGATTTTTTAAAAAAAAAAATTTAAATCTTTAGGCAAAAAATAAGTTTTTTATTTTTTTTTTATTTTTTTTTAATTTTTTATTGCGTTTTTCGAGCTCATGTCAAGGTTATCTACACAGAAAAAATTATCGCATCCGGAGTACATGAAATTTTTTTCATTTTGTTGAGTAGTGCAATCCATTGTAAATTGGGTAACTTCATTGAGAACAGCAGGGAATGTGTCATGTGTATGAAGGAAGGGACCTGAGAGAAGGATTACAAACAACACCACAAAACATCGAGAGAGTTAGAGCTGCAGTACTGCAATCTCCGAATCTCCGTCTTGCCGTAACTGTGAACTCTGAACGGTACTTGACTATGACATAGGATTTTTCCAGCCGGCTCTTGAGGCAATGCAATTAGAGGATACATGGTTCTAACAAGATGGCACCACTGCACACACAGCGAGGGCTGTTACCATGAATTGTTTAAGGCAAATGTTTCCTGAACGGCTTATCTCTTTGAGGAGTGATGTAAACTAGCCGGCACGCCCGCCAGACTGAGTCCCATGCGATTTTTCCTTTAGGGTTACCTGAAGTCGAAGGTGTATATAAACCGTCCCAACACCTTGAAGGACATAATCAACAATATTGAGACTGAAATTAGAGGAATACCAGTCGACATGCTTGTTAGAGTTTGTGAAAACTTCAGGAAACCTATGCAGTAGAGTGTGGATAGCGAAGGTTGGCATACTCTATTTAAACCCATGCAATTTACAAATTTCCTTACTGTTCAATATAATTAAAATATAAAATAATTTTTTCTTAGGTTCATAATTTTTTTTATTTCATTCCCAAAAAAGCAAATAACCGTGCTCCAACCTTTACAAAACAATTTCAAAGTGGCTGCCTCAGCATGCTTCGCAGTTCACCAAGACCTTGATTTCGGGCTGTAGTTCAAGGATTACTTAGTTTAAATTGCCCTTAAGTGCATGAATAGTTTCTATAAGTAGATTATTGGCATAACATCAGTCCTTCGCCGTGCCCTACAAAAAATAGTCCAAAGGTGTCAAATCGCCGATCCGAAGCGGACAATTGATATTTCAACAATTTGGGCATTTGGTGCATAAAAGATCAATTGTGGCATAGCGCACCATTATTCATGAGCTAGAGGTCCTCCAAATCTATGTCTTCAATTTAAGTAAAAAAAAGTCGAATAATCAGGCTCTGTAAAGCCCACCGTTGAACGATACGTTTGTCCCAGTCTCATTTTCAAAGAAAATGGTCCAATGACTCCACCACTTCACAATCCGCGACAAACTGTTACACTATGTGGATGCATTGGCTTCTCGACAATAAATTCATTTATATCTTATATAAGTATATAAAAAATTTACAATTTAAAAAGTGCCCCAGCGCCACAAGGACATTATTGGAGCGAGTTGGCATACTATGTGTTTCATAAATGAAGCATAAACAAAGTTTGATATTTACATTTTAATTATATTACATTATATTTTAGTTATATTTACATTTTAATTTTAATAATGAAAAAATTCTGAAGTAAATGGGATTTTTGATTTAAAAATAGACATTCTAGGTATTTCTTTTAGAGATTGAGGCAAATGATTAAATTCGGAGCAGTCAATATATTCAGTACGCTGTTTCGTTGATTCCAACCTACACCGTTTTACGCGTAAATTTTGATTGCTCCTGGTATTGAAAACGGATTGATTTCTTAGAAATTCAATAGCTTGAGGGCCAATGTGATTCACAGATTTGTACATAAACATAATTAGCTGCATTTTGTACAGTCCATATATGGTAACATATTTTTAGATATATTGCCGTACAAATTAAGTGATGGGTACGTCAAAGGAAGGTTAAAAATAATTTTCAGAGCTCTATTTTGGGATCTTTGGAGACTTTTCAGCTCCGTGCTTTTTTTTATAACCATACGCTATTGGCAAATAATTAAAATGGCTATGTATGAGGATGTTGTAAATTAAAAGTTTGGTTTTTTTCATCAAATTTATTTTTGAATTTATACAGAATTCCTATTGCCGGGGCTACTTTCCTCTTTAAATACTGTATGTGAGTACTCCACGACATGTTGGATTGCAAATAAAACCCAAGTATTTTAGCGAGCCGCATTCATGCACCTGTTTTCCGCCTACTAAGACGCTAATATAGTTATTACCTCCAGTGGAATATGGTCGGAATGTTTAACACATCCTACAGTACTTCTACAGCCCTCTATTTCAACATACTGCATTCTCCTTCGCAGATAATTGTGCAGCAAGTGAAGAGAATTTCCCACAACGCCGTAATATGGAAGTTTATGCACCAAGATATCGTGTTCGACCAAATCAAAGGCTTTAGGAAAATCATTAGAAATTCCCGCAACTCCACCGTAGCCACTGTCCAAACCATCGCAAATTTCATTAATAACATGTACCACAGCTTCCTGTGTACCGCAACCCTATTGAAATCCAAACTGCAAACTGTACATCTGATTAGTTCGCTCCAAGAAATTCTTGTAAAATTTTCTCAATTAGCTTTTCCATGATCGGCAGCAAATCAATAGGTCTATGTTTGTCAACTGTGTATGCCATTAACTCTTTTGAAATTGGAACAATCTTTGAAATTTTAAGGGCTTCTGGATATATGGAAGTATCTACAATATGGTTAAACATAGTTGTAATGCTTAAGCATAGTATTTTGCCACATTCTAATAATACTCTACTTGTTATTCCATCATGCCCAGGACTTTTGTTAATTTGCAAATTTGAAATAATTTCTAGGATTTCATCATTGACAATATGAGCAAATAAAAAACTTTCTCGGCATTGCCTCATGGTACGAAATACATAAACGGAATCTCCAGGTAGTTGCACAATATTTTCTTTTAATGTAGACGGAACTTTTAAGAAGTGTTTATTTAGGATACCACATTTTAGATTGTTATCGACAACAAAATTGCCATCCTCATCTTTCAGTTTTATTTCAGACCTTTTTGATCTTCCCAGATGTTCATTCAAGAACTTCCAACACTTCTTCGGGTTCTGTTGTAGGTTTTCAAGTTTCTCATGGTAAAAATTTTTCACAGATATTTTATTAGCCTTTTTATGATTTTACTTATATTCTTTAACATTTTTTCGACAGTATTATTAGCACCTCTTTTACGCCGTTTCGCCAACAACTTTTGATTCATTTGTATGAGGGATTGTAAGTTTTCACTTACCCATGGTGTAATTAGCAATCTTGTCAATTTTTTTCTTTCTTTCTTTATGGTCCCATCTTTGATACAATTGGATACCTCATTCACAAAATCATGCATATCATGTTTCATTGTTACATTGTTCTGAGCATCCGTTTGCATCCAG
Organism: Hydrotaea diabolus; assembly: GCA_963513945.1. Lineage (NCBI taxonomy): Eukaryota > Metazoa > Arthropoda > Insecta > Diptera > Muscidae > Hydrotaea > Hydrotaea diabolus. The sequence continues at coordinate 104,234,966 of OY740720.1, read as the reverse complement.
GTCTCTTGATCCCACTTGAAAAACAGCTATCAATATTAACATAACCTATGATTTAAAAAGAAACTTGTCTTTGTCCACCCGTTATACTTATATACATATATGTTTTATATACCCTTAACTCAATATTTGTCCAATTAAATATCATCGTCCAACAGACGACGATATTTAAGTATACCAAATCCTTCAGGGAGGGTTATGTGGCCTCAAATTTGCACTGGGATAGGGTCATTTCTGAGGGAAATACCACAAGCAGCGGTTCATTTGTCTGCTGACTGATTTTTCTAATAACCCTAATCTTAAGTAAAGCATTTTAGTCAGATAAGGCTTTGCCGGACAATTGGATAATTAAACGGTGCAGGACGTCATGTTGTCCCTGATGGCAGGCTGGACAAACGACCGGAACGTTAGCAGAATTAAGGCGGCTACATCATCCGGATATCATCTGAGACAGAACCACGCGATTCTGCCGAGGTAGCATCTTCTCCTCTGGTGAGATCTCTGGCGGAATTTATTTGCCAACCGAATGATTGAGGCTGCATGCATCTTGACTATTCCATCCGTACAACTAAATGTTAGTTGTTCTGGAATTGTAACTGAAGTATCAGTAGGAAATTCAAAGTATCCAAACAACCAGAAAACAACATTTTTGGTCTAAAAGTGCACATGCCGCAGTTGTTTAAGACAAAAAATTCTAAATTTTTATAAAAGGCATGGTGATGGACGATTTTTACTGAATAAATTAAATTAAACGATTGGCTTGAAGCAGTAATAATAGGATTAGTTTTAGCTTTTGTTATGATGAAAGTTTAGATAATAGCAACAATATTCGGTTACAACAACAAATGTTGGAATAACTATTGGTTGCCACAACCACCAGTTATGAAAAAGATTTTTCATGCGTTACATTGGCATAACCGATAAATTAGTTGCGTCTACAATACGATGATCATATCTATCATCTTGTGGTATGTCGAACCGAATATCCATTACGATTATAAACATATGGTGATTGCAACCGAAATCCTTTTTTTGTTCCAACCGATTTCCGACTACTATTTTTCTCTGTGCTTTCTCTATGGAAACTGCTGATGCTAGTTTATCAGCTTGAAAGTCGTTCAGACCTGCCTGATAGTTTTGATGATCAAAACGCTCTCTCTTGTGCAGCTGGACCTCTCTCTCCACATTATGAAGATCGTACCTGACCAGCCTGGGGAAGGCATCCTGTCCAGCATATAGTGGTTGGGATTACTACTGCGATGACACGTTACACTGTGCACGGTAAGGACCTTCGTCTTCTCATAAAGATGGTCCTTAGAAGTCGTAAGAAGACACCCTGTTGATGTTCTCAGGGAGGCATCTGGCAAGTCTGACTTTTCTTCAACTGCGTCGTACTCAAGTTCGCCGACCACACCATCCCAGCGTAGCTCGCTACAGACCGACCTATCGCTTTGTTAGAGGTCAACAAGGTTTCTTTGTCGGCTGCCCAAGTACTGTCGGCTAGTAACTTAAGGACCATGGTCCAACTTTTAAGCTCATCGCAGATAGCTGTAGCATATTCAGAGGTTCCAAAAAGGCTGCCCAATGTACCCCCAAGGATTTTGGGGTTGTTGGTAGTCGGGAGGTTGACGTTATCAACTTTAACATTAGGTGACGACTGCACTTCTGTCGTTTAATGTGGCTGATTTGATGATTTGGAGGCTGTTAGTTTTATATTCGTCGCAGTGGAGAAGCTTGCTAAGTCAGTGACGTAACAGTTGAATTTCTCGCATATGTCATTCACTTTAGGTCCCGACGCAAGAATTGTGCAATCATCAGCGTATGTTACCATTTAACGCCGTCTGATGGTGCAGGCATTTAAGAGACGTCTTGCGGGCGTTATGAGAAGCGGTGTGGCAAGAACTATATGCAATCCCATAGAGTTAAGTTATAAAACGAATTTTGCCAAAGCCTATGCCGGATCTAAAACGTCATTCTCAATGCGCTACATTTTTTGTTAGTACCTTATGATATATACCCCTCTACCGGGTAGGGGGTATATACTACCGACGTCGAAGTATACATTCGATTTCGGCCGACTTTTAACTATACATACTTATTATATATATATTTTTTTACTGTCATTGCAGATCTTTGCCGATACCGTCATTAAAATGGTCGATCACTACAAAAACAGTTTGGCCGTATATGGCTTCGAAATGCTACCGAAATTCCCTAATCCCAAATCTTTTCACAATCGTGTCGATTCTTTGATGCTCCTAATGTGTAGGCAATGCTTTAATCTCAATACCCTGGTAAGCGCATACATGCCCTACACCTTAAGATGTTCTCGAGATACCTATTGATTTATATTCGCTTTCAGGTGATTCGTGAAAAAGTCTCCACATCGACAGTCCTGCTTATAGCTCGAACTGCCAAGAACCTGCGACGTTTGTATGTGCGCCGCTTTGCCACGATTATACGCTGTGATTGGCCCCGCCATCCCGAGTGGTCCGATGAATTCAACATATGGCTGCGCCGTTCATGCCGTTCCTATGAGTCGGTGGAGCGTGAGGTCTCACAAATTTTAGGCTACAATTGGCACTTTTTAAGTGATCAGGAATTTAAGCGAGTCTCGATAGATGTAAGAAGTGAATGGTGAATTAAAGTGAAATGTGATATTTGTGAAAACAGAAAAGGGAGTCGATTTAATGTGAGAAATATACATCTAAATGTAAAGGCAAGTGTGAGCTTTTATTCTGCCATTTTTAGTAGAACTAAAATCCCCTCAATTGAATAGATGTAAAGTACACATTATGTCCACTTTGGATCACATGTGCATAATCATTCCTGGGAATTCTCTATTACAACAAATACCTCAATATTACAATGCTAGCCGAAGTATGACCAGGCACATTTTTTGGGTAAAGCAAAATTTCCCACTTTGTACAATTGGTATTAAATTACATCATCATCATTAGACGATCAGACAGATTCGATTCCGCTGTTCCATAGTCTGTCGTAGAGAAGATACTGGTGCAACAATCAAAAGTGACTTTCAAAAATATTTTTTTGTTTATACTTTCCATGATAGGATTATGGGTATATTCACTCTGTCATTCCGTTTGCAACACATCGAAGTACTGGTCGTAGACCTCATGAAGTATATATATTCTAAATCGCCGTAAATCGTTCTAAAGTGATATTTACATGTCGCATTTTTGAAGCTGGGTGGCTGCAATTTTGAAGAAAAATGTATTAATGGACTGAAAATATTGGTATTGAAAATGAGCCAGGTCGCTCAAGAGCTAAAAATGTTGTCCTCTCAGAGGCTGGGTCAAACTCTGGAGAAATCAACAATCCTAAACTTAATAAGTAAAAACTTCGTTGGGCCAGAACCTTATATACCCTCCTGCGTCCCTTTGCAACTAAAGCGCAAAACAGGGTACGTACGTACGCCCATACGTACGTCCCTAATCTAAACGGAAACTTTAAAATTACGCTATATTTAGATGCGTAGCAAAATTTGCTTTTAATTGAGTACTCATATGTTTATATTTACTATTTAACGCCCGATTTGACCATGAGGTACGTTCATTGGACCACAAGAGCCATAAAGTCCGGCAACTATGCCATTTTTGAGGTAGTTAGCACAGTACACATTTTAACCATTGTCCATGCACAGAAAAATAGTATTTGCTAAGCAAATGCTCGAAAATGTGCGAGGTACCTCGTTTTTCAGCAAGGTACCTTTAGTCCCCTTAAGGAAAACTTTCCCCCCTGGGTCGAATTCTCCCATTTACAATCCCAAACAACTTATGTGTAATTTCAGGATCCTGGGTTCATTCGTTTGACCGCTGTCGTGCTTTCAACAGACACTTGTACGGACGGAAGCACATGGCTAGATCGTCTTAGAATTTTACGACTACCAACCTTTTCAAAGTGTACCATAACATAGTCTGGAATTAAAACCTAGTTATTGGTTTTGCCCTTTTAAAATTTTATAGAGATCGATCCATTTCTTTGGCCGTAAATGCGACTTTTTTAATGAGGCGTGGCACAGTTCACTTTTTCTCCAGAATGTGTTTCAATTCATGCTAAGATCCTATGTTTCAAATATCATCACTATGCTATATATTTATTAGTTAATGGGATATTGTCATTTTTCTTTAAAATTTAACACAGGGGAATGGCCCCGCCCATACAACCCGGTACTTTAAAAGGATATGTCTCAACCGGTACTTTAAAAGGATATATCTCGTGAACCTTTACCGATATGATGAAAGAAGTGTGTATTTGTATGAAGTTAGTGTGGAAGGAAACACACCAGTGTTTCCGCCCTCCTAATAGAGTTTTTACATTGGATCGTGTTTCATGATGGAGGGTATATAAGCTTCGGCATGGACGAAATTATTTTGTATACATTCTTTCGTTCAGGAACTTAATTAATTCACCCCCACCCACTTATTTTAAAAGTAGTTTTTACAATTTTAGTATGCACATAGGCGTGGATCTAAAGGGACATGGCTTAGGTACTTTGTCGGGTTAAAAAATTCTCATTTTGTTCTACTTTCAAAATAGAAATTAAAATGGGCGACGAATGGAATAATACTTTAACATGTGCCTTTTATGGAAGTGTTTGATGAGAAAACGACAAAGTTCCTTATGCTGTAGTCAATTTTACCGACAACCTGGGGTATTGAAAAAGGAATGAATAATAAGTTATTTAAACTCGTTTCACATTTACTATCGTAATGTGATTGTCCCTGTAAAGGGAATACGGAATTAGTCCACTTTGGGAATATAAGCAAAAATCATTGTCCTGTTTTCCATTATTCCGGGTCCCTTTACTAGGGACATATTAATACCACTCTTTACAATGAACGCAGTGAATCTTTAAAATCTGATTTGAAGTGTTGCATATTTTTTCGCACTGACTTAAGTCCGCTTGCAATCGTAGTTACTGTCGGTTGCAAGAGCCATAAACATGCTAATAGAATAGTTTACGCTACTAGGACATTATGAAGTCAAACTAGCAAAAGAAGCTATGGATTTTATCAGTGCTTCGTATCATTGCAGGGAGAGACCTGACACAACACGTAAAGATAACAAATAAAAAAAACTTCAGTAGGTCGATCCAACTTTCATATACCCTCAATTATATGTGACAGCGCATAGAGAAAGGGACCTAAGGGTAAAAAAAATCAATTTTCATTTTTTTTCTTTTTTTATGTGGACAGTATCTGAGCATCGAATGAGGCCGATCCCATGCCCAAAAGTATACGCGTTTTATGAAAGTGAAGTCGACGATTCTACACCAAAGATACACGTATTTAAATCTTTAAAATGGCTCTCCTGACCCTTAGGTCCCTTTCTATTTTGCGCGTCACATATATGGATTTTATATTTTTCTGCGTTCCGTCCTCAATTTCCTAAAACGTGCCGATTTTATTAAAATCCCTTAAACAGTCGTTTGTGTAGAAGGTTCCAGAATGGGGCGTGGCATCGACTTGTTTTCTGTGCGCGTACAAAGATGAAATTACCATTTTGCTGAATACAACATTTAAGCAAAACTTATGCATTAGGGGAAAAATTATGTGGCTTATGTAGGGCTGGTTAAAATAACTCCATTCATCTCGATCTAATTACTAATTTTCAGCAGAACCGTATGAATACTATTTAAATTATTATGCAAATACAAAATGTGGGCGGAATGGACATTTGGACAGGCGGTACTAGAATGGGCGTGTCGTCAACTCTTTTCGTACGCTTGTATATAGCGTAATAAAATATTACCAAGTTCGCAATATAAGGGAATTTCTATTACTAGGAGTCTAGCAATATGGGTTCTAATCTTCACTGAAATAAGGTCACCTGTATGGGAGGTATCCAAAGGGGCGTGGCTAAAAATACAATTATCTGTCACCAAGTTAACCTTATAACTCTGTCCTTTAGTACTGACTTTCAGTTAGATTGTACGAATACCATTAAACATACGAAAACCAAAAGTGGGTGGATTGGTGCATTACATGTAAGGTACCAGAATAGGGGCCTGTCACCATTTTTCTCACATGCGATTTCAAAGCCGTTACGTATTAAGGTATTACAGTGTTAACCATTTAAGCAAACTTTGTGCACTTGGTGTTAAGTTATGTCGGCTCCTATCTTCAGTGGATCAGGCTCATTTATGAGGGAGGTACCAGAAGGGGCGTGGATTGTAGTTCAATTCCATGTCACCAAGTGAAACTTACACCTCCATACTTAAGCCTTGATTTTAAGTGAAATCGTGCAAATAGTATTAATGATATTACAAGAATACCAAAAGTGGACGAAATGGTACATTTGTGTGGTTGGTGCGAGAAGGGGTATGGCAATATTGCCCATTTTCACTTCCATAGGCAGCTTTGCAAAAATATGACGACATTCCATGTTTAAAACCGATCAAAACTACACAGATAGAAAGAGGAACATTCCTTAAATGAGTTCAAAAGTCATAAACCAGATTTGGTCAAAACATATGTAGGTCTAAAATGCTTTTTTGATGCGTTACAAGTTTTGTTCGTACCAAAAGCTATACGAGGGTTCGCTATTTATATAACGGGTCCTGACAATACTAGTTTTCCTAGATGCAAACTGGAACTTCCATTGGGAACTTTCACATTTTTTAGCATAACTTCACTCAGAACGTTTTTTCATCTGAGGGCGAATTGTTTTGTTTACTGTGTGTAGAATAATTAATCTCAGTCAAAAAATGGAATTATCCCGTGAACATTTCCGTGCGATGATGTTTTACGATTTTCGGCGTGGACTATAGAGACAAGTGTGTTTAACTCAACTTGTTTCGACCTTTGGCGATGAAGCACCATCAAAAACCACTTTTAATTGCTGGCACCAATAGTTTAGTCTCGGACGCCGTTCGCTCCAGGATGAATTTCATGAAGGACCTCCAACTTTGGTCACTTTGCCAGAAACCTTCGATGCGTGATCTGATTAAGCAAGGCCGACATGTGATATACCGTGAGATTGAGGCATCCTTGGGCAATTGTGTGACAAGCATCAATAAGATATTGCATGTTCATTTGGCCGTGAAAAAACGTTGTTCTCGTCGGATCCCACATAATTTTACGAATGCTTAAAAACAGCTCGTATGGATTGGTGCAAAGAGATGTTGAAGAAGTTTAACTGCGGTAGCTTAAAGGCAGTGTATAACATTGTCAGAGGTGACGAATCATGGATCTATGCTTATGAACCCGAAACAAAACCGCAATCGGCCGTATGGGTCTTTCAAGACATGCCAAATCCTACCAAAGTTGTACGTAGAAGAAGTACATCGATTGCGGTATAACCGGCCATGTTGCCACAGTGCCTTTAGTGGAACGTAGGACCAACAGTGTTCGAAGAAATGAGGAAAGATAATAAGAGAAGACGGATCATTTTGCATCACGACAATGTGAGCTCTCACACATCAGCTGAAAGGAAGAGCTATTTGACCACACAAGATGTCGAATTGGCGGGCCATCCACCGTACTGCCCTGATTTGGCACCCAATGACTTCTTCTTATTCTCTAGCATCAAGAAAAATATGCGTGGTCAACGTTTTTCATCGCTCGAAGCAGCTGTTGAAGCGTTCAAAAATCATGTTTTGCAGTTGTCTCAATCGAAGTGGAAAAAGTGCTTCGAAAATTGGTTTGTGCTCATGCAAAAGTGTATAAATCTTAAAGGAGAATATTTTGAAAAACAATAAAACCATTTACAATAATAAATTATTGTGTTTTTATTGCAGGACCTGAAATATAAATAGCAACTCTCGTATAACCTCGTTCCTTATAAGGTGCGGGTAGAAAGATCTACAAGGTACATGGATACATCGTTAATGAACTAGCAAAATAGCTAAAGCTTAAAATATCCATAATAGGTGAGGCCGCTAGAAGCATTTTTACAATCTATATAAGCTCTTCCATTTACACTGATAAAATGGACCAACTTTCTTTCTTAATTTGAAACTGGGGGACAGCACACGTACTTAGTGTTCTCAACCTTAAAAAGACTTTAGCGATAAGACTAGTAATACACATGTATTAAAGTAGGTCGCGCAATATTTTGTCCCTGCCATTATTTTAGTTGTTTGACTTTAGTTCTAATCGCTTTTGGCTTAGAGTTAAGCTCTTTGTAAAATCATTTCTAATCACGTCTAAAACCAGTACATTTTGGCCAATTTTTTACCATACACCACAATATGGTACAGGGTGTTATGACGGCGAACTGAAGTTTCACCGTAAACGAATCCAAAAAGACCCCATACTTATGATACCGATCGATTCAGAATCACTATCTAATTAAATTGAGCGCTGTCCATCCATCATTGTAAGACTCTAGTCGACCTACCATAGGAGAAATGTTCGGCAATCCACACAGAAAAAATAATTGTCAACTTTGATTGGAATTTGTGCATTGTCATAAAAAAAATTATACAAAAATAGCGTAACAAGTAAAAACGTCGTTAAATTAATCTAAGCCGAAGCTTATATAGGGTGATCCATCTAGTGGTATTTTTTCCGAACAAAAAATATATAAAAATATAAATCAAGTGTGGAATCTTTATTGGTAATTTGAAAGGACATTTTATGGCATTTATTTTTTGAAAATAATTACCTTCACATGTTGGCAACTGTATTATGGAAATGAGCATTCTGTGAGAAACGGGAAGATCCGCTGCTTTCGACCAAAATTTTGTTCAGTGATAAGGCCCATTTCTGACTCAACGGCAAAGTCAATAAACAAAACTGCCGCATTTGGGCTGAAGAGCAACAAGAAGAGGTACAAGAGGTGCCATTATACCCAGAGAAAACCACGTTTATAAGCTGGTGGAATCATCAGTGCATATTTTTTCGAAAATAATGATGACCATGAATGGTGCTTGCAATCGCGCCATGATATCGATCTTTATGCTACCTGAAATTGAAGCCTGTAATCTTGACGACACTTGGTTTCAACAGGACGATGCCACTTGCCATACTGCTTCACAAACAATGGATCTACTGAGAGGTCATTTCGAAAAACAGCTAATTTTACGTTTTGGACAGTAAGTTGGCCGCCTAGATCGAGTGATATCACACCTTTAGACATTTTCTTTGGGGTTACGTAAAGTCCAAAGTCTATGCTGACAAAACAGCTACGATTCAGGTTTTGGAAGCCAACATTAGGCGTGTCATTAAAGCCATACAGGTCGAAATGCTCGAACGAGTAATCCAAAATTGGACCCTCAGAATGGAAACCCTGAGGCGTAGTTGTGGCCAATATTTAAAGGAAATTATATTCTAAAAATAAATGCCATAAAATGCCCTTTTAAATTATCAATAAAGATTTGTCATTACGTTTGCAACACCACGATTTACAGATCTGGGACCCTATAAAGTACATATATACTTGATCGTCTTGAAATTCTATAAAGATCTAGCCATGTCCGGCCATTCCTCTGTCCGTCCATCCATGCGTCTGTTAAGCGATAGCGGAAAAACAAATCAACGTAGGATGACATTTAACATGATGATGGTTTATGGTCATAAGCTGTTAGTAATTGTAAATGGGTGAAATCGGTCCTGGGGGAAGAAGTTTACCTTAAGGAAATAAAAGTACTTGGTAAAATTTACACTTTTTCGAGTACTAGCTTGGAAAATATAAAAAAAATTTGGACGGACAATGGTCAAAATTGGTGCATTAAAGCAAATGTTGACAACATTAATAGCAACTAAGTGGGTGGCTGGACAAAATGGTATCAAACTTTAGTAGTAGGAGGTTCCATTTCCTTTCGAACGGTTACATGCCTCTATAGAATGTTCTTCGAGTTTTCCTCGTCTCTCAGTATTCCGTTTGGAAAGCTTAAAGACCAGAATGTTTTCTGTTGTTATTAGCAATTAAACACTACAATAGCTTATTGTTTTAATATTTTATTTTAAATTTTATTTTTTGTTTACAAAGCCGCAATAATTGTTGTACCCTCCAGTTGCCTCAATGATGATGGTGATGATGATGGCCATGACCATGATGATGGTCATGGTGATGATCATGATGGTGATAGTAACCATGATCATGATAATGGTCGTGACCATGGCCATATCCATAATCATGGTAATTGACATGACTATAGTACAATGGCGTAGGATGGTAACCGTATCCTGGAATACCGTAACCTTCCACAATGTTCGATTTTCCAAGCACTGATATAAGAAACACTATAAATGTTGTAAGGAACGCCAAAATTTCCATCTTTATTTCTGTTGTCAAGATTACAAACGAAGAGAGAGTACTGCGTAAATTGTAAACTCTTTCACTTTTATACTGGTAGCCGTCGGATACATTTTATTTTAATGCGTCAGACAGATGTTTGAGTCGGAGTTTGTATAAGAGTTTTCTTACTTTGTCTGTTAAGTTGAGTGAAATAATTTTTGGTAGCAAAGAGTTTTCAGTTCAATATTTGTTTATCGAAATTACGCACAGTCTAAGAGACGTCTTACTCGAATAATTTATTTGTATACCCTCGAACGCACAGTGGTTGGAAAAAATATTTTCGAAAAACATATTTCTCCAACTTCTGTTGCTTCCCTGTTATAATAAAAGGTGCATTCGGAACATTTTTAGTGCTTTAACCTGGAACATTTTTAGGCCTTCGGCTAGAATAGTTGATGTGTAGCTCGGTCCCAAAGTTGCCAACCTTAGATCTGAAAAATTTAAAATAGTCGCCTACCTACAGATTACATCCGATTTGCTTGATATTTGGCTCTATCCAAAGCTGTATTTTTATTGAATCCTTTACTTAATGAGTTATTACTCCAAGTGTGAACTTGTTTTATCTAGACGATTTGTAGATGATAAATTGGAGAACTTTTGAATTTGTTCTTCCACCCGTCTGTCTGTTGAAATACGATTCAGCGAAAAATTACCAGATATACGTCCTATGGTTCAAGATCGGTTGGTATTGAAAATGGTCCAAATCCGGCAAAAGGGAAAAATGTCTCCTTTGAGGGACTAAAAAATATAATGACCAATCCAAAAAGTCTAAATAATTTTTTTGGACTTATCGACCGTATAGCTGTAATAATGTAATTAACAAATAGTTATGCCTCAAAGTTTTAACCGTAAAGGCATTAAACGCACCAGAAATGGGCATGGTCACTGGGCATTGGGGTCCTAGGAGACCATACAATATAGGTTTGGGTCAATTTGGGACTCGGATCGGCATATATTGGCCCTAGGGGCCCCAAAAACGTCATCTTTGACTACAAGCATAAGGGTATTAAAAAACAATAAAATTTCGCCACGAATCAGAAAATTACATTCATTTTCAAATTAAGTATAATTTAAAACATTAACCCATGGATCTAAAGTCCATAGGGTGGCGAAAAATAGGTCCTTTTGGCACTGGATTTGGGAACAGGTAAAAGTCGCTGGGAGCTAAATCAGGAGAATAAGGTGGGTGGTCAAGCAACTCGTACTTTAATTCGTTGATTTTAGCCATTGTTAAAACACTCTTCTGCTCTGGTGCGTTGTCTTGATGAAAAATTATTTTTTTGTGTTGTAAGCCAGGACGTTTTTCTCGAATTTGTACATTTAATTGATCTAAAAGGTTGCAATAGTACTCTGAATTTATTGTTTTACCCTTTTGCAGATAGTCAATCAATAAAATACCTTTGAAGTCCCAAAAAAACCGTTGCCATAACCTTACCAGCCGATTGAATTGTTTTTGCCTTCTTTGGGGCACTTCCTCCAGCTTCAGTCCATTGTTTGGATTGTTCTTTTGTCTCTGGAGTATAGTGGTGGATCCAAGTCTCATCAACAGTTATGAAACGACGCTTAAAATCCATTTTATTTCGCTGAAAACGATCCAAACAAGCTTGAGAAATGTTCATTCTTATGCGTTTTTGGTCGCCTGTTAACAAGTGCGGCACCCATCTTGCAGAAAGCTTTTTCATCTGTACTTCTTCATGCAAAATTAAATGGACTCGATCATTTGAGATGCCCGTAATATTAGCTATTTCACGCACTTTTATTCGTCGATCAGTTAATACCATATCATGCACTTTGGCTACAATTTCTGTTGTTGTTGCTGTTTTTGGACGCCCACTTTTTCCAATTTTCCCAATTTTTTACTATTGCATATGAAGGAGCTCTTTCTCCTAACACATTCGCCATATCATTATGAATTTCTTGTCCCGATAAACCTTTTTTATGTAAATATTTAATGACACCACGCATTTCTAATTTTCCCATTGTAAAAAAATCGCGGATGTGTCTTTTGTGAACACCTGTTTCTATATGAAGGAGTTGCCAGATCGAAACAAAATTTAACATGCAGAGATGGAAGTTTCCAAAGCTAGGCTAAGAAGTTTCCGAACCGCCCTCGTATATGCCAATATTTAGGATTTGGGCCAATTTTGCAATGCACTAAATTGGAGGCCTCAATCTATGGCCATGCTCTATGGACCCTGGGGCCCAAAAACCGTCCCTTCAACTCAATTCATGGTGGAGAGCAAAAACCTGGCAGAACTTAAGGACGTTTTTAATTGTATTGATGTAATCGAGATTAAATCTAGATACTCAAGTTAAAACCTGGAATCGAACTAATGGATCTGCGCAGCCCAATAAACAGCTGCTATAGTCCCAGGGGCCTCAAATATGTTAATCGCAAGTTTTCCCTTTTCTATAAGGCTCTACCTTATACGAGTACGCATAAAAATCCTAAATTTTTCAAAAAGCCTTCAGAAAATTTTTAAATATATTAAAAGGAAGCACAGGCATATTTTGTGTGATCGCACTATCAAAATAAAAAAGATTGCCGTGGACCAAGGCGTTCCTTCTCACTAACTTACTGAAGTAAATAAGTTACCCTCTCTTGTTCATGACCATTAGGTTCATATATAGCATCTACATTCTAATTATAAAGAAACAAAGGGGACACTTCTTTCAAATCTTTTACCCAATGACCAGCAACCTTTTATGGTTCTTTCCGGATTGATACCAGATTTTAACTGCGTTTTTTATAGTGCTACAACATGAATACTTGCTAAGCTGAGCTTGATGTATTCGAATGAAAAATACTTCTCCAAATCTTTGAGCCCAGCTGTGCGAACGGTATGTGCAAGTAGACTTTAAACAAACCGTGATCTGCTACAGATCGTGCATAAACAAACTAAAGCGCATAAAACTACTGTCATTCTGCCAGCTAGATTATGTTGGTCGAATGGATTAAATACACATGATGATCTTTTCGTTTAAAAAGAAAAACACTTTCCTTACTCCCCCACTGTGTACTTCGGCTACGCTCGTATAGGCATTCAAATCAAAACATTTCCTACTCAGAATCGGGGATTTTTTCCAACAATATGAGAATAGCATCAGCGACAAAATAAAATTGGCAAATATTTGCTAAAGTTTACATGAATCAACCAAGCTTACCCATTAGAGACCAGGGATCGGTAAAAGTCGAGTCTCATCTCATCGTCATCACAACAAAAAATGCGTCAGAATCAATTGAATTGAATTCAACAGCAACTCAGTCACAAAACATTAATCAAGTCTACAACGCGCTGGTATATAAGCATTAAATATTTTCAATTAACACCTCATTCTGAACTTGGTGATCGATTTGAGGACTAGTAGCAACAACAACAACAAAATCAGCAAAATGAAAATCGTAAACTTTGTGTTGCTTCTGTTGGCATTTATGGTCTCGATGGATTTTGTGCCTGAAACAGCGGCGCATTTTGGACGTAAAGTGATCATAGTGAAGACAATTCCAGTGCCCATTCATTATCCGCCACCGCCTCCACGGCATCACCACCACCATCATCACCCGCCGCCTCATCACCATCACGGAGGCTATGGATGGATTTAAAGGATCAGCAGTTTCTGATAACTTTTTTGTTTGTATTGTATAGTGTTGGCTTATCAAAAATTTTAATAAAATAGGTTAACATTGCTGCAGGTAAATTTACAAGGATAATTATTTTAAGAAGCTTTCCAAACAGAAGTGCACCTGCAGGCGGTGTTAGCAGGATGCAACCTATTACAAAAATTCATTTTAGTAAAATCATAAAATATAAATAAATAATTATAAACATCGATGAAATTAATTATATAATTTTTTTTCAACTTAGCACTAGATAAGGTAAAATCATTAAATTCAGAAATACAGAGTGGGCCAAAAACTACCAGTGGGCCAAAAACTACCAGTGGGCTAAACACTTTAATAAATTTTTCGTTTATTATTTTTTTATTTTTGTCTCAGGTGTAATATGTATGTAATATACAAAATAGAAATTTGTTTACGACGGTTGCTATTTATATTTCAAGTCCTGACAATACTAGTGTTGACATTTTTTAGCATAACTTCACTCAGAACGTTTTGTCATTTGAGGGCAAATTGTTTTTTTACAGTGTGTTGAAAAATTCATCTCAGTCAAAAAATGGAATTATCCCGTGAACATTTTCGTGCGATGATTTTTTACGATTTTCTGGATTTTCGAGACAAGAGTGTTTAAATCCACTGGTAGGAGTTTTGGCGATTAAGCACCATCAAAAACCACTGTTAATCGCTGGTACCAATAGTTTAGTCTTTGACGCCGTTCGCTCCAGGATGAATTTCGTGAAGGACGTCCAAATTCGGTCACTTTGCCAGAAACCATCGATGCTGTGCGTGAACTGATTAAGCAAGACCGACATGTGGCACACCGTGAGATTGAGGCATCTCTGAGCATTAGTATGACAAGCATCAATAAGATATTACATGTTCATTGGACCGTTGAATCCCACATAATTTGACGAATGCTCAAAAAAGGCTCGTATGGTTTGGTGTAATGAAATGTTGAAAAGTATAACTGCGGTAGCTCAAAGGCAGTGTATAACATTGTCACAGATGACGAATTATGGACCTATGCATATGAACCCGAAACAAAACAGCAATCGACCGCATGGGTCTTTCAAGACGGGCCAAATCCAACAAATGTTGTTCGCGGAAGAAGAACATCGAAGCAAATGATTGCGCTTGATTACGGTATAACCGGCCATGTTGCCACAGTGCATTTAGCGGAACTTAGGACGGTCAATTCTTAGTGGTAAATAACCATCTATTTGCCTACAGTGTGCGAAGAAATGAGGAAAGATAATAAGAGAAGGCGGATCATTTTGCATGACGACAATGCGAGCTCTCACACATCAGCTAAAACGATGAGCAATTTGACCACTCAAGTTGTGGAATTGATGGTCATCTACCGTACAGCCCTGATTTGGCACCCAAAAACTTCTTCTTATTCCCTAGCATCAAGAAAAAATGCGTGGCCAACGTTTTTCATCGCCCGAAGCAGCTATCGAAGCGTATAAAAATCATGTTTTGGAGGTGTCTCAATCGGAGTGGAAAATTGGTTTATGCGCAAGCAAAAGTGTATTAATCTTAAAGAAGAATATTTTGAAAAACAATATAACCATTTCCAATGATAAATTATTGTGTTTTTATTGCCCGACCCTTAATATAAATAGCAACCCTCGTACCATAACCGACCACTGTCAGCGAAGCAGAGGCAGCCATATGAATGATATGATATTCCATACATAATCAACTTTTATGTGAGGTTTAAAAAAAATCACAATCAATTTTTTACGCCGTTGTTTAATTTATTCTTTCTTTTCCTACCGTTCTTACCTCAACACCCTGTATTGTACATTGCATTAAAATGACCAACTGAGCACTCTCTGGCACGTTATTCAAAATGGATCCTGATGCAATGTAAAGGATAGTGTGCGCAACTATCACACACACGAGCCATGTTCGAATTTGGTTAGGAACATCTGAAATTTATTCACCGTTAGTGTAGGTTTTTTATTGGGAACAGTGATACAGTAGAGAGCTTTAGCTTTCTTCCACTCTTTAAAGCTGAAGACCAGCAGTTTACCCTGTGTATCCAGCCTTCACAGTGGTCTGTATAGAATAATAGCATTAAATGATGCTGGAATTATAGACGATTTTTATGTTTTTTTTCTAATTCATCTGGAGGATTCCGATACAATTGAATTTGCTAAATCTTTGTAAACATAAATATTTCATTTTTAATATTTTAGAATTAAGAGCATTGTACAATTTTCTATTGAGCTTCATTCAAAATGGAGCAGTTCTTATCTCTTTTTTGCTGTAAGGGCTCGATATGGTTGGGGAGACAATTGTTTACCTTTCCTAGACCACCAAGATATAATAATGGAACAACAAAAGATTCATGGCTCGCGAGTATATCACTCTGAAGGGTATGCGGTTACCGACCCGGCCGAACTGATCATAGTCTTAGTGTTAAAATGACGTTGTTCACATGGGATACTTGCTAATTGTTTTGATAAACACCAACGAAACGAAATACCGAAAATGCATCATGGCCAAGAAGATTCAAGAACGACTCTAAGGTCAGCTTACAATCAAAACAGTCGCATATAAAAACCTCTTTTACATTTGAAATTTATGTTGGCAAAAACAATATAAAACTGGACGAGATAGCAATTAGCATCACTCTTAATATTTAATCGTAATCGTACACAATGAACATCGCTACGGTATCCATGTTTTTGATGGCGATTCTGTTTTTGGGGAAATCAGGAGCTGCTCCAACGCCATTCTTTTTCCTACCAACGCTTGGTGGGTTTGGCCAGGGCTATTCTACGTATTACCAGCCGGACTATTATTATGGCGACTATCATGATCATCACTATGATGATTATCACCACCATGATGATTATCATCACCATGATCACCACCATGACGATTATCATCATGATCACGATGATTGAAAGTATGGAGAATGTTAAGGAGCCAAAGACTGGATTATGCGACATGGAATATAATTAGCCAACTATTTTTTAAAATACTCGTCTTTTTGGTAACCAACCATAATTTTGTAAATAAATAATAGATCTTCATTAAATAAAACACAAATAAAGAAATAAAAAAGTTAATGTCGGGCGCGGCCCATTATGATAGCACTCTGATATTCTGGAGCTGTCTTTAGCTTGAGCAATATATTAAAGTAAATTATTTGCCCTCATAACGTACCTAACAAAATCTGGGAGTGATCGGGTATAATTTGTGGCATCTAGAGCTGGAGGACCTAAAATGGGGAGGTACCTGTGTGCGAGCGTTTCAAAAACCTGGACCGCTATGTTCTAATATGACAGGACACGATGTAAAATGTGGCAGATTTCGAAATCGGGAAGGACGTGTGTAAGGATTCTAATAGGCTGTTTCCACTACGGTCGCGTCCGCGTCCACTTCCACGATTTATCGAAAATTTGTAATGGTGTTTTCATTGAGTTTTGCGTCCACGTTTGCGTTCAAACAGCTGTTTGTGTTTACTTGTTTTATTTTTGCGGAGCGAATAGTTTAATACTTTTGTGTTGTGACATTATCATGGAGTTAAATGATATTATTTTGCTAACCGCAGTGGAAAATGAGAATCAAATGGTATTGCGCCTAATGGAAATGTGCAGTAGAAGCAGCGCTTTATGTTTATGCTGATAAACAGCTGTTTTAATACGGATGTGCAATTTGCGGTGTTGCCATTAATAGGAATGGGTGGGTTTCGAATGCAAATATAATCGAATTTATAGTAAACGCGACTTATCGAAAAACGCGTCCAATATGAACGCGACTTTTTCCCATACGTAACTGCCTAGGTTTTTTTGTATAGGCTTTAACGCGCGTTCATTGATTTTTGGACGCGGACGCGGCCGTAGTGGAAACAGAATATAAGCGAAAATATGAACCTATATGGTAGAGTTGCAACACAGTTAACAAATATTGGCTCAAAAATGCCTGCAAAATTTGAGCGTGGTTGTGTGTAATTTGTGGCTTCTGCAGAACATCAAATCGGGAGGGACCTTTGCGTTTGAACTATTCGAAAACATGGACCGATTTTGTCTTACTTCACCACAGATATGTGTTGGTTACTGGTAACGTTTAATGCGCAATTTAGTCGGAATCTGGTGTAATATGTGGTTTAAAGAGCTGTCCGGTCCAACTTTATCACAGGTAACAAGTGGTCGCTAATAACGTGATCGGGTGTAGTTTGTAAATTCTAGAGCTGAGGAGGGAGGAATCTTTATATGGGAGCTAATACAAAACATGGACCATATCACCAGAGGTGTCGATCGCTCATTTTTTTGAAATTTGGTCCAAATCGGATGTAATATGTGGCTTCTGAAATCGGGAAAACCCTATGTATAATATCAAAATATGGTAAACTAATTTCGATAGGGTCCTTGGCCGAAACTTGAAAAATGTACCAAGTTTCATCTAAATCGGTTCATAAATGCGACCTGTACTTTGATACCAAACATAGACGGACGGACGAACATGCTCAATAAAAACATGTATTAATTCTAATCGATCGGTATACATACGGTAGGGTATGTATACAATCCTTTAGGGTATTGCAAACATCAGCACTATGTTATAATGCCTAGTACCACAGCGTGGTGTAGGGTATAAATAGTAACAAATGTACTCGTATAATATCTGTAATATTCTTTTTAGAAAACTTACTTATTACTAAATCATTAAGCTAGCCGAAGCTTAATGTCGAAAGTAAAACGAGGTATTTTAAGGAGAAAATTACAGGAATGCCTTGTCAGGGATACTTTAAGCTCGATCCGATATATTTACTTATAGTACGATAGACATTTAATTAAGTGATACAATTTCAAATACGGGCACAGGACAGATATTTCAAATACTTTATAAATGCCTGCGCCATTTTTATCTACCCATAACCCGAAAAATCTAGCAAACGACCATTACCTCCACCCCCTTTGAACGATTAACGTGGCATACCTCGCAAAACGTTTATGAACCGACTTTTTGAGATAGTTTCAAACTTCTTTAGAAACAATAACAACGTTTATGCTGTTCAATGAGATTGCATAACCACACTGCTCTATAACACTAAACTAAAGTTCCCTGGCGGTTAGCAATTCCACAATCTGAAACATCTGTTACTTTAAGGTTTATAGCACCCGGTTAATTCGCAATCACTCGTCAAGCCGAAACCTTTGGTGAGATTTAACGTACCTAAACAAACAGTTCTAGTTTGCATTCCACACACTCCTACTGCTAGAAGAATTTCTACACTAAAGATGCCTTTAAGTACAGTATTTTCTCTCAAGAATAGATTGTAATTCCTGGGCTTCTCGTCATTTTTCTGTTCCGAAATCCGGGAATCGGCTCAGTCTTTCCATTATAAAATATAACAACAACTGAAAGGAAAAAAGCAATACCCCATGTTAAGTTTGTCGATCGATTCAAATCCTTTAAGGAACAAAAAAATACCCTATGGAAATTTAGCCAATCGATTCAAAGTCACTATCTGATTCCATTGAGCCATCCAACTGTTCATCTATTGTTGTAATCAAAGTACAGGTCGCGCTCACGCAAACAAAAAGTATGATTGGGGTGACAATATTCGAAGGGCATCATACTATTGTTAGGTATATGGTTGTGGCACAACAATGTTATGATCCTCACTACAATAGTGATTCACACACAACCATACTATGATCCTCACAACCATACTATGATTCACACTCAACCATACTATGATTGTCACAACCATAGTATGATAAACACTCAACCGTACTATGATCACTACAACCACAATACGATTTACACTCAACCATACTATGATCCCCACAACCATATTATGATCCTCAAAACAATATAATGTTTGACATACAACCACAATATGGTTCACACGCAACCAAAGTATGATTCCACTCAACCATACTGTGGTCCTCAAAATTATTAATTAGGATTGGGTTATGTTGTCAACTAAAGAGATTTTTATTACGTAAATAAATTAAAAATGCATTAAATTTAAAGTAATAGGAGTGTTTATTAAACCGAAGAAAAAATTCATTTAAAAAAATGTATCAAAAATATTTCAGTTTAACAAATCCAAAGCAGTTGGTTTGGAAAATTTGAATTCCCATTATTATTTCATAAGATTCGTAACAATAACATATTGTTAAACCCATATTCAAATTAAGAAAAATTACAATCATACAGTATGATTGCTTTAATCATATTATTGTTGTTAACATAAAACCCAAAAAACAATTCTTTTGTCGCACCAACCATATTTTTATTGTTGCTGCAACCATAGTTTCATTTTGTAATTTGGTAATAATACTTTTATTACATTTCAACAATATTAATATTGTCGCAATCATACTATTGTCAACATGAAATTCAAAAAACAATACTATAGTTGCGACGAACTTACTATTATTGCAGAGAACATATTACTGTTGCCGTGACCATATAGTAACCATATGTTTTCTTTGCGTGCTGTTATGAAAAATTTCGATGAAACTTGGTACATTATTCAAGTTTGGGTCAAGGACGAACCCTATTGAAATTAGTCTTCATGGGACTCTAGGTTTTTTTAGATTACATAACCTACAGATCTTAATACTACATTTGAGGTTCTGTACATTTGAGGTCCTGCAAATCGGGAAGCAACTAATTAAACCCGATCACGTTCAAATTTAGCATGGAGCGTTATGAGCAATCACTAATTAACTGAGGTAAAATTGGATCATATAGATTCATATTTTCGTAAAGGGTATTCAAACTAAACGTTTCGAAAAATTATCTTTATACTTTATTTTATAAAATTATTATTCGGCTTGAGGTCATTTATTTAAACTCGTTGTTCTGTGTTGTTTAAGTTTTATTTATCCCAATATTTCTTCAGGGGTTGTCACTGACAAAATACAAAACATGATTACATTTAATAAACAAAACATTAACACAATATTTGAAAAATAAATACATTAACAAAACAATGTCGTCCGTCTGATTATCGCTGTCAACTGATTTTTGTGTTACTCTTCAGCTTGCGTCTGTGCTTATGCACCACATTTCTACTATATACTCGTATGTGTGCGATCCCATCTGTGTCCGTTTTGTAATTAATTCTCCTCTCATTAGGTACGTCAATAATGTTAAGCATTTCGAGAGTGTATCTTCTTCTATAATTTCTCTCTTGCGCTACAATTTTTACGTCGGTAAAGTCAGGCTTATGTCCAGTCAATGTACAGTGGGCCGCAAGTGCGGTCTTTTGTTCTATGGACCTATTTACGGCTTTTAGGTCAGATTTGTGGGACGAAATTCTTGTCTTAAGTTTAGTTTTAGTAGTGCCAACATATACCTTTTGGCATATGCCGGACTTGTCACCATTGCACTTTATTTCTTCGTTATTTATTCGAGATTTTGTCCTGCTAAAATAGCAGCTAAATAAACTGTTTACTCTACTGTGTGTCTTTAGTGCAAGTTGATATTTGTCTTTGTTATAAATGTTGGAATGGCTAAGCCTTTCTGAAAAACCCGGTATATATGTTGTTGGTTTATATATTTTTGTTACAGGTTCTTCGATGACAGCTGAGGAATTGGATTTTGATTTCCATTTGTTTAGTAGGTCTGTGATGGTTTTGTGTGGGAAGTCATTTTGCCTTAAATGGTTCTAATTTTTACTAAATTATGTTATGTCGCTAATATCTAAAATTCTATTGATGAAGTTAGTCGCTGTATTAATAATTACTCGTCTAGGATGCTTTGAACTAAAGTTAATAAGTCTGCCAGAAGCTGTAGGTCTTTGGTACCAATCTAATTTTAGTAACTGACCTTGTCGACAAACTATTGAATCTAAATATGGTAATTTTCCGTCCTGTTCCATCTCCATTGTAAACTGTATTTGTCTGTTAAATGAGTTGAGTACATCCAGAGTGTTCTTAATTTCTTTTTTCTTAAAAATTCCAAAGAGATCGTCCACATATTTCGTTAATAATTTTGGTTGGTATGTCATCTTGTCTAGTGAGGTGTCTAGAAGCTCTTCCATAACTATGTCGGCTATTACTGGCGATGCTGGAGAACCCATTGGCATCCCTTTTCGCTGCTCGTATATCTTTTCATCATATTTAAAATACCTAGTCTCCTTTGTCACCAATACTAAAAAAGGTCCTTTGTAATATTTGTAAATTCCCTTATAGTGTCCCATTTCTGTTCAATTGTCTTAATTGCGAAATTTACTGGGATGCTTGGAAATAAAGAAATAACGTCAAAAGAAACTGAAACCTCATCATCATTAATACATATTTCGTCAATTTCACTCTTGAAATGCTTGGAATCCCTTACGTTGTATTTTGATTCCTTCGTCAAGTTTTTTAAAATCCCAACTAAATATTTACAGAGCCCATATCCAGGGGAGTTTATTGAAGAGCATATGGGCCTTAGAGGAGTACCATCTTTGTGTATCTTTGGGAGTCCGTAAATACTTTTTAATATCGCTCAAATGCTCGCCACGGCTTTGGTGGCATGCCTCTATCCGATAGTAAACATTTTCAATGACTCTAAGACGTACACATTTTCTTTTAAATATCCCCAAAGAAAGAAGTCCAACGGTGTCAAATCACATGATCATGGCGCCCAATTAGCATCGCCACGACGTAAGATAATAGATCTATCAAATTTCTCAAGAAAAAGAACCATTGTTTCTTTGGCTGTGTGGCACCATCCTGTTACAACCACATATCGTCCAGGTCCATATCCTCAAGTTCTGGCCACAATCGAACACCATTTTCGGTAACTGAAGAAGTTCGGCCCAATGAACGAACTAGGTGAGCCTGCCCACGTGTTTTCACATTTCCTACAGACCCGGTTTGCTAAAGTTTACGCACAACTCACCCGATTGTGGACACATTTGGTCGGTTATGCTGACCACAAAAGTCACGAAATGCACGGCATGCATTTTGATTAGAACGCCCGTTTTCGTAAAAGGCTTCAACAATCTTAACGCGCTGCTCAATTGTGTACCTCTCCGTGGATAAAATTGTCAAACACTGAAACAAAGAAATGTCACATTAAGTTGGCAAAAACTTGCCCTTAAGGTGTGACTCTCAATTAACATCGTGCATTATGGTTGGACCACCCAATATACTTAAAGTACAATAAAATTCTGCTTTGCTATTCCATTTTGAAGTAATCTCAATTGATTTTTGATTATTCCTTTCCCTCAGTGCAGCTAATTATATGACTTCATAGGACAAAAGACTTCAACAACACAGGTCTACTTATAGACATTAAGACTGAGATATCAACACACCGAAGCTATAAAATCAATTGATTCTTATTCGATTTAACAACACGACGACCGTTTTGTGAATGAAATATATTGTTTTATGTCCCACTGTGCAGCATTTGTCTTAATAAACATGAAAATGTTTCAATATTAGGGATATCCAACACATGGGGTTCCCGCTCGCTATAGGGCATTAGCCCCTAACAAATATATTGGTAAAAGTAAGGTAAACTAAGTAGCTGCTTACAAATACTTCAACTGCAGCGAGGTGATAATTGAAGAGTCAATAAATATCAAATCGCGCATATCTACTTCACGTTCATGTCGTTCTTTATACGTGCGTATAAGAGATTTTGCAAATGTCTTTTATACAAGTGATGCTAAGCCTCGATAACTAAGACTGGGTAGCAAAAAAAAACCGCAATAGTTAAGTCTATAGAAAATATCCCGCTTAACCCGACTATTCAAACAAAATAAAATTATTTTTTAAAATTGTTTTTGAAGAGTAGGGTGAAGCTGGAATTTAACTATTACCTATCAGGTGATCAATCAAGAGGTTATTTTTTAAAATAAAAAATATACAAAGTGTGGAATCTTTATTGTTCATTCGAAATGACATTTTATTTTTTGAATATAATTTCCTTCAAATGTTGGCCGCAACTACGCCTTCGATTTCGACCGGTATGGCGTTAATGACACGCGTAATCTTGACTTCCAAAACTTGAATCGTAGCTGATTTGTCAGCAAAGACTTTGGACTTATATCTATAATACAGTTGCACAATTTGGAGCATTGTTGCGGTGTAAGTCTTTCCATGTTAAAATGGCAAACAATACTGAAAAGAATAAAATAAAGTTTAACACATCTCACGCGTAATCTGCGAAAAAAAAAACCTATTGAAAAAATACCTCTAGATTGAGCACTCTATATTACCGTTTTGCTATCCAGTCTTAGTTATCGAGGCAAAGCCAAAACACCACAACAGTCACATTAAATGTAAATATCAAACGCTTTATTTGACCACAGCATTTGTCAATGCAAATAATGGCCGCGTTCGATTGGTAACTCCCTAAAGAGGTCGCTAACGCGATAACTTAACGCTATTGTACAAGAATATAAAAATGATTTTGTTTACAGAAAACTATAATGTTTGTGTTAAAAACGTTTGTTTTTAATAATTAAAGTTATTCAAGAATAGCATTCAGCGAGTTTAAGCGAGCTCGGTTATTTCTCGCTTATAGTACGAGTATTTCTGGAGTAACCTTTTTTCACAGATTCAAAATTTTCAAGACAAACGATTTATGATGGATAAAGTTAATCAGTTCTAGTATTCGAGTACATAAAAATTTAAAAAAATTACTCGTAAAGCTTTGAATTTATCGCTGTTGCGAGCACTTACTCTTTTAATAAACGAGTACCAATAGAACACGCCTTGGTTTAAAACCTGCTAAGTGAGACTAAGACTTAGTTTTTCATTGGGAGATCAACTCGGTTTTCGTACCGAAACTCACTTTGTCCATAGGTAGACTTAAGTTAAACACTATACGAGGGCGACCGCAAAACTAACTGGCCTGGCACATTTTCTGTTTTACTAGCAATTTTTTTTGCATTTTAAAAGCAATCTTTTGTAAGCCATCTGTTAAAATTTCCGAAATATTTAATAGTTATTTTCTTTGTTACAGGTGATTGAAGTAAACAAGTTTTCTAATTTTTGAAAAATGGAAAATAAAGAGTTTCGTGCGGTAATTAAACACTTTTATATGAAAGGTTATACGCCACAATTAATCAAAGATGAATTGGATTCTGTTCATGGTGATAATGCACCAACATACTCCACCGTGAAAACCTGGGTTCAACAATTTAAAATAGGTCGTTCAAGTACGGAAGATGAACAACGCTCTGGAAGACCGAAAACTGCTACTACTATTGAAAACATTACAAAAATATTTAATGAAGTGACTAAAGATAGACGAATAAAGCTCAGAGAACTTGCTGATATTGTTAAAGTACACGAAAAACAAGTTTGGAGTATTTTACACGATGAACTCCACATGAAAAAACTATCCGCAAGATATGTGCCGCGTTTGTTGACTTTGTCCCAAAAAATCGTCCGTTGGACCAATTCCGAGTAGCTTTTAGCGATTTATCAGCGTAATCCAATAGAGTTCATAACTGTTGATGAAACATGGATCCATCACTACATCCCAGAATGCAAAGAACAGTCATTACAATGGATAGAAGCTGGTAAAAGTGGTCCCAAGAAGGCGAAAGCTGTTAAGTCATCAGGAAAAGTAATGGCCATAGTATTTTGGGATGCAAGGGGTATAATATTTATTGATTATCTTGAGAAAGGAAAAACTATAAATAGTGAATGTTATTGTGCATTATTGGATCGGTTGAGTGAAGAAATCAAGATAAAACGACCGCATTTAGAAAAAAAGTTCTTTTTCATCAAGATAATGCTCCTTGACACACTGCATTTTTAACTCAACAAAAACTGGCCGAATTACGATTTGAAATTGCTCCGCATCCACCATATAGTCCAGATTTAGCTCCTTCTGATTATTTCTTGTTTCCAAATTTAAAAGAAAAATTCTCGGTGGCAAACAATTTTCGTCCAATAGCGAGGTTATTGCTGAAACTGAGGCATATTTTGAAGGTCTTGAAAATCTTATTTTTCGGATAGAATTAAAAAACTTGAAAAACGTTTGATGAAGTGTATTGAGTTGAAAGGAGATTATGTTGAAAAATAAATAATAATAATTCCAAAATAACGGTTTCTTTTATGTTAGGCCAGTTACTTTTGCGGTAGCCCTCGTATATAAGTACCGTAAAACGTACTGTGAACTACGAGTACTAGTAAGAAAATGAGCCTAAGTACAGAACGATAAGTTTCGGGCGCTGTCTCATACTCGTTAAGTCGCCGGCATTCACAAGGTAGAAACCCGCTGCTAAAAAATGTTTGATGTTCTTAGCCAAAGTTGAAGCTGTATTTGCTGATTTTCCCTATACTAATGTGTTATACAAAAGGCTTATAACTTCTGTATGGAACTTAACAAAGAGCGACTGGGCCTTAAATCTTGACGGGTCTTTTAAATAGTAGCGTTATACTCGTATACAATGTGGTCTCATTTCACCAAGATTGGTTATAATACTTGTACGAGTACATAGGTGGGACAATATGCTTTATACTTCATTTTAGATGGAAATTGAATAATGGCTCGTTAAGAGGCAGGGGCTCGACGCGGGGGCTTTGTAAAACTGCTTTATAAAAACATTTTCCAATAAGGTCCAATTTCACCGGGTCGGTTATTGCTGGGCAAGATAGAATATAAAATGTGGCGAGGTGTGCGGCCACATCTCAAATAAGGAGGAAACTTTGTGTATCGGGCTATTCGAAAACAAGAGCCGACAAAGGAAACTTTTGCTAGGATTGGCCACTTATAAAGATCCATATGTGACAGCGCATAGAGAAAGGGACATAAGGGTAAAAAAATCAATTTTCATTATTTTTCTTTTTTTTGATGTGGACAACATCTGAGTATCGAATGAGACCGATCCCATGCCCCAAAAGTGTTCCCTGCCAGAAATATGCGCGTTTTATGAAAGTGAAGTAGACGATTCTAAGCGCAAATAGAAAGGGACCTAATCTTTAAAATGGCTCTCCTGAACAAAACTTTTCTTAAACTTTTCACCTTTTTTTTGATGTGGACAACATCTGAGCATCGAATGAGACCGATCCCATGCCCCAAAAGTGTTCCCCCTCAGAGATATGCGCGTTTTATGAAAATGAAGTCGACGATTCTAAGCGAAAATAGAAAGGGGCCTAATCTTTCAAATGGCTCTCCTGAACAAAACTGGGTTTTAACCTTAGGTCCCTTTCTCTATGCGCTGTTACATATGCATTTTGAGTAAGAGAAGGGTTAACTTGCAATTTCTAGAGCGACAGGACCTCAAATTTTTGTGAGGGCTATATGACAAAATACACCGACATGGTGGAGTTTTAGCAGAATTGGTTATACTTATAGATCCTCCACAACTCATAATTTAGATGTGACTTTTAAAGAAATAGGGCTATAAACCAGGAATGGCCTTTATATGGGGGCCAATATTACCAAGCTTGATTATAATTCGAATTTCCAAAACTGAAAATGACATTCTGGTTTTTATGTCCAAACCTGTTTCTCAAGCCCGACATATCTCAAAAATAGCTTTATTGTGACACAACCCGACATGTCAATTTACATGCTTTTTGGGTTTTCATTTTTTTTTTGTTAAATGTAAAGGCGAACAAAAATCATAGTTTGCAACTACTAAAAATATTTAAGCTTGACCAACTTTTAAGTGTACCGATCAGAATCATCAGTTAATTTGAGAATGTTGGGTAAGGTATATAGGCAATTATCCGATTTGTTAGACTATTATTTGCTATGGTTAATCAGATAGTTCGAGCCATTCGTAACCAGCCCGAACATTCAACAAAGCTTAAAAGCTATCTACTGCCTGGGCAGACAAGTCTTCGTTCTTAAAGACTCGTGTATGTGCATATCAAATGCTATAGTGACTCCTTTTCATCTACGTTCTTCCAACTTCTACAGTAGTCTCTACACGGGATGCCCGTACGCGTCACTTTTTTTAAGGGTTGTCATCAAAAGGACATATGTTCATCCGATTTTATGTATTTAGATCGTGAAGCCATATACGAGGGCGGTTCGGAAAGTTCTTAGCCTATCAATGAAAGAGAATAGTTAGTTTTTCAAAAATATTTTTATTTTTCAATATAATCTCCTGAAACTTCAATACACTTAGTCCAGGTCTTCAATACACTTAGTCCAGGTCTTCAAAATAGTGGTTTACAACTGTACTTGCATCTTCATTTGAGGTAAAACGCTTGCCAGCAAGGATTTTTTTTAGATTTGGGAACAGGTAAAAGTCACTGGGAGCTAAATCAGTAGAATAAGGTGGTTGGTCAAGCAACTCGTACTTTGATTCGTTGATTTTAGCCATTGTTAAAACACTCTTGTTCGCTGGTGCGTTGTCTTGATGAAAAAATATTTTTTTGTGTTGTAAGCCAGGACGTTTTTCTCGAATTTGTACATTTAATTGATCTAAAAGGTTGCAATAGTACTCTGAATTTATTGTTTTACCCTTTTGCAGATAGTCAATCAATAAAATACCTTTGAAGTCCCAAAAAACCGTTGCCACAACCTTACCAGCCGATTGAATTGTTTTTGCCTTCTTTGGGACACTTCCTCCAGCTTCAGTCCATTGTTTGGATTGTTCTTTTGTCTCTGGAGTATAGTGGTGGATCCATGTCTCATCAACAGTTATGAAACGACGCTTAAAATCCATTTTATTTTGCTGAAAACGATCCAAACAAGCTTGAGAAATGTTCATTCTTATGCGTTTTTGGTCGCCTGTTAACAAGTGCGGCACCCATCTTGCAGAAAGCTTTTTCATCTGTACTTCTTCATGCAAAATTAAATGGACTCGATCATTTGAGATGTCCATGATAGTAGCTATTTCACGCACTTTTATTCGTCGATCATTTAATACCATATCATGCACTTTGGCTACAATTTCTGTTGTTGTTGCTGTTTTTGGACGTCCACTACGTGGTTCATCTTCAATGCTTTAAATTCAGCAACCAAATTTTTTACTGTTGCATATGAAGGAGCACTTTCACCTAACACATTCACCATATCATTATGAATTTCTTGTCCCGATAAACCTTTTTTATGTGAATATTTAATGACACCACGTATTTTTAATTTTTCCATTGCAAAAAAAATCGCGGATGCGTCTTTTGTGAACTCCTGTTTCTATATGAAGGAGTTGCCAGATCGAAACAAAATTTAACATGTGTTCATAGCAGAGATGGAAGTTTCTAAATCACTTAACTTATTTCTGTTTATACCGCGTTTTTTGTGCTAGGCTAAGAAGTTTCCGCCCTCGTATAATATCTAATCTATATGAAATTTGTCACTGCTCATTACGATCGTAAGCTATAAGCTTATATAATAATGGGTCATACTGGTCGATTTTTTGATACAGCCCCAATACAGAAATCCCTCCCGATATTACATACGAACCATTCTAGAGCAACCATATTAATTCCAATTTCGATCAAACTAAGTTTAAGTAGGTATTATATATAACGATAAGTAAACAACCAATCATTGTTTTGGATCATATTCGCCCATTTTCTGTTATAGTGGCCGTACAAATTATCTAATGAACTGAAAAATTGCTTGCAATATACGTACATGGAAAGGTGGCTTTAAATAACTATAATAGATCCTATATCCGAAAATCTGACCTATTTTAACAAGGACATGTGGTTACAAAAAACAATGGAATCTTTAAACAAATATTTAGAGCCCGTTTAATTGGACCAAAAATTATCGGTTCTTCACATCTAGAACAGGAGCTTATGAAATATGGTCATGACCGACTTTTGCTATTTTTTTTAGTTTATTTTGAAATACAAAAGAAATTTCTATACGTAGAAAATGATTATATTGTATTTTTAGAAATGGAAACAACTACTTCACTTCTGATCGTTAAAATATTTACAATTTTAAAGCAAAATCCTAAATCCAGAAGGTCGGTTAATGCGGGGTTTTTTTACAAAACGCGGAATACTGCTGGTTGTAAATTATCTAAAGCACTATACTTTCAGTAAGATTGTAAATACTTTAACATTGTCCGATATAATCAAGTTTTATCAGGGTTATTTATTAACCAAACATCGTTTTAAGTTTGTAGCTTCTAAAGCGGCAGGATGTCAAAACATTGTTTGGGCGCTATTCAAAAACATGGGCCGATAAGGTGAAATTGTACCTGAGTTGGCAATGGGCACCTCTTAATGTTTTGAGCGAAATTTTGTAGGAACGGAATGTAGTATGCAGCTTATACAGCATCAGTTCCTGAAATTGATTTATACCCCAGTATGATACCAATATCTGATGAGGATCATGGAATATATAGACCAATTTCAATTGGCTTCCTCTTTGGTCCAAACTAATAAAGTGCAGAATTTTATTGAAATCGTTTCATTCATGCGACAAGTACTTTGATAACAGCAATATATTTTTTTTTCAACAATATATTTATTTGCAATCTATTTTATACACAAAAATAATAAGCAAATTTAGTAATAAATAAATTAATGACAGTATAGCTAAAACCCAGTGGCCTCAGCACTAATATAATTTACATTGTTAACTTATATTATTGCAATTATGTACATACATTTATTTTAAAAAGGGAGATCTAGTATGTATATGATTTCTTTTTAGTCTTTAAATCTCGTCACTGTCATCTAAAAGAGATATAGCCAGAACATTAGAGGGATTGCTTAGTCTGTCTAAGTAGTTGGCACTAAACCTAGCCATTTCGTCCTCTAAAAAATTAAAACCAAGATCGTTGTGAATACAGCGGTTATTCACAAACCATGGTGCATTAGAAATTAGTTGGAGAGTCTTGGACTGATACCTTTGTAAAATTTCCAAGTTGGAATTGCTGGATGTTCCCCATAGTTCGATTCCATAAGTCCACACAGGTTTCAAAATAGTTTTATAAAGGATGACTTTATTTTCTAAGCTTAATTGTGATTTATGGCCAATTAACCAGTACATTTTTTGGTTTTTATCTCAACTTCCTTCCTTTTCATCTTTATATGTTCTCTCCAGTTAAGCCGCTGATCTATTCGAAGTCCAAGATATTTTACGTGATTAGAATTTGGAATCACAACGCCATTTAAAGTGAGTGGAGGGCAGTCTTCATTTCGCAATGTAAAAGTTACATTGCTGGATTTGTCAGCGTTGGCTTTAATGTTCCAAGTATCAAACCACAATTGAAGATCGTCAAGCTGTCTTTGAATTTTAGATGATGCTTCCGCAGGAAACGAACCTGTAGCCAAAATAGCGGTGTCATCAGCGTATGTAGCGATCGTGATATCCGTGTTAACAGGCATGTCAGAAGTGTATATCGTATAAGGCAACGGACCCATAACGCTTCCTTGTGGTATTCCAGATTTAATATTTCCAACTTCAGACTCTTCACCATTAACATGCACATAAAAACTTCGCAGGCTTAAATACGATTTAAGCAATAAATAATATGGAGTTGGTAGCATTTTTTTAAGTTTAAAAAGTAATCCACTGTGCCATACCCGGTCAAAAGCTTGCTTGATATCCAGAAAGATTGATGAGCAGTACAGTTTCTTCTCTAGAGATAACCTTGATGATCCTGTGTCATTGCTCAGGTGTACCGTGATTAGGCCTAAAACCAAACTGATAGTCTGGTATAATGTTCATTGCGTCCAATAGCGAAAGAAGTCTTTTCTGGAAAGCCTTTCAAAATTTTTTGAGAATATTGGGAGCAAGCAGATAGGTCGATATGAACTTATCATATCTTCGGGGTTATTTGGCTTCTTCACCATAATGATCTTTGCGTGCTTCCATTGAGATGGGAAATGTGATCATCTTATGATGGAATTATATAATGTTGTAAGAAACACAATCCCCTTTTTAGGAAGTGACTTGACGACTTTAGCGTTAATGTGATCATAACCAGGGGCTTTTTGCCTTTTAATTTCTTTTTAATTCGCTTTGAATTTCACGGTAAGAAAAAGGTTTTATAGGCGAAAACATTTGACAAGGTACATCTATAAAATTATCGATTTCTTGGCAAACAGTTCAAAGCAAAAGTTAAATGGAGTAAATATATCTTCCAGGAAGTTTTTGTATGCTTCCGCTATTTCCCTATCTGATTTACACCATGTTCCGTTCAATTTTTTAATGGGAATATTTCTTTTCTGTGGTCGTTTTAAGTAATTGTCATGATTATTTGAAGGACTAAGTTCTTTTAAATATCTCCCAACGGAATCATTTTTCACCTGTTTCAGACGCTTACTAAGATGCTGGACTGCTCTGTTTAGGCTAGTTTTATCATTTGGAAGCCTAGTCCGTTGCCATACTTTCCTCAGCCTTCTCTTTTTTTATGAGGTTTATTATTTCCAAAGATAGATGAAAGCTTGAACCATTTATATTAACATCTGCTGGTGTAGTCTGAAATGCAGCTTAACAGCAATATATGAACAGACAAATGGGCTGGAACTCAGTTGTGTCTCAGAGCAAAATTGCCTCTACTGGAGGGAATACCTTCGGCATGTGTCGAAGAATCATCATTAAATCCTCAAAGGTTGACAATTTGGTGGGTCCTTCGCTATTTCTTCTCTGAAATAACAATAGAAACACCTTAAGTGTCATGTTAACCAACTATTTACGGCCAGAGCTCCAGAACGCCGATATATCGGAGCTGCGGCTCCACCATGACGGCGTTTATGACATTCCTAGTCAAAATTATAACTGGACCGAACGCTTAACCACTATCATCCTAGAAAATCCTGTCATTTAAAATCGTTTCCTATTGTTCTTACCTGGTCACCTTTCAGATAAAACCACAATGCTTTTGATAAATAAAACGAGGACCCGTTTAGTTTTTTTAAGATTGTATTTTCGCATTTTTGAACTAAATTTAATTACATGACTTGAAGTTCGGTTCATCATCAACCCAATTGAAGTGGACGGTATGGTACTGCATACTGCTGATTATATTGATTATAAGGCTTCTTGCGATGGAATAGGGTTGGTCGATACGAGTATGTCTGTCCAGGATACGGTCCTACAATTCCTCCAGAGTTCAAAATTCGACCCATGGTTTGCGACATCTTTAGAAGAAATATTATCCAAAAGCATATACAAATCGCTGAAACATTCATTTTATTTCACGTTATTTCTTAACGAATTGGAAACTGTAAAGTGACTGATGGTCGTATAACCGTTGAACTGTGCCACCAAATTTGAAGGGCTTTGCTTTTATAGTCGCTGCTTTCGTTTTAAATTTTTTTGGTTTTACTTTCATTTGTGTTCAATACTTTTGTAAGTTCTTCATGTTTGCATAGTAAATATTATTTTGGCTCTTTTTTGGGTCACTTAAACAAAACTACTTGGCAGAGAAAAGTTTAATTGTTACGCATTTTAAAGTTACACTTTGGGCAAAGCTGCGAAGTTTTTAAGTATGAGAAATTTAAACTAAGTCATAACCTCATATCACCCGATGCAGAAATATTTGCACAGAAATAATCAATAATTGAAATAGGCCAATATTTAGTATGCATGCAAATGGCCTTTTTAGAGACGTAAAATACTTATACAAGGTTGTACAAAAGGGACACACACTCACTCACGGGAGAATTAAAAATACAACGAATTTGATTTACATTTAGAGTGTCTAATGAAACTACTGAAGAGTACCGAAAAATAAATCAAAGACTTGACTTACAAAATAATATAAATAAAAAAATAATTAGCAAATTAAAATATATTGTCAGTTATTAAAAAAATATATACTCGTAAGTGTCATAATGTCATTTCTTCGCAATTTTGAACTGCAAAAGTCTTACAAATCATTTGGAAGAAATACAAATATTCCTAGATGCAGACAAATTTGTCTTATTACCGCGAAATCATTCGCCAATATTGAAGAATACAAAGTGCATACATTCCATCACCAAGAGCTTGATGGTGTGCTATAGTCATAGTAAAAGAAAATCTGCAAATTGCTTCCGTATCCGTTAATTAAAAAAACAAAAACGCCTTTAGAACTGGGGTGGAATATTATCCATCCGAACATTCTACTGGGTGGATCGCGGTAATTTTGCTTTTTTGCACTGCAGGCTTTGGCGGCACTGTTTGTCAAAGAGAGTGGAGAGCATGGGTGGCTTATAGTGGCTGAGATTTGTATTCGTTTGCCTTTCAGTTGCCATTATGCACTCAACACGTGAGGAGAGGTTATTTTGTGTTGAAGCGTATTTTTAAAATGCACACTCGATCATTGCAGTGCAGCGTGCTTTTCGTTTACGATTCGCTGTTCCCCAACGGGGACGTGTACCTGGACGGTAATCGATTGTAAATTGGGTAACTTAATTGAGAATAGCAGAAAATGTGTCATGTGTACGAAGGGGACCTGAGAGAAGGATTACAATACCACAAAACATTGAGAGAGTTAGAGCAGCAGTACGGCAGTCTCCGATATGCTCGGAAGCAAACACATGCTCTTGGCATTTCCAGACTTGTTTTCAGCCGGCTCTGGAGACAGCGCAATTGGTGGTTACATCGTTCTTATAGGATGGTGCCACTGCACACTCAGCGAGGGTTACCATGAATTGTTTCAGGCAAATGTTGTGAACTGGCGGGCACGCTCACCAGACTTAGCCCCATGCTATTTTTTCTTTGGGGTCACCTGAAGTCGAAGGTGTATATTAACCGTCTCAAGGCATTGTAAGACCTAATTAACAAAAATTAAAATTGGCTGAATACCAGTCGACATGCTTGTTAGAGTTTATGAAAACATCAGAATACGTATGCAGCAGTGCGTGGATAGCGAAGGTCGACATTTGCCAGATACACTATTTAAAACCATGTAATTTGAAAATTCCTTTACTGTTCAATATAATAAAATAAATTCTAAAATTCATGGTAACCCTTGCTGTGTGTGTGCAGTGGCACCATCCTGTCGCACCATGGCGCACCACACAGTGACGCGGTCCGAATGCAAAGTTCTCTGGTGAAGTTTTCTGGGATTTGTTTCACTCCAGTACCGCACTGAGGTGAAAATGTGCCACATCAAAAAAGAACACAACAGCGTCACGGGGTCTGCGTCATGTCTTCGCAAGAGGTCCGCCGTGTTAAATAGTCCCGTGCTGACAAATGTTGGACCACTCACATTTTATACGGGTGAAAATTTAATTCATACTGAAAACCCCGGTGGAGTGAACGTCTGGAAATGCCAATGCAAGTGATTGCTTCCGAGTAGCGCCTTTCGCATATTGCAGTACTGCTGCCCTAACTCTCTTGATGTTTTGTGGGGCTGTAATCCTTCTCTCGACCCCCTTCGTACACATGACACATTCCCTGCTATTCTCAATGAAGTTACAAAAATTACAGTTGATTGCCGTCCTGGAACACGTCCGCGCAGGGGAACAGCGAATCGTAAACGAAAAGCACGCTGCACTGCAATGGTCGAGTGTGCATTTGAAAAATACGCTTCAATACAAAATGATCTCTCCTCACATGTCCAATGCATGATGGCAACTGAAAGGCAGACGAATACAAATCTCCCATCAGCCAATATAAGCCTTGCACACTCCTCCAAAGGTTTATCGGGACAAGAAATTCATAATGATATGGTGAATGTGTTAGGTGAAAGTGCTCCTTCATATGCAACAGTAAAAAATTCGGTTGCTGAATTTAAACGTGGTCGTACAAGCATTGAAGATGAACCACGTAGTGGACGTCCAAAAACAGCAACAACAACAGAAATTGTAGCCAAAGTGCATGATATGGTATTAAATGATCGACGAATAAAAGTGCGTGAAATAGCTAATATCATGGGCATCTCAAATGATCGAGTCCATTTAATTTTGCATGAAGAACTACAGATGAAAAAGCTTTCTGCAAGAGGGGTGCCGCACTTGTTAACAGTCGACCAAAAACGCATAAGAATGAACATTTCTCAAGCTTGTTTGGATCGTTTTCAGCGAAATAAAATGGATTTTAAGCGTCGTTTCATAACTGTTGATGAGACATGGATCCACCACTATACTCCAGAGACAAAAGAACAATCCAAACAATGGACTGAAGCTGGAGGAAGTGCCCCAAAGAAGGCAAAACAATTCAATCGGCTGGTAAGGTTATTGCAACGTTTTTTTGGGACTTCAAATGTATTTTATTGATTGACTATCTGCAAAAGGGTAAAACAATAAATTCAGAGTACTATTGCAACCTTTTAGATCAATTAAATGTACAAATTCGAGAAAAACGTCCTGGCTTACAACACAAAAAAATAATTTTTCATCAAGACAACGCACCAGCGCACAAGAGTGTTTTAACAATGGCTAAAATCAACGAATTAAAGTACGAGATGCTTGACCACCCACCTTATTCTCCTGATTTAGCTCCCAGTGACTTTTACCTGTTCCCAAATCTAAAAAAATCCTTGCTGTCAAGCGTTTTACCTCAAATGAAGATGCAATTACAGTTGTAAACCACTATTTTGAAGACCTTGAGGAAAACTATTTTAATCAAGGGATAGAATTGCTAGATAAGCGTTGGGCCAATTGTATTGAAGTTTCAGGAGATTATATAGAAAAATAAAAATATTTTTGAAAAACTAACTATTCTCTTTCATTGATAGGCTAAGAACTTTCCGAGCCGCCCTCGTAGAACAATTTAAACAACTTAACTGCGAGTAAGGAAACTAACTACGTATATATAGCCTGTGGAAATCAACAAAAAATTTCAACAAACCTTCTCGTCAAATACCGACAGTAAAGATCGAAAACGGATCCTGGATTCGTAATGTTAAAAAAAGATGAATTGTTTGCGCATCACTTAATATAGTTTCCCCTTTTACCGAGACAACCTCCTGATGAAAATAGTGAAATGATTTCCCGAATCGAGAGAGAGCCTAAAAAGCCGGCCACGATAAGGAACTAAGGAATGTAATTAAAATAGAGCTATGTAATAAAAAAAACAGGATATGACTTAAATACTGAAAAATAATCAAGAAGCTACCAGATAAAGCAGAATATAGAATCAACGCCTGTTTTCGGTTGAGGCATGTTCCACTGCAATGGAAAGTTGCACAGTTTTTTGTCATAGGAAAACATGGCAAACCGCGTTTTTTTGTTTGTTCAATTACTGCAATTAGTTAAACTTTTGACTAAGAAGCAATTTTGTTCATTTTGAGATAATATGTATGCGTAAATGTAGTATATACGCGTATTTATATGTTTCTATATCAAATAAGTATGACAGTACATTTTTGTTAAGGAATCTGACTTGAGCAGTTTTTACTAATGTTCATGACCGCAGAAGGTCTTCCGTTTTTATTCTTAGCAGTCTTCTTTGAGAGCCGGAAGAATTATTAAGGTTAACTGCTTCTGGATTCAGATGGACCCTCAGCCTGACATCATGTTTTATAGAAACGTTCTTTATTTCTTCTTCGACCGCTTTTATCCCCAGATCTCTATGAATATCTTTGTTTCTGATATACCATGGCGCGTTAACTATACTTCTTAGCATTTGTTCTGAAAATCTTGACTCCACAATTATACGCCATATATGACGCGCAAAATCGAAAGGGACCTAATGGTAAAAACCAGTTTTGTTCAGGAGATCCATTTTAAAGATTTAAAGATTTGGTGTACCATCACTTTCATAAAACGCGCATATCTCTGTGAGGGAACACTTTTGGGGCATGGGATCGGTCTCATTCGAAGCTCAGATGTTGTCCACATCAAAAAAGGTGAAAATTGATTTTTTTTACCCTAAGGTCCCTTTCTCTATGTGCTGTCACATATTGGTTTTAGCTGCTGGTTATATACAAGAATTTTATTCTGAACTGATAGTACGGACTTCTACCAATTAGACATTTGAGTTTTTTCTGCTTCAAATTTAGTTTAACCACTTTTTTTGTCCTCCGTAATTTAGCATCCAAGTTCATACCTAGATACTTTGCATTATTTGAGAAAGGCACTTGGAGTTCGTCTATATAGACTGACTTATTTAATGTACATTTATTAGTGAAGTTGATATGCACGGATTTTCTGTGATTTAGTTTTATTTGCCAGTCTTTCGTCCATTGGCAAATTTTTTCTGTGTCTGCTACTGAAAGAATTGCAGTGTCATCGGCAATTGTTGCAATAGTGGAGTTAATTGGTTGTGGTTTATCATGCGTATCTAATAGATATAATGTCGGGACCAGAATACTTCCTTGTATAACTCCAGTTTTTATTTCTTTTAGGCTTAAATAAGCGTTTTCTAATTTCATTCTAAAGAATCGGTCCTCTAGGTTAGATTTTGTAACGTCCACATAAGCTTTAGGTAGTAGTCCAGATTTTTTTTATAAGTCCAGTGTGTCATACTTTATCAAATGCCTGTGATAATTCCAGAAAAACTGCAGAGCATATTTTTCTTTCTTCCAAATATTGTTAAATGACATTTGTTATTCGATGAACCTGGTCTATTGTGGAGTGGTAATTTTTAAATCCAAACTGATGAATTGGAATTAGGCCTTATCTCCCTATTAGTAGTTTAAGACGCCGTATAAATATCTTTTCATAAAATTTTGTTAGGATGGGTAAAAGAGATATTGGTCTGTAACATGCAACCTCTGTTGCTGGTTTACCTGGCTTCTGGATCATCAAAACTTCTGGAGTTTTCCATAGGTAGGGACATATTTTAATTTAAAGCAAGCGTTAAATAGTTGAGTGATTCCAGCGATACATTTTGGAGTTAGTTGTTTAAGCAGTTCGGTTGTTATTAGATCAAAGCCGGGACATTTCTTTAGTTTCATGCTTCTCGTACGATCTTTTTTGTAAGTTATTGGTTCTACTTACAGGTGGATTATGGGCCAACCGTCAAATGACTTGAAGTCTTATAGAGAAATTTCTGTTCTTCCAATTTTGTACAAAATATTTAAAAAAAATTATTATAAAAAGGCTAACCAATTTAATCAATATACGAAACTTGATACCTGGTCACCAATTAGACTTTAGAGAAAAGCACTCCACAACTGAACAAGTCCATAAAATAGTAAATGTGGCTGGAAAATCGATTGAAAGGAAAGAAGTGTGTTCCGCATTATTTTTAAGATATCGGACAAGCTATTGAAAAAGTGTGGCATGATAAGTTACTGTACAAACTTCAAAAATTCCTTCCGCAGGAATTCTATGAATTCTATGAATACTTGAGCCAACATCATTTTATAGCTAAAATTGATTGTGATCTGAAAGAGATAAAAACCGGTGTACCACATGGGAGAGTTCTTGGACCCTTGTTGTAACTCCTTTACATAAATGATCTTTCCTATACTCCATATAAGGGGTGTTTTTTATTGGGGTATAGAACTTTAAGTTGGCATCACTTTTTTAACTGGCGGCCATTTTGTCAGCTGTCAAGTGATTAATATTTAGTTTGGTTTGCCATTTCATCATGAACAGGTTGACAAAAGAACAACGCTTGCAAATCGTGCAAAATTTATATCGAAAGTAATGGTTCAGTTCGCGAAGTTCACCGCAAGCTCCGTCCATTTTATGGTCGACATAATCGTCCATCAGAGCAATTAATTCGGTTAACCATGGATCGGTTAACATGGACCATTGGATTATTTTCTTTGGGGATATGTGAAGTCGCTCGTCTACGCCAACAAACCAGAAACACGTTAAGGGACTTGGAAGCCAACATTCGTGGCGTTATTGCCAACATACGGCCCCATATGCTCGAAAAAGTGGTTGAAAATTGGACCTGTAGAATTGGCTTTATTCGAGCCAGCCGCGGCGGCCACATGCCCGAAATCATATTTAAACATTAATGGCATAAAATTATCCTTCCAATAAAGCCAAATTGATGGACATTAAAACGATTTTCTTGTGTTTTATTTCAATTCGAAGTTCTATACCTCAATAAAAAAACACCCTTTACAACACAATCTATCATGGGATTTAAAAATTTAATAACTTTTTCGTTTGTATATTTTTTTATTATTTTTTTTTTTTGGAGAATAAATAGTTGAGAGATTCACACACAACTGAACAAAGAACCAGAATAAAGGAATTTTATTTTTTTAATCAGCGATCAATTATTTTAACGCAAAGTGATGAGTGATGAAGCTTATTTTCATTTGAATGGCTTTGTTAATAAGCAGAACTGTAGGTTCTGGGGTTCTGAAACTCCAAGAGACCTTCCTCAACGCCAATTGCACTCTAGTTATTAAAGTTTTTATCCCCATGGAAACTTTTGGCCCACACTGAATACGAATTTATATAATACTACTAAATGAGTCGTATTCATTAAAAAAAATTAAAGTATTCAAAAGCTTGGATACTTTACAACTATGTGTGATCTAGAGGCATTTTTTTTCAAAATAAAAAAATACAAAAATTCAAATCAAGTGTGGAATCGTTATTGTTCATTCGAAAGGACCTGTTCTTCAAATTTGGCCGCAATTACGCCTCAGGGTGTCCATTCTGAGGGTCCAATTTTGGGTATAGACAATTAGAAAAGCTAAAGTCGGTCATGGCGACTGAATAATACGCTGAATTATTGGATATGTAGATAAGACAACTGAAAATAATTAATTGGATTTGTACCGAATTTTCATTATTTGGTAACCAGGTGTACAGAACCCAGCTTTTTGGTACCCTAGAGCATATGAGCCGGTTTCTAAATTTACACAGAATTTAGAGTTTTGAAGTATGTGTTCATATTTGAATTGCCCGGATTTTTGTCCCTAAATCTAGCCAAATCGGAAAAATCTTATTATTCTTTGTAAGGAAATTTCATTCACAAAAAAATCTTTTGTTGATTTTGACTACGAGTATATCATAGATGAAATAACACCGACTTGATGAAATTAGTGAGCGTTAACTAAGGCTAATAGAAATGTTCAATTTAACTATGGATGTCGTAGTTGCAACTAAGTTAAAAGAGACAATTTATAATAATTAATTTATATTTAATAAACCCTGAATTAAATCAAATTTTCTTTTATACTAATAAAAAAATTTCAAATTTTTTCAATATTCTTTCACAATACTTGTTGAAGAATGAACATAGCATTTCTCTCTACCTACTCATACATAATTATTTCCCATTAATGTAAGGTTTTTCCGCATGAGCGTCCTACTTCAGGCCACTAGCATATTCTGTTCATATCTATGATGCATATGATAATTACTTTATTTATATTGGTTTATCACCCATGTCCATGGCATTCCTAAACTAATAGTCCTTTTCTCTAAAACACATGCTGTGTGTCAGGTAGGCCGCCAACAATGTTGGTAGTCCTCCATTCTTCTCGTTCTTTCCTATTTTAAGATATTGATCCCTTTTAGTGAAGGGTGGAAATTTAGAATTGTAGGTAGCATAAAAGTTAATGAAATTGTATGAATAAATTGAGTATCAAAAATGATCTTGAACGACTCAGTCATTTTCGCCTTGTGCAACACTTCCTAAGAATACTATTACACAGTAAATAAAATTGTTTTTAATTTAAAAGAGTCTAAACAAAACATTTAATAATTATTTTATGTTTTAAAAAATCTAAATGTTTTAAACGAAATTCCGGTTTTAGCCTTTTGCCTAAGAATAAAAATTATTTTTCGAATCAGAAATAAAGTAACAGTGCCACAGTAAATATCAGTTTTTTTGCTTATTTTTCCTAAAGGGTGGTTAAATTTTAAAGGGCCGATGTTGATTTGGTATAAAACACAAATTATTTAGGAAATTATTGTCATTTCTTTTTATTATAATAATATTGGTATGGTTCAATTATGTATGGAACAAAAAATCGGCCAAATGGCCGCCGCGACCTCTGAGGCACACCTCCATCCAATAATCCAAATTTCGATAACGCTGAAGCATAATTGAGGTTCTATGCCCTTAATGTGCCAAATAATCTTATCCTTTAGCTCTTGAATTGCTGCTAGCTTATCGACGTACGAGTATACCTTTTCTTTCAAATAACTGATATCAAAGAAGTCCAACGGTTTCAAATCACATGATCTTGGAGCCCAATTAACATCGCCACGACGTAAGATTACACGGTCATCGAATTTTTCGCGCAAAAAGGCCATTGCTTCGTTAGCTGTGTGGCAAGCGGCTCCGTCCTGTTGAAACCACATATCGTCCACATACATATCTTTCAATTCGGGCCATAAAAGTTCGTTTTCACATTCACAGTAACTGCCTGACCGGCCTCATTTTGGAAAAAATACGGCCCGATGATGCCGCCAGCCCATAAACCGCACCAAACAGTTACTCTTTGAGGGTGCAATGTTTTTTCGACATTCACTCTGGGATTATCATTCGCCCAAATGCGGCAATTCTGCTTATTGACGAATCCACTGAGGTAAAAATATGCCTCATCACTGAAGATGATTTTCTTCGAAAATTGTAATAAGCCTGAATAACTTTAACGTGTTGCTCACTTGTGTATCTTTCCATGGTTCAAATTGAGTTAGTCTTAAATTGAGAAATATCAAATGAAATGCAGAAAAAAACCAGACGTTTAGGCGGGATTCACATTCAACATCGGCCCTTAAAATTTAACCACCCTTTATATAAAAAATTTGAGTTGCCAACCTTTTATAAAATCTGTATGGAACTATGACCTGGAAAATATTTATCCGGTTGCCTTAGCTATCAATAGAAACGTACGGCCATTGCCGTTACTAAGTGCGTTGCCAACTTGCAATGTGCTGATTGCTAATTATCGCAGTATTCAACGAACAGGGCCAACTGATATCGACTTAAGATTTTTGTGTGTTTACAGCCGAATGTTTATTGGGTTGTTCGAAACTCCCGGTTATACTCTGCGTATCCAATTTGACTAATCACAGCATCTTTTCAAAAAAAAATAATAACATATGTTCGCTAAACTGCCAAAACAGGCAGGCAAAAAGCTTTAGAAAAGAGCTTTCTCGCATGCATACGAGCCGACATGACCTTGGCTAACGGCCACATCAAGTATAAGGAACGACGGCAGAGGCAAACAAAAATCAATAACGCACACAAAAGCACTGCAGTCGGGTGAACAGAGAAAGTGGGCTAAAACGAACATAAAAACAAAACCTTCTGCTGCACCCACCCCCACCACAAAAGGAAAAAGTGCAACCCAGTGAATGTCAAGGTTCGTTGAAAGACCGGGTGGGTAAAGGCGAAGGTGAGAAGAAGAAAACAATCAAAGTGAACTGCAGTTAAAAAATAAATTAAGGCAACGGTAGAGATTTTACAGAACGGCTGCATAAAAGAGATTTCCAGTGCAAACAGCGGGAATATTGACATGCCTAAAAGTAGGCTTTTATTTCTAGTTAATTGTGAGAAGAGATTAACAGTGGCCTGTTACCTTTACCAATGCGTCACTTAGCATTTCATCGATTGAGGAAAAATCAAAGTGCAATTTAGTGAAAAACAAAGAAACTGTAGAAGAATAAAATGCCACCACCAAAAGGGAAGTGAAAAATTCTTAAAACAACAACAAAAGTTGGCAAAAAATGCATGTAATTTTGTAAACACAAATTGGAAAATTTATTTGTTTGTAAACATTTCGAAAGAAAAACACAATTTGTTGTGGCGTTTACACTTGATTTTGATTTCTAATCGATTTTGACCGAGAAATTTTTCGTTTGTTTGAAATTAAACAAAAAGTATTTTTGGTTTTTACACTTTATTTGTTCGTTTTGTTTGTCATTTTTATCTTTGCTGCTGCCACTTTTCTTAAGTTCTAAATTTAAAAAAAGTGCTTTCTGGCCAAATTCTATTTGTCCCAAATGCACAAAACGAAAACCCACATACGCGTCTTGATCATGACCGACTAAAGATCGTATACTAGACAAATTAAAAAAGCAAACGTTTTAGCAAAATTGTCTCTCTCTCGCGGTTTATTTTTTCGGCAATTGTGCATAGAAAGTGAAATAAAAGATTTTTTTCAAATTTTAAAAATACTGCTGTGATATAATATTAGCTGTGTGTAGAAATTCTGTTAAAAAAATTGTGCAATCTACCGATTTTCTCAAAAATCCCTATTAAAAGTGATCTCAAATTATCAAATAATAATAGTGAATAATAGAAATTAAACAAGTAAATCCACTTTTGTACCGACCATCGTTTGCACTCACCGCCATCATGAATAAACGCTGCTTGCATTGGAGCTATCTCAATTTCAAGGACATTCCCATGGACTTGTACCTGTATGAAGATCTCGAAGAAGTGTATCTCAAAGAGAATTACATTGCTGTCATACCCAAGTGGTTCCTGAACTTGACCAACTTGAAATTTATCCATTTGGCCGGCAACAATATTACCACACTGCCTGAAGAATTCTATCTGCTGGAGAATCTTGAATTTCTGGATGTCTCCAATAATCAGTTGAAGGAACTGCCGCCCACCATTGGATATATGCTGAATTTGTTGCATTTGAATGTCAGTTCAAATGAATTGACTGATCTGCCAAAAAGTGAGTATATTCTGTTAATTTAAAGGTCTCTATTATGCTCTCGAACTTTCGTTAATTTCTATCAACGGGCCGAATTAAATAACGGGCCGAATTAAATAACACAGAGTTGCACACGTACATTTAAAATCCACACACAGAGAACAGGTTTGTTGCCACAACCGAATTTTTTGCCAACCGAATGTTGGTGATTGCACTTACTATTCATGTATTCCAACGTTACAACCGATTGTTGAGTAAGCACAGAGCAACTTTTAGTAGGGA
Source organism: Hydrotaea diabolus (assembly GCA_963513945.1). NCBI lineage: Eukaryota > Metazoa > Arthropoda > Insecta > Diptera > Muscidae > Hydrotaea > Hydrotaea diabolus. The sequence goes on along the minus strand of OY740720.1, from coordinate 104,190,477 downwards.
GAACTGACACATTCGGTTCAAGAAAACAAATATCGGTTATCCTAACAGATTAAGATGATTATTGGAAATGAATTTGTACATGTATTGGTTGTCGTTATAGATTGTTGGTTATAAGCACTTTTTAAAAACATGTTGCATTTAACCGCCTTGCAAAGGGTCAAGTGATCTGTAAAATAAATACGACTTAAGCATTGCAATGATGCCCTAATCTGAAAAGGATTAATTGGGGTATATAACAATATTTATTGTCAATCTTTGGGTGACCGTAACTCGCGAAAAATGCGTCACCGCCAAACAAAAATGTTTGTTGTTTTCAATAATACGGAGGTCTATCAATGCCGAAAATTTTTATCAAGTCTGTATAATGTCGCTACATCACAGTAAGGCCTTTGTTTATTCTGAAAATAATTTTTTTTATAGTTCATTTCTTTACTCGTATATGGCAGTATCGTTTGGAAGCATTAACCGTCTAACCCAAGAAAAAGTATTTCGATATATCCTTTCGTCGTATCCTTTGTGTGACTAGAACCAATAAAATATTATATGGTTTATATGTTGAAATTGGAATAATCAATATTATGCCAACTTACAGCCAACTTAACAGGAATTGGTCACTACAAAAAACTAATCTGTTGTCACCAACAATTATTGGTACCAAAATAACATGTACGTTACAATGGGTTGGTTATCATAACTGCCCGTTGTCGCAACTAATAGTTAAACTGAATTCGGTTGGTGTAACTGTGTTATTGGCTGGGAATACTATGATATGGTTGTGTCAACCATCATATTAATTTCGAACCATGTTACCATTAATGCTATGGAAGGTTTGTTGCAACAGAAATTCGGCAGATCCAAACGAAATTTTGTAGTTCGGGCCGATTTCCAACTAATTTGTTCTCCGTAAGCGGCTACCATAGATCATTATAAAATTATTTCTATATAAATAAGGTTCATGGCAAATGTTTGTAACTACAAAAAAAGGGTTTTGAGGCTAAATCCACCTTAAAGTGTACCGATCGACTAACAATCACGTGCTTAGCCGGCTAAATAAGTCCGACCGTCTGTTGTCAGACCTTATATGTTACTTCTAAAGTGGTAGGGGTAATGTTTTTATTCGGGCTATACGTAAACATAGACCGTATGGCCTAATTATGCCTGGTATGCTACATAGTGGACATACCGAGTCAAGTGTCCTCTATAGCGAAAGGACTTCAGATTTGATATAAAATTTATATGGGGGAATGATTATTCGCAATCGGATTTATTTTGTAGCTTCTTAAGCTGCAGGATCTTAAGCCAACAGGTAACTTGTGTGTGGCTCAATTGCACCTAGGTTAGTTATAGATCTCCTGTTCTTCACTACATTTTTGCATGATCGGACTAAAATGGAGCTTGCGGAGTGGTGAAACCACAAAGCAGCAGGGATGTATGCGTGTACGCAGAGAAAAAATCTGGTTACTATAAACTCTCTCTGCAATAAAAGTATGTTCGTCGCAACTTTAGTATTGTTTTTAAAATTTCATTTTGACAATATCATGATTGCGGCAATGTGAATATTGTTAAAATGTAACAATAGAACTTTTGTCAGCTGTGAAAATGAAAATATGGCTGTAACAACATTTAATCAAATAATTGTTTTTTTGGGTTCTACGTTTGTTAACCAAAATATGATTACGGCAATCACACTGTACGATTTTTATTTTTATAAATATTGTTTGTAACAATGTTTATTGTAACAATGTTATTGTTAGGAATCCTATTCATTTTTTAGTGTAGATTAATGGATGAAATTCGAATACACTACGAACTTCATAATATTTTTGGGGCTGCTTTATACCCGCGTACGAAATGCGTGAATGACACGCCCCACTTTTATACTTCCAGTGCAAATGACCATTCCGCCCATATTTGGTATTTGCATAATAAATGTAATACTTTTCAAACGATTCTGCTAAACAATTATGTGTTAATGGAGCCTCTGCCACGCCCTATTCAAGTACATTTCACACAAACAACCGTTTACGAGATTTCAATAAAATCCATGCGCATTAGGCAGTCAAGGACAGAACGCAGGAAAATATAAAATTCATATATGGGTTAGGATATCTGTCAGTCGGATCAACTAACTAAAGCTTTTTTACTAATTTTAGTTGTTTTTTTGCTAATATAAGTGGTAATATATTACCACTTTCAACTCCGATCATTACCAAATTTGATTGGGCAAGGGAGAGTGGTACTGCCCTAACAACCCTGAACTTAGAAACCATATCTCTTGAACTAAGATCGGTATGACGATAGAAGTTGGTATATATAATGTTGGTATAAAAAGAAACACACCCTGATGGAAAAGACGTCTGATCTATGCTCCCTTGACAAAATGTTCACATTTGACCCGAAAGCATGATAAAGGGAATTAAAGCTAAATTTTTCCAATTGTTTTTTTTTAATGCTACTCCAAACTTCATTTCAGTTAAAGATGAGCCCTACGTTGTCAGTGTTATTTGACCGTATATTTGTAACATGGTCTTAAACGATTTTGGGCTTCAGCAGGATTTCGCGCCACGCTACTACCCACGACTAAATCGCTCTTTTTGCGTTGTTATGCGAACAATTAATTGCCCTTAGAGCAATTATCGAACAAGCTAGTTAAGAGATAGAGTCAGACATCAGGTCAGACAAGGTTGTTGAAAGTTGGGTTGACATGATGCGCTACTGCGAAGCCAGATGAATGCTCAATGAATAAAATTAACTGTGTTCCATAAAAAATAGGCATGTTACTTACTTACTTAAGTCTCACAACATCCCCCAAAGAAACGCGGGGAAACTTCGTCCAAATCAGAGAGCTATACAGGGTTTAAGGAACAGTTTTTACATGGTTTAAAGAAAAATCTTTTGCTCGTAAAGTCGCCGGCATTAAAGAGGTGGAAACCAGCAGCTGAAAAATTGTTAGATGTCCTGAACCAAAGTTTAACCTGGGTTTACTGGCATGGTAGTCGTACACTTCCATCACACCACAGCTGCCCAGATTAGCATGTTCACTTTGTCAAATAAACGAATACACAGTTTTGTTCAGAACTTGGGCCTTTATATAGGGTGATCCATCTAGAGGTGTTTTTAGAACAAAAAAACAAATATAAAAATTCGAATCAAGTATGGAATCTTTATTGGTAATTTGAAAGGACATTTTATGGCATTTATTTTTTGAAAATAATTACCTTCAAATGTTGGCCTCAACTACGCCTCAGGGTTTCCATTCCGAGGGTCCAATTTTGGATGACTCGTTCGAGCATTTCGATCGGTATGGCTTTAATGACACGCGTAGTGTTGGCTTGCAAAACCTGGTTGCCAGCATAGACCATGGCCTTTACGTGGCCCCAAAGTAAAAAGTCTAAAGGTGTGATATTACACGATCTAGGAAGCAACTCACCGGTCTAAAACTTTTAGCTGCTATTTGAATGACCTCTCAATAGATCCATTGTTTGAGCAGCTGTACGGCCGTGAGCAGCTGTATGGCATGTGGCAAGTGTGTGACAAGTGCCACCGTCCTGTTGAAACCGAATATCGCCAAGAATAGGGCTTCAATTTTAGTTTGCAAAAAGTCCGATATCATGGTACGGTAGCGAACACCATTCACGGTAACGTTCCGGCCATCATTATTTTTAAAAAAAATGTAGACCGATGATTCCACCAGCCCATAAACCGCACCAAATCGTGGTTTTCTCTGGGTATAATGGCACTTCTTGAACGACTCCTGGGTGGTCTTCAGCCCAAATACGCCAATTTCGTTTATTGACGTTGCCGTTAAGCCAGAAATGGGTCTCATCACTGAACAAAATTATGGTTGAAAACTGTTTTTCACCGAACGCTCATTTCCATAACACAGTTGCACAATTTGGAAACGTTGTTGCAGTGTATGTCTTTCCATGATGAAATGGCAAACAAAACTGAAAAGAAAACAAAAATAAAGTTAAGCACAACTCACGCGTAATCTGTGAAAAAAACCCTATTGAAAAAAAAATACCTCTAGATTGATCACATGATATGTAACATCAGTATGCTTTATCATTGAAGATTTGTTTAATTTTGGGTCCATTGTTGAGCAGGCCGAATCGACAATCAATAAAATTCACGAATCTTACAGGAGGATGGCCCATCAATTCGACATCTTAAGTGTTCAAATAGCTCATCGTTTCAGCTGATGTGTGAGAGTTTGCATTGTCGTGATGCAAAATGATTCTTATTATCTTTCCTCATTTCTTCGAACATTGTTGGCAAACAGAGGGTTGTATAACACCCAGAATTGACCTCCTACGTTCCACTAAAGGCACTGTGGCAACATGGCCGGTTATACCGAAAAAAACGCAATCATTTGTTTCGATGTACTTCTTCCACGAACAAATTTTGTTGGATTTGGCTCCTCTTGAAAGACCCATATGGTTGATGGTCGATTGCTGTTATGTTTCGTGTTCCTATGCATAGATCCATGAATCGTCACCTGTGACAATGTTATACACTGCCTTTGAGCTACCGCAGTTTTACTTTTTCAACATCACTTTGCACCAATCCATACGAGCCTTTTTTAAGCAATTGTCAAATTATGTGGGATCCAACGAGAACAATTTTTTTTCACGGCAAAATGAACATGCAATATCTTATTGATGATTGTCATACAAATGCACAAAGATGCCTTAATCTCACGGTGTGTTACATGTCGGTCTTGCTTAATCAGTTCACGCACAGCATCAATGATTTCTAGCAAAGTGACCGAAGTTGGACTTCCTTCACGAAATTCATCCTGGAGCGAATGGCGTCCGAGCCTAATCTATTGGTACCATCAATTAACAGTGGGTTTTGATGGTGCTTCATCGCCAAAAGTCAAAATAAGTTGATTTTAATACTCTTGTCTCGATAACCGAATATCTTAAAAAATCATCGCACGAAAATATTCACGGGATAGTTCCATTTTTTGACTGAGATGAATTTTTCTACACACTGTAAACAAAACAATTCGCCCTCAATTGACAAAACGTTCAGAGTGAAGTTATGCTTAAAAATGTAAAAGTTTCCAATTGAAGTTCCAGTTTGCATCTGGGAACACAAGTATTGTCAGGACCCGAAATATAAATAGCAACCCTCGTAAATAGCTACCATTGTTATGAATTTGGTATATCTGGCATTCTCGGTTTGCCAGTGTTGCCAACGTGAATTTAGTTACACTTCAATCGCCTAACCCTGTATATTTAGGAAGAAACTTGGATTGGGTCACGTATTAATAAATGATCAAGCATTTAGGCAAACGACTTAAGAGCCGAAAGCTCTATATGTGACAGCGCATAGAGAAAGGGACCTAAGGGTAAAAAAATCAATTTTTACTTTTTTTTTGGTGTGGACAACATCTGAGCATCGAATGAGACCGATCCCATGCCACAAAGGTGTTCCCTCCCAGAGATATGCGCGTTTTATAAAAGTGATGGTACACCAAAGATACACGTATTTAAATCTTTAAAAGGGCTCACCTGAACAAAACTGGTTTTTACCCTTTGGTCCCTTTCTATTTTGAGCGTCACATATGTGTATGGGTACGCTTAAGCAATGAAATTGCCCTTGGAAATCTCGTATCTATGATGTTGCCTGGGGTACTGACCAAAGGATTATAGTATTTTTGATGAAAGGAAAACTCAAATACAATGAAAGCATGAAAAAAAGTTGAAATCGGGTGAGTGCGTCTCTGATACCTTACGCCACTCTGCTATTCAGAACATTAAAAACGTCTGTCTGGAGCATGAGCACGGCAGGACTCATAATGTGCCACACAAAGTTTTGATCGTGATCGGGTATAAGAGCTGCAGGACCTCAAATCGGGAGGGACCTTTGCGTGGGAGCTGTTCGAAAACGTGGACCAATATTGTCCAATGCTACAGGATATGGGAGTAGGTCGTCCGTAACGCTCCTTGTGTAATTCGGTAAGAATCGAATTTAAAATGTGGCATCTAAAGCTGCAGGCTCTGAAATCGGAAGGACTTTTGTGGAAGGACTTTACCCAAATATGGAGCGGTCCAGCTTTACTACAGTTAATTAGTGTACGCTCATAACATGCCATGCAGAGTTTGAACATAATACGGATTAATTTGTAGTTTGTAGCGCTGCAAAACGGGAGGGACTTTTGTGTGCGACCTATTTGAAAACATGGTCCGATATGGTTCAGCATAAAACGACTTGGGTATAAGTAGCTAGTAACGCTCCATGCGAAATTTGGTATTAATCGGATGTAAAATGTGGTAACTTAAGCTGCAGATTATGAAATCAAGTAGGACCTTTGAATTCTTGTTTCACCACAGTTAATTAATGATCGCTCAATTTATTTCGAAGTCTGAACGTTAGCATCAATTCGTGCCCAGTAAGAATAAGGCGGCTGCACCATCCAGATCTCACCGCTCATAATTGACCTCCTACGTTGCTAAAACGGAACAGTCGCCACTTGACCAGCTTTGCCGAAAAAACAGGCGACCATTTGCTTCGAAGTGCTTCTTCCACGAACAACTGTCGTTGGATTTGGATCGTTTTCGAAGACTCACACGGCATAGATCTATGATTCGTCACCTGTCACGATCTTGTTAACGTCTTTTGAAGCACCGCGATCGTATTTTTCAAAATTTCTTTGCACCAATCGAAGCGAGCCTTTTTTGAGCGATTGTCGAATTGTGCGGGATCCAACGAGAACAAACCTTTCTATTGGTTACAACAATAGATGGACAGACGGACGAACATCGCTCAATGGAATCAGATAGTGATTCTGCAAATATCAGTTTACTTAACATAGAGTCTACCTCCATTTCTTTGCGGTGTTGCAAACATCAGCACTAAGTCAAAATACCCTACATCACAGTGTGGTGTACAATTACTTTCGAATTAATTTTTATTAATTTGGAGCACAAGCCATCTTCAAACATGTACATGAGTAAAAAAAGAAGTGAACATCTCGTAAGTTCACTCCACCACCAAAACTCTATATGTGGCAGCGCATAGAGAAAGGGACCTAAGGGTAAACAAATCAATTTTCATTTTATATCTTTTTTGATATGCCCCCAAAAGTCTTCCCTCCTAGAGAAGGCGACGATTCTAAGCGCAAATAGAAAGGGACCTTATCTTTAAAATGGCTCTCCTGAACAAAACTTTTCATCAACTTTTCACTTTTTTTATACCCTCCACCATACAATGGAGGGTATATTAGTTTTGTCATTCTGTCTGTAACACCTTAAAATAATCATCGGAGACCCAACAAAGTATATATATATTCTTGATCCTCGTAAAATTCTAAGATGATCTAGCCATGTTGTCCGGCTGTCCGCCTGTTGAAAACAAGATAGAGCCTGCATGAAAACCACGGGAAGTTGGTGTTGAAGACCCACAACCGACACTACCTCATAAAAATTAGTTATTTATTTGAATATATCCGTCCAGTTTCTTAAGTAAAATCACTGAAATTTTGCAAATAATAATCCCTATATAGGCGCAATCATCTATGTAAAAATGGTTTAGATTGGGCCACCATTTCTTGTACCTCCCATACAAACGGCCTTATGGGCCTTGAGAAACAATATGACTATAACTCACCACAAACTTGACCTATCGAAATGAAATTTTACACATCAAGATTTCTATATACTATACACTTCTACGCTGAATTCGGTTGAGATCGGAAAAGTCCTACTGGTACCTCCCACACAAACGGTCTTATGGGCCTTGAGAAAATAATATGACAATAACTCACCACACACTTGACCTATCAAGACGAAATTTTCGGCATAACTATTAATATATAGAACAGACTTTTGCGCTTAATTGGGCTAAGATCGGAAAGGCCCTACTGGTACCTCCCACACAAACGGTCTTATGGGCCTTGAAAAATAATATAACAATAACTCACTACAAACTTGACCTATCGAGATGAAATTTTTTACATAAAGATTTTTATATAGAACACACTTCTGCGCCAAATTCTGTTGAGATCTGAAAAGTCCTACTGGTACCTCCCACACAAACGGTCTCATGGGCTTTGAGTTATAATATGACGATAACTCACCACAAGCTAGAACTATCGAAATGAAATTTTGCACATAAAGATTTATATATAGAACACACTTACGCACCAAATTTGGTTTTATTTGGGAATCTGGTGGAGGGTAATCAAAGTTCGGCACAGCCAAACTTAACATTTTTTACTTTTTTTTTGATGTGGACAACATCTGAGCATCGAATGAGACCGATCCCATGCGCCATAAGTGTTCCCTCCCAGAGATATGCACGTTTTATGAAAGTGAAGTCGACGATTTTAAGCGCAAATACAAAGGGACCCAATCTTTAAAATGGCTCTCCTGAACAAAACTGGTTTTTAACCATAGGTCCCTTTCTATTTTGCGCGTCACATATATATTTCTGTCCTAGGCAACATTAAGTGTTGCCTGGCTCCATCCATTGGAAAGTTTGACATTTTTTAGCATGAACGTACTCAGAACGTTTTGACGTACGACCATCATTTGTGTTGTTTACAGTGACTTGAAAAAATCAATTTGGCAAAAAAATGGAATTAACTCGTGAACATTTTTGTGCGATCATTTTTCACAACATTCGACGTGGATTATCACGACAAGAGTGCATCGATTAACTTAAATCTTTGTATGGCGATGAAGCACCATCCTATAGCACTGTGAAAAACTGGTTTAATGAATTCAGTCGTGGCCGACGCTCGCCCAAAGCCGAAGGTCGTAAGGGTCGTCTAAAAACAGCCGTTGTGCCAGAGAACATTGATGTCGTGCGTGAACTGATAATACATGATCGTCATGTGACATACCGTGAGATAGAGGCATCCTTGGACATTTCTTTCACCAGCATACATTCGATATTGCATGAATAATAAAGGTTTGGACAATAGCTCAAAAAAAGGCTCGTGTCGATTGGTGTAAAAAAATTTTGAAAAAATACGATAGCGGTGCTTCAAAAGATCGTCACAGGTGACGAATCATGGCTCAATGCGTACGAGCTCGAAACAAAACAGCAATCGACCGTGTGGGTCTTCGAAGACGAGCCAAATCCAACGAAAGTTGTTCGTGGAAGAAGCACTTCGAAGCAAATGGTCGCCTGTTTCTTTGGCAAAACTGGTCATGTGGCGACTGTTCCGCTTGAGCAACGTAAGACGGTCACTTCTGAGTGGTACACCACAATTTGTTTGCCTGAAGTCTTCGGAGAAATTCAAAAAACGAACAAGAGAAGACGAATCATTATGCACCATGACAATGCGAACTCTCACTCGTAAGTTCAGCCGGGTCAAGTCTTTTATACACTCAACCATCCCTACGCTACTAAAGCCGAAAAAATGGGCCCGTTGTTTGAACCCTTTCGGCCTATGCGTCCGTCTCTAATTTCACACAAAACTCTATATTTTTGCTTTAATTTGAGTATCCATATATCGAAATTATTAGCTCGTTTTGTTAGCTCGTTTTGACCATTCGGTAGATTTTTAGAACACATAAGGCAAAAAGTCCAGCATTTACGCCCTTTTATCAGATATTTATTGCGTCTTAGCTAACAGTACCCATTTTAACTATTGGCTGTTTACTAAAAATTATGATTTACTAACAAATACCCGCTACTTCGTAGGCAGAAAGGGAACCTAAATATGTCTCTATAGATTTGGTGTTCTGTTTAGTAGCCAACAATGCAGTCTAGTATTTATTAGATTTTGTGCATTTTAATATCTTTAGCCTAGTACTAATTTAGGTTTTTGTCCCCTTCTATTTTTCTATTTTCCAAACTTTCTGATTGAGTTTGAACTGTCTCTCTCATTTTTTAGTAAATTCTGTTCCGGTGCCAGTTTAATGTGATCTTTTCATTCCACTCTAATCAGTTCCGACTAATAATGTTAAACTGTTGCCGTGAAACAATTATCCCTTCCCTTGCCTGTTGTATTAAATTTTGTGTTTCATCTATGACATCAAAGTTCACCCTTGATATCAAATGTTATCAATGTCCAATCGCGTTTGTAGAACCAGGTAGGGTCATTAATCCGTTTTGAACCCTTTTCATCTAAATTGTTAGTTTTTATGCCTCTATGTTGATTTGATATTGAAGAGTTCGTCTGTTGTAGCTTTTTTAATCCGCATTCAAACTTTTAATGCAATCGTTTTGATTGAATATTGTTTTTTTTCTTTTTCGTCTTTTAAGCCTTCTGTAGCCTAATTTCTATTTTGTGTGCCACCCATTTGTATGCCATAATGTGGTACTACTTTTCTTCCTTTTTTCAGCCTTGTCCATCCATATTTGGTCTGATATTTCGTACGTTTTGGGACTTATTAGAGTTCGGTTTTACTTTCAACAATTGCAGCAAACCTTTCAGATTTTGTTAAAAACTTGTCTTCTAATTAAAGCAAGAGGTCTTGAGCCGCTTAATCCAGGTTCAATGTGTAAAAGCAACAGACCGAAATAAAACAAAAGAGCTAAACATGATTTGATATTGTTTTCTCGCTTCTGTCATCTATCATTTGATACTGTTTCTTCACTATTTGACATCTCTCCTCCTTTCGCTGTTTCTACTTTCTTTGTCCAACAATTTTTTTATTTTGCCATTTTTGTATCTTTTTTCATCGTCATTTTACTCGATTTGTACTTTTTATTCCATTTTATTGCCAAATCTGTTTCAAAGCCATTTGTTTGATTTGTTCATCCTCTTCATGTTGATATTGGTTTTCCAACATCCTGCTGTTTCGCCCTTTTTTAATTCCGTTGTACCCCGTTTCTTTTTTTATGTCATCTTGAGTTAATATTGCAGTTTTCACTTTTTATATATCGCCCTTCTTGTAACTTTCTTCTCCCTTTTTATCACTGTTTTCTCCATTCCGTGCCATCCTGTTGATTTAAGGTTGTTTTTCTTATTTTCTAATATTTACACCATTCAGATCCGCACTTCTATTTTACATGCCATCCTGTTGAATTAATTATTATTCTATCTTCCAGCAGTTTCGTCTATTTTGGGCCGTTTTTAATCTCGTTTTATCCTATTTCTCTTTTACGTCGTCCTTTTGATAAAATATTGTTTTTTTCACTTTTTTTATATATCTCCGCTCTCGGACATTTTTTTATACCTTATGTTCCCATGCCATCCTGTCGATGCAATATTTTTCTTCTCACTTTTTGATTTTTAGCACCTTTTTTTGACTTTTTTTATCCCGTTTTCCCAGTACTATTTTCTATCACATCCAATTGATTTAAAATGGTTTTTCTCACTTTTATCCATGCTAACCTGTTATTAAATGTGCCTTTTTACGCCTTTCGATTATCTGCCATTTTGGCTCTATTTTATCTCGACTTCTGTTTTTCTGTCCACCAAATTTCAAGATTCTAGCTTCAGCTGTTTCCAAAAAAAATTGTAATTGTACTTTTAGACCCTTTGAGGGAATCTTTTTCTTCTGGGCCGATAGCGCCCATTTAAAACATCAAATAGTTTATGGTGATAAGCCATCATCATGCAATATTTCAGGATCCTATAAATACATAAAAAACATACATATGTACATTAGGGTTATAATTTTTTTTACATTTTTGCAAATATCAGTTCTCCCAAGGTAAAATCGTGTAGGGCATGGGAAAATATTAAGAACTGCATTTTCAGTTTTTCGCTATCGTTAAAAAAGGTCCCGCGCCTAACGCCATGAAGTTTTCAATGAAAATATTTTTTTATATAGTATTTATATAGTATTTATGTGAAAATACTTTGCTTTTCATGTCATTTGTGCAATCTTTCATACTTTGCTTTTCATGTCATTTGTTCATGTCATGTGTTCCGTTTGTTCTATTAGTATTTATCAAGCGTCGACTCTACATATCGTGTTTTTGAAAAATATTTTTGCCACTGGTATATTCAAAATGAACCATAAGATGTGCAAAATAAGTGTTACAAGAAATGCGAAAATTTGGGGAAGAAACTTCAATAAATGTAAGGAGATTGTAAAAACCAGCAGATATATACCTGATGTTGATACACCATTGCATGACTTAAGCAGAATACCAACAGAAGGCGCTATAATAGGAAGATTTAATGCGTTAGCCATGGTTGCAAGGTACAGAAAGAAAAGGTATATAATTATAGCAGCGGAGCTTTTAAATTTATGGCAGAAGCTTAAACTGGAAGCAATTCGTGTTGATCACGTGAAAGAAAAAATAGATGGTTTAATGCAATATTATAAGAAAGTACTAAAACGTGCAAAACAAATTACCTTTAAAGAACAATTTGATATTACCACTAAAGCAGTGGATTCAAAATTTACATCGGATGCTATTGAAGATATATCCTTTGATTCAGATTCTTCATCAATGATTTATAGTGATCAAGATACTGGCAATGAAACTGACGATGATAGTTACACACCAAGAGGAAGACATAGAATAACGAAAACGTCCCTAAAACCAGTTGTAGACTTAATTAATAATGTAAAAATTAGTTCAAACAAAGCAGCAAAAATTTGTCAAAGTTTGGCTAAGTGTGGAATAGAGATTCCTACGCCATCACAACCTGGAATTTATAAAGCTGTTATAAAATCTTGTGAACAAAAAGAACTGTTTTATATACAAACATTAAGAGATCAAGAATGGTGCTTACATTTTGATGGGAAAAAAATGGCAAAGAAAGAAATTCAAGTAGTGCTAATTAAAAATGAGAGCACCGAGATAAAGTTAGCAGTTCTAGTGCTTGATAATGGGAAATCGCTCACGATATTCAACGGCATCAAGGACACCCTAAATAAATTTAATTTATGGACGTCTATTAAAATGATAATTTGTGACACTACAAGTGTGAATACTGGCGTAAAAAATGGTGTTGTGGCTTTGCTCCAAAATCATTTCATATATATGGGATTGCCCCCACCACAATATATTGGCTGCCAGCATCATGTCCTCGATTTGATATTAAGGCATGTAATGGATGAGTCTTTGGGTGGAAAAACATCTTCTCCGAACATTCCATACCCGTTTATTTCAATTCTTATAAATGATTACGACAGTTTAAAAGCATCTTATAAACAAAGTGAAGTGGTGCTGAAATTGGCTAAAATTAAGTGGAGAGATGACATGCAGTTTTTATACGAACTTTGCCATGCATATAAATATTTCAAAATCAACGGAATGTTCCCATTTATACGTTTTAAAGCATTACCACCAGTTAGCAATGCCAGGTGGAATTCAAGACCAATTTTTCGTATTTTGTCCTTTATCCTTCTTCCAAATTACCAAAAAGTTTTAGAGCCAATATGTGATTTTATTTGTGGCGCATGGTTTGAAATTTGGTTTTCAGACCACTGTTTCCAAGAAACTAATTTTGAAGGCTTAAATGAGGCATTAATAAAATTTACGAAAGCCCACGAGTGTTTCATCAGACATTGGGTACCAACACCATCTGCAATTGCAAATCAACAGCGCAGTAATATATGCGCAGAACGTGGAATTAAATTAGTCCAAGACATATATCCACTTTGTTAAACATCGCGTACACTGAATTTGAAGTTTTTGTCTTTTAATACCTAGTCATAACCATATAATGTTATAATTTTTGTATAGAGTATTTAAAAAAAAAAATTTAAAAAAAAATAAATGCATTTTAGAAATCGCTTTATGCGCGGGACTTTTTTCACCAAATTGAAGTAAAAAATGTGTTTTATTACACTGTATGACAAATTTAAGCTCTTGGTTGCACACATGAAAAAATTAGTATATTCTGAAAGAGGAGGAAAAAATAAAATACACGTGTATCCCACTTTTTCTGCATCAATTCGTATATTTGCAAAAAATTTATGAATATGGTCTTGTATGTTAATACAAAATATGTCTATATAAGTGGTTTTTAACCAAATATATATTCACATTTTTCGCGAAAATACGAATTGATCTAGAAAAACTGGGACACACGGGTAGTTTATTTTTCGACGTAGATTCCGAATATATAGGTCTTCTTCATGTGTGCAAAAGCGTGTTGAACGGTGTTATCAAAACATAATTGGCCGTAAGATAGACCCTTGGGAGAATGACGTCCAAAAAAAGTTATAACCCTAATGTACATACTTATAAGTATAAAATACATACATATGTGCTTTATCAATGTTTCGTGGTGACAAATTTAATATACCACCCACTTTTCAGTGCAGGGTATAAAAACAAATGAAATTCGGAAGCGAGTCCGCATAATTCGTTATTTTAAGATGTTTGGCTAAATAGGAAGCCCGAATCAATAGGTTCTGATAATTCATGAGGTGGCACTGCCCTTTTGCGTAAACTCTTAAAGGTGGTTAAATTTTAAGGGCTAATGTTTAATGTGAACCACTCCTAAACGTCAAGTTTTTTTCTGCATTTTATTTGATATTTCTCAATATCTGACTAACTCAATTTAAACCATGAAAAGATACACAAGCGAGCAACGCGTTAAAATTTTCAGGCTTATTATGAAAATGGGCAACAGTGGATGATCAATTTTCGAAGAAAATCATCTTCAGTGATGAGGCACATTTTCACCTCAGTGGATTCGTCAATAAGCTGAATGAAAATCCTAGAGTAATTGTCAAAAAACCAATGCACCCACAAAGCGGATTATGGGCTGGCGGCGTCGTCAAGCCGTACGAGGGCGGTTCGGAAACTTCTTGTCCTAGCACAAAAAGCGCGGTATAAACAGAAAAAAGTTAAGTGTTTTGGAAACTTCCATCTCTGCTATGAACACATGTTAAATTTTGTTTCGATCTGGCAACTCCTTCATATAGAAACAGGTGTTCACAAAAGACGAATCCTCGATTTTTTTACAATGGAAAAATTAGAAATGCGTGGTGTCATTAAATATTTACATAAAAAAGGTTTATCGGGACAAGAAATTCATAATGATATGGTGAATTTGTTAGGTGAAAGTGCTCCTTCATATGCACCAGTAAAAAATTGGGTTGCTGAATTTAAACGTGGTCGTACAAGCATTGAAGATGAACCACGTAGTGGACGTCCAAAACAGCAACAACAACAGAAATTGTAGCCAAAGTTCATGATATGGTATTAAATGATCGACGAATAAAAGTGCGTGAAATAGCTAATATCATGGGCATTTCAAATGATCGAGTCCATTCAATTTTGCATGAAGAACTACAGATGAAAAAGCTTTCTGCAAGATGGGTGCCGCACTTGTTAACAGTCGACCAAAAACGCATAAGAATGAACATTGGTTCTCCAACATCCTGCTGTTTCGCCCTTTTTAATTCCGTTGTACCCCGTTTCTTTTTTATGTCACCTTGAGTTAATATTGCAGTTTTCACTTTTTATATATCGCCCTTCTTGTAACTTTCTTCTCCCTTTTTATCACTGTTTTCTCCATTCCGTGCCATCCTGTTGATTTAAGGTTGTTTTTCTTATTTTCTAATATTTACACCATTCAGATCCGCACTTCTATTTTACATGCCATCCTGTTGAATTAATTATTATTCTATCTTCCAGCAGTTTCGTCTATTTGGGCCGTTTTTAAAATGGTTTTTCTCACTTTTATCCATGCTAACCTGTTATTAAATGTGCCTTTTTACGCCTTTCGATTCTCTGCCGTTTTGGCTCTATTTTATCTCGACTTCTGTTTTTCTGCCCACCAAATTTCAAGATTCTAGCTTCAGCTGTTTCCAAAAAAAATTGTAATTGTACTTTTAGACCCTTTGAGGGAATCTTTTTCTTCTGGGCCGATAGCGCCCATTTAAAACATCAAATAGTTTATGGTGATAAGCCATCATCATGCAATATTTCAGGATCCTATAAATACATAAAAAACATACATATGTACATTAGGGTTATAATTTTTTTTACATTTTTGCAAATATCAGTTCTCCCAAGGTAAAATCGTGTAGGGCATGGGAAAATATTAAGAACTGCATTTTCAGTTTTTCGCTATCGTTAAAAAAGGTCCCGCGCCTAACGCCATGAAGTTTTCAATGAAAATATTTTTTTATATAGTATTTATATAGTATTTATGTGAAAATACTTTGCTTTTCATGTCATTTGTGCAATCTTTCATACTTTGCTTTTCATGTCATTTGTTCATGTCATGTGTTCCGTTTGTTCTATTAGTATTTATCAAGCGTCGACTCTACATATCGTGTTTTTGAAAAATATTTTTGCCACTGGTATATTCAAAATGAACCATAAGATGTGCAAAATAAGTGTTACAAGAAATGCGAAAATTTGGGGAAGAAACTTCAATAAATGTAAGGAGATTGTAAAAACCAGCAGATATATACCTGATGTTGATACACCATTGCATGACTTAAGCAGAATACCAACAGAAGGCGCTATAATAGGAAGATTTAATGCGTTAGCCATGGTTGCAAGGTACAGAAAGAAAAGGTATATAATTATAGCAGCGGAGCTTTTAAATTTATGGCAGAAGCTTAAACTGGAAGCAATTCGTGTTGATCACGTGAAAGAAAAAATAGATGGTTTAATGCAATATTATAAGAAAGTACTAAAACGTGCAAAACAAATTACCTTTAAAGAACAATTTGATATTACCACTAAAGCAGTGGATTCAAAATTTACATCGGATGCTATTGAAGATATATCCTTTGATTCAGATTCTTCATCAATGATTTATAGTGATCAAGATACTGGCAATGAAACTGACGATGATAGTTACACACCAAGAGGAAGACATAGAATAACGAAAACGTCCCTAAAACCAGTTGTAGACTTAATTAATAATGTAAAAATTAGTTCAAACAAAGCAGCAAAAATTTGTCAAAGTTTGGCTAAGTGTGGAATAGAGATTCCTACGCCATCACAACCTGGAATTTATAAAGCTGTTATAAAATCTTGTGAACAAAAAGAACTGTTTTATATACAAACATTAAGAGATCAAGAATGGTGCTTACATTTTGATGGGAAAAAAATGGCAAAGAAAGAAATTCAAGTAGTGCTAATTAAAAATGAGAGCACCGAGATAAAGTTAGCAGTTCTAGTGCTTGATAATGGGAAATCGCTCACGATATTCAACGGCATCAAGGACACCCTAAATAAATTTAATTTATGGACGTCTATTAAAATGATAATTTGTGACACTACAAGTGTGAATACTGGCGTAAAAAATGGTGTTGTGGCTTTGCTCCAAAATCATTTCATATATATGGGATTGCCCCCACCACAATATATTGGCTGCCAGCATCATGTCCTCGATTTGATATTAAGGCATGTAATGGATGAGTCTTTGGGTGGAAAAACATCTTCTCCGAACATTCCATACCCGTTTATTTCAATTCTTATAAATGATTACGACAGTTTAAAAGCATCTTATAAACAAAGTGAAGTGGTGCTGAAATTGGCTAAAATTAAGTGGAGAGATGACATGCAGTTTTTATACGAACTTTGCCATGCATATAAATATTTCAAAATCAACGGAATGTTCCCATTTATACGTTTTAAAGCATTACCACCAGTTAGCAATGCCAGGTGGAATTCAAGACCAATTTTTCGTATTTTGTCCTTTATCCTTCTTCCAAATTACCAAAAAGTTTTAGAGCCAATATGTGATTTTATTTGTGGCGCATGGTTTGAAATTTGGTTTTCAGACCACTGTTTCCAAGAAACTAATTTTGAAGGCTTAAATGAGGCATTAATAAAATTTACGAAAGCCCACGAGTGTTTCATCAGACATTGGGTACCAACACCATCTGCAATTGCAAATCAACAGCGCAGTAATATATGCGCAGAACGTGGAATTAAATTAGTCCAAGACATATATCCACTTTGTTAAACATCGCGTACACTGAATTTGAAGTTTTTGTCTTTTAATACCTAGTCATAACCATATAATGTTATAATTTTTGTATAGAGTATTTAAAAAAAAAATTTAAAAAAAAATAAATGCATTTTAGAAATCGCTTTATGCGCGGGACTTTTTTCACCAAATTGAAGTAAAAAATGTGTTTTATTACACTGTATGACAAATTTAAGCTCTTGGTTGCACACATGAAAAAATTAGTATATTCTGAAAGAGGAGGAAAAAATAAAATACACGTGTATCCCACTTTTTCTGCATCAATTCGTATATTTGCAAAAAATTTATGAATATGGTCTTGTATGTTAATACAAAATATGTCTATATAAGTGGTTTTTAACCAAATATATATTCACATTTTTCGCGAAAATACGAATTGATCTAGAAAAACTGGGACACACGGGTAGTTTATTTTTCGACGTAGATTCCGAATATATAGGTCTTCTTCATGTGTGCAAAAGCGTGTTGAACGGTGTTATCAAAACATAATTGGCCGTAAGATAGACCCTTGGGAGAATGACGTCCAAAAAAAGTTATAACCCTAATGTACATACTTATAAGTATAAAATACATACATATGTGCTTTATCAATGTTTCGTGGTGACAAATTTAATATACCACCCACTTTTCAGTGCAGGGTATAAAAACAAATGAAATTCGGAAGCGAGTCCGCATAATTCGTTATTTTAAGATGTTTGGCTAAATAGGAAGCCCGAATCAATAGGTTCTGATAATTCATGAGGTGGCACTGCCCTTTTGCGTGAACTCTTAAAGGTGGTTAAATTTTAAGGGCTAATGTTTAATGTGAACCACTCCTAAACGTCAAGTTTTTTTCTGCATTTTATTTGATATTTCTCAATATCTGACTAACTCAATTTAAACCATGAAAAGATACACAAGCGAGCAACGCGTTAAAATTTTCAGGCTTATTATGAAAATGGGCAACAGTGGATGATCAATTTTCGAAGAAAATCATCTTCAGTGATGAGGCACATTTTCACCTCAGTGGATTCGTCAATAAGCTGAATGAAAATCCTAGAGTAATTGTCAAAAAACCAATGCACCCACAAAGCGGATTATGGGCTGGCGGCGTCGTCAAGCCGTACGAGGGCGGTTCGGAAACTTCTTGTCCTAGCACAAAAAGCGCGGTATAAACAGAAAAAAGTTAAGTGTTTTGGAAACTTCCATCTCTGCTATGAACACATGTTAAATTTTGTTTCGATCTGGCAACTCCTTCATATAGAAACAGGTGTTCACAAAAGACGAATCCTCGATTTTTTTACAATGGAAAAATTAGAAATGCGTGGTGTCATTAAATATTTACATAAAAAAGGTTTATCGGGACAAGAAATTCATAATGATATGGTGAATTTGTTAGGTGAAAGTGCTCCTTCATATGCACCAGTAAAAAATTGGGTTGCTGAATTTAAACGTGGTCGTACAAGCATTGAAGATGAACCACGTAGTGGACGTCCAAAACAGCAACAACAACAGAAATTGTAGCCAAAGTTCATGATATGGTATTAAATGATCGACGAATAAAAGTGCGTGAAATAGCTAATATCATGGGCATTTCAAATGATCGAGTCCATTCAATTTTGCATGAAGAACTACAGATGAAAAAGCTTTCTGCAAGATGGGTGCCGCACTTGTTAACAGTCGACCAAAAACGCATAAGAATGAACATTTCTCAAGCTTGTTTGGATCGTTTTCAGCGAAATAAAATGGATTTTAAGCGTCGTTTCATAACTGTTGATGAGACATGGATCCAGCACTATACTCCAGAGACAAATGAACAATCCAAACAATGGACTGAAGCTGGAGGAAGTGCCCCAAAGAAGGCAAAAACACGTCAATCGGCTGGTAAGGTTATGGCTTTTATGGGTTATGGTTTTTTGGGACTTCAAAGGTATTTTATTGATTGACTATCTGCAAAAGGGTAAAACAATAAATTCAGAGTACTATTGCAACCTTTTAGATCAATTAAATGTACAAATTCGAGAAAAACGTCCTGGCTTACAACACAAAAAAATAATTTTTCATCAAGACAACGCACCAGCGCACAAGAGTGTTTTAACAATGGCTAAAATCAACGAATTAAAGTACGAGTTGCTTGACCACCCACCTTATTCTCCTGATTTAGCTCTCAGTGACTTTTACCTGTTCCCACATCTAAAAAATCTTTGCTGGCAAGCGTTTTACCTCAAATGAAGATGCAATTACAGTTGTAAACCACTATTTTGAAGACCTTGAGGAAAACTATTTTAATCAAGGGATATAATTGCTAGATAAGCGTATTGGAGTTTCAGGTTATATTGAAAAATAATCAGATTATATTGAAAAATAAAAATATTTTTGAAAAACTAACTATTCTCTTTCATTGATAGGCTAAGAACTTTCCGAACCGCCCTCGTATTTTTTCCAAAATGAGGCCGGTCAGGCAGTTACTGTGAATGGTGTTCGCTATCGTGAAATGACAACGATTTTTTTATGGCCCGAATTGGAAGATATGAATATGGACGATATGTAGTTTCAACAGGACGGTGCCACTTGCCACACAGCTAACGAAAGCTTCTACGGTTCTTTCTAAATGATCGATTACGTCGTCAACTGTGTACCTGCCACTATCACTACTGTCCATTTCAATGTTCTCTACAACCGTATCTTCGATTCCAAGGCAACCACCCTGTGGGTTAAGCAACTTTTCGAACTGCATTAAATTTGCAGCGGCCTCTTCCAACGGCGACAGAGTCATTTGCCTGAATATGCCTCCTCCAGTGCTATTATCTTCGCACTTATTGTGCATTAGTTCCTTCTTCATTATGAATTTTAAATCCTTCCAAACCTATAAGGATTTAATAAACATTTTATAAAAAAAATTATAAAACAAATTTTACTCTTTGCCAGCCATTGGTGTCTCTTACCGGAGGCCCGCTTGCATTTAATTTTGTTGCAATGGCCTCCCAATCTAATTTGAAATTAGCCGGAACGTGGCCTTTGGAAAACCCTTTTGCCAAACGAGGATTTTTTTCCAGTTCGGAAACTAAAATGTCAAATTGTTTTGTGCTTGTTATTTTCATTGTTATTTATTTTTTGTTTTTGAACTAAACGGGAAGTACCAAATTGCAAAATATGCAAAAAATCAACGTCGCCTCAAAAAAAATCAACGGCTCCTCAAAAAAAAAATCAACGGCGCCTCAAAAATACAAGGCGACAGATATTCTCAAACAACGACTTCACTTCGACTGTTGTATCGACAACGATAATCCCAACCATTCGTCGTTATCGACAAAAAGCAATCACCATAATACGAATGTTATCGCCTCGCTTCAATTCGCGACGATGGCGGCAACCGTAATTGGGCCGAATGGCTCTTTTGCTCGACAAATTCGAAAAGCTTAATAGCCGTGTTATCTCACGTCGTGGCGATGTTAATTGGGCGCCAATATCATGTGATTTGACACCGTTGGACTTCTTTCTTTGGGGTTATTTGAAAGAAAAGGTGTACGTCAATAAGCCAGCAACAATTTAAGAGCTAAGGATGAGATAATTCGCCACATTAACGGTATAGAACCTCAATTATGCCTCAGCGTTATCGAAATTTGGATTATTGGATAAAGGTGTGTCTCAGAGGTCGCGCGCGGCCATTTTGCCTATATTTTGTTCCTTACATAATTGAACCTTACTAATATTATCATAATAAAAAGAAACGACAAAAATTTTCTGAATAGTTTGTGTTCTATTCAAAATCAACCTAGGCCCTTAAAATTTAACTACCCTTTACGATGTCTTAAGTTACTCGTGCAACCCCGTTTTGCTCTGTTTGCTCTTAATTGGCCACTAATCAACGATTTACTCACCATTTATCACTTAATGTGCATTCTCTTTATTTTTTTCAGCCCTATCCAACTTTGGTTCTCTTAGCTCGTGCCAACTCGATTTTTCTTATATAGTTTATATATGATCTTTTGTGCCATAATGTAATTAGCAAATATTTCAAAAATGTTGTGAAAATATTCGTGGTAACACAGTAAACCCGTGAACCCTTTTATATGAATTGAAGGTTACTAATCAGTCCTATGCCAATTTATTTAGCATTTCTGGCGACGCCAGCTATTAACAAGCACAAAACTGTTGCTATGCCGAACCGGTACAAGGTTATATCATTTAATGGGAGCTAGTCACATATACCTTCTGATTGGCAGTCTTACCGACATAAGGCCGACAAAATTCTGATGATGTGAATAGAATTGAGAACAGTAGATTCAGGTACATCGAGAATATGGTTGCAAAAAAACGGGCAACATAAATAAAACATCTGACTGAAATGCTTTAATTTTTAAATTCGTTACAGCATATTTAAGCTACAATATAGCTAGATTGTTTGACGTTAAGCTTTTTCTCACAGTCTAATGTATGTCCACTATTTCTGATGATGTGAATATAATTGAGAACAGTAGATTCAGGTATATCGAGAAAATAGTTGCAAAAAAACGGACAACATAAATAAAACATCTGACTGAAATGCTTTAATTTTAAAATTCGTTACAGCATAATTAAGCTACAATATAGCTAGATTGTTTGACTTTTAGCTTTTTCTCACAGTCTAATGTATGTCCACTTATTTTCCAGCTTTAACATACATGAAACGCCTGGAATCGCTAAATGTCTCCAAAAACAATCTTAAACGTGTCCCCCAGCACATATGTGAATGTTCCCGCCTCAATGAATTGAATATCACGGATAATACCGAAATCTGGCATATACCGGAGAGAGTCTCCTACATGCCCTCCCTACAGATGTTATCCGCCGATCGTAAGTTTTTGCCAACAATTTCTTATATTGAATTTAACCTAATATTGAATTTCCCCTTTAAATTTTTAGGTTGCTCCTTGATTTATTTACCCGCAGCATTGGCCAAATTCATCGATTACCTGAGGATCTTCAACAATGCTGCCATCACTCACATACCGATCATCTATGAGAAGTTCTATCAGAATTATTACGAGACGCCGACAAAAGCACCAAACATGTATGATCGATCGTATGCCAAGTATTTATTATTTTGTTTTATTGTGGCAGTAGGTTACTCGTATTTGTTTTACTTGAGAAGTTTTCATAGAACGTACGAGGCTCGCTATTTATAGCGTGAACCCTGCCAAATCTCAGTGCTGCCAAAATAATATGTCCACCTAATTTTTAGCGCGATTCGTATCATTTTCTATGATTAAAAAACTTAATGCATTTTGATCGATTTTAAATGGAACACGTTCTTGTTTCTCTATATTTTTTATATGTATTCTGAAGCATTTTAATCGAGCTCAATTGACACACTCTGAATTTTAATTGATATAATCAATATTCAAAAATTTATAATTTCTGATTTTCTGTAAATGTGTTCTAAATTTCAAATGAATGTGCGGAATTTTTAATATATTTTCTAAATTGTGTGTGTTCTGACTTTCGATTATAATTTCAAATTGCAATGAATCTCTTTTGAAAATGGTATAGATAATAATTTTTCAATATAGTGTTTTTTGGTAAAAAACTAAGCACAGGGATTTATCCGTCATGTAATGGGTTACTAAAATGCGAGCGCAGATCCATAATTGACTTTTCCAACTTCCCTCGTAGTTATATAAAATACAACACTGCTCCCATCAAGTACCATCTGTTAATAGACTACTGTCAAGTTTTGAGAGAGTTCTGTCATTTACTTTGTATTTCAATATAGTGTCTTTTGGTAACTAAAATGCGAGGGCAGATCCATAATTCCGTGACTTTTCCAACTTCCCTCGTAGTTATATGAAATGCAACACTGCCTCCATCAAGTACCATCTGTTAATAGAATGCTGCCAAGTTTTGGGAGAGTTCTGTCATTTACTTTGCATTTAACAGCTGTTCAAAATATACAGGGTGTTCGTCGGGAAGGTATACTACTTTGTTTGTTTATACTTTTTGATTAAATGAAAGAAAATGGATCTTATATTGATAAATGTTTTATTTAGGGTCGGGAATTGTGTATTCAAGGCCTCTGTTAGCCTCACAAATGCGAGCCCTTTTAAGACAGTTTTCATTTCATTCAGCAACACTTTCTTAAGCAGCAGTAATGTTTTAAGCTGATCTTGCAGTACGTTGTGGTCCATGCTTGGGTCTATCACCTACAGACCCTCTTTCTTCGAAATCATTCACTACACATTAAAAAGTGTGTTTCGTTGGCACGTTATTTCTCCCAAAACTTTCACGTAACTTTCTCGTCGTCACAGTAATCAATGATTAATTTTGCCAAATATGAACTGTCCAGACTAGTGTTTACCAAAGTGGCGGCAAAACAAAGTAGAATACCTTACCGGCGGGCACCCTGTACAACCACGTGGGTTTTGCTAAAAAGGGAAAAAAACTAAATTTCGAGTGTTCATTAAACATTAGATTTTACGGGAAAACCCGTCAATCAAACCAAGGCAATTAAATTTTGATAAACACCATCGAATTTAATGATAGAAAGTGTTTTACTGACTTTCGTCGTGGTCGCACAAGTACAAATGACGATGAACGTTCTGGACGGCCAATTGAGTTCAAAACACCCGTAAATGTCGGAATATCCACAATATGGTGTTGGCCGATCGAAGAGAAAAATGTGTGAGATTGTTGAGGCCATACGCATTTCATATGGCAGTGTGCTTTCGATTTTACAAGATCAGTTGGGTTTAAGAAAGCTGCCTGCAAGTTTCGTGCCGCGATTGCCATTTCATAAAGGTAATGCACGAATGCAGTCTCAATTGCAAAGTATCATAAATTGGGTTCCAATTGGTCCGCCATATTTTCAGGAGTAAGCCCTGCAGTGACTATTTCCAAACCTAAAGAAATGTCTCGGTGGAAAGTGGTTCAGCTCCAACGATGACAAACAAATGCCTATTTTTTTTTTTTGGGAAGGAAATCAAAAATTGGAGAAACATTGGACTAAAATTGAGCTAAAAGGAGATTATGTTGAAAAATATATTTTATTGGCACAGAAAAACTTTGTTTTATTCGAAATGTCACGGAATTATTGATTATTGATTTGAATGGATTTGAATGGTTTTGAGGGATTTGGTCCTTTAGAGAACATCGGTCTATTTAAAGAAACTATCTGAGAACGTTGTTCTGATGTGGGGCTACATTATCAAAAACGAAAACAAGTTGATCGATACACATATTCTGACTTAATGAACCAGTAATTAAATTAAGAAATAATTAAATCGTACCACAATGACCACAAAATTGTACCAAATGTAACGTGATTGTTCCAAAATTATTATTTTGGTTCGTACACTAGATCCCAAGTAAAATGGAACAAAAGTATATGCCTATTTCAAGGAGGATCACAAGGGAACCTTTTCAGCGCCTTTTAGTTGCTCAGCTACAACAACCGCACAAGCACATACAAAACTGAGCATTGACTTTACGGATCGGGCATAAATTTACTGGAAAGTGAGCTGCCACCAAACTAAACCTCGAGATCTGCTCAAATCTTGTCCGTTGGCCAAGTAATTTAGTACTCGTACTCCAAATAAAATTGATATCCTTGTATTCCTGTCTGGTCTAAAGATCTGTTTTAATTGAAATAACCGCAGGGGTTCAAATCTATGGTTTAACGTAGGGGCACTCACAAAACTTTATTTGTACGCTGCGTTTTTTTAATCCCTCCACCGAAGTGTGGATGATATACTGAATTTGTCATTTACTTTGCCACACCACGTAATATTGTTCGCAGACCCTATAAAGTATTATTGCTCGTCGTAAAATTCTTCTAAGACAATTTAGCCATGTCCATTAGTGTGTCAGGAACCTGAAATTTTGCAACTTGCTGACTGTTGGTAATAAGCTGTTAGGCAAAATCGATCCACGTGGGAAAAGTTTTCATTTAAGTGACTCGAGATACCTCGAAAACATTTTTTAAGAATTTGCTTAACAAGTTACAATTTTTTGTGGGCGAACAATAATTTAAAAAGAGCAAAGTTGCTAGACGTTTTGGCTCATGTAGCTCAAAGAATATCCCGCATGGCCAGGAAGGCCGATCAATAGTTAATATGGACACAAATTCACTCAAAAGAAAACGAATTTTGCTACAAATCCATATGTGAGAGCGCATAGAGAAAGGGACCTAAGGGTAATAAAATCAATTTTATTTTTTTTTTCATTTTTTTTTTTTGTTGTGGACAACATCTGAGCATCGAATGAGACCGATCCCATGCACCAAAAGTGTTCCCTCCCAGAGATATGAGCGTTTTATGAACGTGAAGTCGACGATTTTAAGCGCAAATAGAAAGGGACCTAATCTTTAAAATGGCTCTCCTGAACAAAACTGGTTTTTAACCTTAGGTCCCTTCCTATTTTGCGCGTCACATATATAGATTTATATTACAGTTTTGGCTGAGGTAAGAGAAAACGGATCTTTCTTGGCCTCTGTAGCGTTGGGACGATGGGAGGTATATTAAGTTTGGCCTGGTCGAACTTAACGACGTTTTTTCATGTTACTTTAATAATTTAAAAGCATTACCATTTTAAGTGGGAAATATGTTTTGGTATATTTCGTTGGTCTTCAAAAACTATTATGCTTAATTCATGGTCAGATTGAAGACAATTTTTCTGTTAAAAATGCATTCATTAGAAAACAAAATATTGAAAACACATAAAAGTATTATTTGATGATATTTTATCACGAAAATCAAAATGATGCTATTGCACTGGAATTGTCATAGACAGAACTAATTTCCAATTAATCTTTTCCCTCTGTTAATGAGTCTTAAGAATGTCTTCGTACCCCATGAGTATGAGTAATAATCGTTGATCATAGCGTATACGCCACCAGGACTGCAGCTTTTGTAATTTCTCTTTTCATTCCTTTCTTCTACAGACCAGTAACACACGACGATTTCTTTTGGGTCGTCGAAAAGGAAACATTCACCAAATTGCTGCTGCCCATTGGAACCCGAAAAATCTTCCCAATACCATCCAAAGAGAATCAGGTAACACTCTATGACGACTGTTTGAAAGCCCTAGAGCATCTTAATCGCCTCTCACCGTTCTATGAGAACAAGGTGCTCAAACGCATACTGCCCGAAAAGTTTATGGTTGATCACATACGCAATGGGCCGATTGCCCGATGTACGGTATTCAAATGCTCCAATCCATTGTTTACTACCTACTACTTTATGGTGGTGAAAAGGTGAGTTTTATTTTAAATCGCAATTTTGAACATTAAATAAGCGTTTCTTTTTTTTCGGTTGGCGGACGAAATTAGGCGTGGCAGTAGATCCCGTCAACTGTTTACCTGCTACTTTTGCACCCAGTTCTGCGCCAATGTTTGGCTGAATGATAATAACAAGAAATACTATTGCGTCGATTGGGAGATATGCGACGATTGATGTTCGCAGGGAGCGAGTTGTAAGGACTTCCTGCTCAGCTTCCTTTGTTTGTAGACAAAATAAAGTACAATTAATGTGGTTTTTCTTTTATAAGGAATTGTGTATAATTTGTTTATCTTTACTTAGGTTAGAAAATTAGTGTAAACTTAATAGAGAAATATATTTTTTAATATATATATATGGAATCATTAGCAAATCTATGCTGAACAGTCTTTTTATGTTTTCTATTTCTATGTACAATTACAATTTAGCTTTACTTCACTGACGTTTGATCCATAAATTCTTCTCTGACGTGAATGAACTGATCGAGTAGACAGTTTTGGGCCTCTTCAAAAGCCTTTGGACAATCAACGCCACCTTGACCCATTTGCCAGGCATCGACATACCGGGCGTCCAAATTTCGGTGAGGCCTACAAAGAAAATATGTGCAATGTTTTGCAAAAGTTTCTGGAAATTTCCTGAGGGACACTTACGTTAAGAAGCGATGCAATAACTCTGCATATAGTCCCTGATGTTCGTGAATTTGAGCATTTTCGCATATGGCCTTTAGCAGACATGCTCGTCCATTCATGCCCTGACGATCCATAAAATGCTCGGCTGTTTCAAATAGAAATAGCTGAGCTTCATCAGTCTGTTCGCCATCGGGCCGCTGAGCGTTGGATTCTAAAAAGGGTGACACCGCAGTAGGATTATTGTGAAAACTGCGTCTCTGCCATCGTTCCCACCAATAGTAGGGTCTTGCTGGCACTGGAAATTGAGCTTGGAGATTATAGAGGGTCACTAGTTGCCGCCAGGGCTTTTTATCCTGTAGGTTAACAGGAAAGGCAATGCCGCAACTGAGCTAAAACGGGAAAAAAATAAAAAAAAATTGAATATTAAAGGGGACATGGATAATCGGAAGAGGAATAATTAAGTTTTTGTTGATGAATAACAAAGAACCCACAATTGGTTAACTCGTATAAAAAGTAATTTTAGAGATTTTTCGCAAACCTTTTTTCTAAATTATTAACATTTGGTTTTCTCAAAACTAAAATTCTCCTGGACAATGCACGGAATAGATATTCCAAAATTTGTGGGTTAAATTAATCTCCCGCTTAATTGCCGTTGCGGTGAGTTTGAAGCAAAACTGGAATCTGTAGTGTGAAGCTTTAAGTATATTTCTTCTGTCTATTAAATTAAAATATACTGAAAGTGTCAATATACTGGGTGTGTCACAATAAGAAATTCAGATAACTTTTTTATATTTTTTTTATTGCATAGAAAATAACTAATTGTGTTTGAAGAAGACCTCCATGCTCATCCACGCTAGAGTGACATCTGAACAGAAAATTATTAATTGTTGCGTAATGGTTTGAGGTTGGATCGCTTCAATTATTTTGTTATTGAACTGCATCAATTCAGTCAAATTCCTTGATTTTGGTTTGTTGTTGTTGTTGTAACAACAATATATTTATTTTGAAGTCTTGTTCGTCTATGGGGAATCTGCTTGGATATCCAGGTGGAGGAAACGTGCCATTTGAACTGGAAGCGTCCACAGAGACCTGGGGGTCAGCTGAGTGGGCTTGGCCGGACAATTGAAGAGGTGCAGTACATCATGTGGTCCCTGATGGCAGGCGGGACAGATGTCCGGAACGTTAGCATCAATTCGTGCCCAGTAAGAATTGAGGCGGCTGCACCATCCAGATCTCAGCTGCGCCAGAACCACACTCGTCTGCAGAGGTAGTACCTTCTCCTCAGGTGAAATCTCCGGGGGATGTTCCCCTAGCACTACATTCACACGGTAGCTGGATACTGCTGTTGTTCAAACCTACCTGATAGTTTCGATGATCTAAAGGTTCTCTCTTATACCGCTGGACCTCTCTCTCTAGATCATGAAGATCGTACCTGTTCAGCCTGGGTATAGGCATCCTGTTCAAGAGGTGGTTAGGATGACTGCTGCGAAAACACCCTAGCAGGTATTGCTTAGACAACAGGAAATTGTGTCTGCGCACGGTAAGGACCTTCGTCTCCTCATGTAGATGGTCATAAGACATAAGAAGACACCCTGTTGATGTTCTAAAGGCGGCATTCTGGCAAGTCTGAATTTTCTTCCACTGCGTCGTACTCACGTTCGCCGACCATACAGGTGCTGCGTAGTTTGCTACAGACCGACCTATCGCTTTGTAAGAGGTCAACAAGGTTTCTTTGTCGGCTCCCCAAGTACTGCCGGCAAGTGACTTGAGGACCACGTTCCTACTTTTAAGTTTATCGCAGATAGCTGTAGCATGTGCAGAGGATCTAAAAAGGCTGTCCAATGTGACCCCAAGGATTTTGGGGTAGTTGGTGGTCGGGATGTTGACTTCGTCGACTTTCACTTTGAGCGACAACCGCACCTCTGCGGTCCAAGCAGTAAACAGTTTGGCTGATGATTTGGAGGCGGATATTTTCATATTCCTCGCAGTGAAGAAACGTGCTAAGTCAGTGAGGTAACAGTTGATTTTCTCGCAAATGTCATCCACTTTAGGTCCTGACGCCAGAATTGTGCAATCGTCAGCGTACGACACAATTTCAACGCCGTCTGGTGGTGCAGGAATTTTAGAGAGGTAGATGTTAAACAGAGCCGGGGATGAAACTCCACCCTGGGAAACTCCTTGTTTAACTCTACGGGGCTTCGACTTTCTGTCTCTAAATTCTACATATGACAGGCGCCCACACATATAGTTTACGACCCAACGTTTCAAACTGGGCGGAAGGGACGTTTCTTCAATGTCCTCGAACAGAGTGGCATGATTGACCGTGTCGAAGGCTTTTGTAGGGTCAAGAGCCACGAGGACCGTCCTGTCGTTAGGCTTGTTCTGGTTAAGGCCGCGACTTATACGTGTGGTGATGGCGTGTAAAGCAGTTGTTGTGCTGTGCTGCTTGCGGAATCCATGCTGATGATCAGCACTAGGAAAGTGTTCGATCAGGCTGGGGAGGAGCAGTGCTTCAAGCGTCTTTGCTACTGGAGAAAGCAAGGAGATCGGCCTGTACGAATCTCCTTTACTTGCGTCTTTGCCTGGCTTCAGTAGCGGAACCACTCTGCCCATTTTCCAGGCATCGAGAACTTCGTGAGTGGCTAGCGACAGATTGAGCACTTTGGTCATGTACTCTACTCCCAGGGGTGTAGAGTACATGGTGCCTCTTCGACTCGGAGTGCGCGGATACGACGCAAGACTCTCCTTTTCGCCTTATCACTCTCTGGGTGCTCAATAAAAAACCGGTTAAAATAACACGCGCACCGCTTCGGATCTGTCACTGTTCTATCACCGAACGTGACAGCTGTCCGATCATCCTTCCTTACAGGGTTAGAGAGTGATTTGACCATTGTCCACAACTTACCAATTCCGAAACTCAAGTTGCACTGCTTTATGTGGTCTAGCCATTTGTTCCGCTTAGAGTTGAGATACCTAATTCTAGGGTCAGTAGGGTTGGAGCGACGAATGTCATCACGCTCGTCTGCGAGTCCCGCTGCCTCTGCTGGGAAGTTTGGTCGTACTTCGGGTATTCGACCAGCAGGGATATGGCGAGCGGCTGCTGCGTTAATGATGGCCCGGAACTTTTTCTCGGCTACCCGAACGTCCGACGGAATAGCCAGATTATTAAAGCTGCGGTTGGTGGCTTCTCTGAAGGCCTCCCAATCAGCATTTTTTTGATTGAGAAACGTACGGCGTTCAGAGGTTATGAAATCGGGTGGTCTATTTATGGAGAGGTGGTCCGATTCAGTGAGATGACGGGTTGCCAGGGGATGTCGTTGATCAGGCCAGGCGATGCCAAAGTGATGTCTGGCGAGCTATGGCAATCGCCCATAATCCGCGTGGGGGCGTCCTCATTCACTGTGCAGAACGTAGAGCTATCAATTTGCTCTGCCAAAGCTATGCCCCTCTGGTCGTTGTCTAGGAGAGAATGCCACAGTTCGTGGTGAGCATTAAAGTCTCCTAGGACCAAGCGGTTATTGCCTTGTAGCAAATTGCTAATGTCTGGCAGATAACGCGGGGCACAGCTACCAACCGGCGGGATGTATACGTTGTACAGCTCTATTTCGGCAGTTCCAGACTTGACTGCTACCCCCATACATTCTATGTATGGGTCTCTAGAGTCAAGCTCAGGCGAAATAGGTCTGTACTTCACAGTATGGTGTAACAGGAAAGCAAGTCCCCCACCTCCACTTCTGGTGCGATCCTTACGTAGCACGTTGTATCCGTCACAACTGTGCAGGCTGCAGGTGGCATTCAGCTTAGTTTTTTGGATCGCGGCGTCCATGATTTTTCTCCGATTCTAAATTCTATGACCTCACTGATTTTGTTGCGTAGGCAATTACAATTAAATTGCAAAATTGATGCACTGTCAGGAGTGGCAACAGCAATCTGTGGTGTAAGATGCTGTATGTGTTGATGCTGTTGCGAGGGCGACTGCGGGGGAGTCTCGTAGTTGGATGATGATGACGACGATGATGACGACGACGACGACGAAAAAAACAATAACTTCGTTGATACAGCATGAGGCAACAAAGTCTGCTTCGCTATACTCCCTGAAGTGGTTCAGACCTGAACAGCTCCTGAAGTGCACCCACTCCATGCAACGATTACACCTTACAGACGTAGCACGATGGTGTATTCGGTTCTGGCAAACCGAGCAGATCCAAGGTCAGGGGTTTTGTTCGATCCCGGCTCGTACCAGTAGTATTCGGAGCAGGCATTCCGGGAAGTGCTGCTCCCACGACGAAAAAATGGACGAACAAAGACATATATTGTTGAGGTGAATGCCCCTGGCCGAAGAGTTCCGGGTCAATCCGGTACATAGAACCGGCAGTCGCGGAATTGTTAATTTTGGTTTGTAAAAAGGCCTGGTGTAGTCAGGCGACCTGGGGGCCAGGGGCTTTCTGGGTATTACTTTGTTTGGAAATTTTCGTTGGAGCTCCGCCATAACCAGTTTGGTTATATGTGTAGTTGCTTTATCTTGCTGGAACCGAATACTGTTAAATCGGATACGTCTTCGGCGCAGTTCTAGGTAAAAAACTTCTTCAACATCTTTAAATAACAATCCCCAATGTTATCTTAAAAGAAGTATATTGCGCACCACACAGTAACTTCTGGGTGCAGTTTCGTCAAAAACTTCCTTCTAAAATCCCTTTATACGGAAATGCAGGACTGCAAAGCATGGTACCACTGCTCAACCCTATATTTTTTTTGCTATACGGGTTGCTATATATATTTCTGGCCTAGGCAACATAAGTGACATTTCCATTGGAAAGTTTGACATTTTTAGAATAAACGTACTCAGAACGTTTTGACGTATGACCACCAATTGTGTTGTTTACAGTGACTTGAAAAAATCAATTTCGCAAAAAAATGGAATAACTCGTAAACATTTTCGTGCGATCATTTTTCACAACTTTCGATGTGGATTATCTTGACAAGAGTGCATCGATGAACTTTAATCTTTGTATGTCGATGAAGCATATAGCTTGCTTAATGAATTCAATCGTGGCCGACGATCGCTCAAAGGCGAAGGTCGTCCAAAAACGGCCGTTGTGCCAGAGAACATTGATGCCGTGCGTGAACTGATAATGCAAGATCGTCATGTGACATACCGTGAGATAGAGGCATCCTTAGGCACTTCTTCCACCAGCATACATTCGATATTGCATGAACACTAGGGCGTACCTCAAAAAAAAAGTTCGCCGTACACCTTCGAATATGAAGTATTATTGAAAGGTAGTTTCAAAAAAAAAATTTTATTTTTTTATGCCGAACTTAGGGGTCGCGCTTTTACATTTTTCTATATAACTTCTGCATTTATAAACGGATTTGTGATACATCGATGTTTTTGTCTCGACGAGGCCGATTTTTTTGTCTTTGAAGCCATTGAGCTCAAGCACCCCCTTCTGGTACTTACCCATCATATCTCAGTTGCTACTAGCCTAATGTACCACTCTAATATC
This sequence comes from Hydrotaea diabolus, assembly GCA_963513945.1. Taxonomy (NCBI): domain Eukaryota; kingdom Metazoa; phylum Arthropoda; class Insecta; order Diptera; family Muscidae; genus Hydrotaea; species Hydrotaea diabolus. The sequence goes on along the minus strand of OY740720.1, from coordinate 104,157,278 downwards.
AGAAAATTAAAGCTCGCGCGGGGTGCTTGAGCTCAATGACTTCAAAGACAAAAAAATCGGCCTCGTCGAGACAAAAACATCGATGTATCACACTTTAAAATCCGTTTATAAATGCAGAAGTTATATAGTTATATATATGTAAAAGCGCGACCCCTACGTTCGGCATAAAAAAATAAAAAAAAAAATTTTTGAAACTACCTTTCAATAATACTTCATATTCGAAGGTGTACGGCGAACTTTTTTTTTACTTGTAACCTGGTACGCTCTTTCATTGAACACCCGACCGTAAAAAAAACTTTGTTTGACAATCGCTCAAAAAAGGCTCGTGTCGATTAGTGCAACGACATTTGAAAAAAAAATACGATCGCGGTGTTTCAAAAGGCGTTTATAAGATCGTTACAGGAAACGAACTATGGATCTATACGTATGAGCCCGAAACAAAACAGCAATCGACCGTGTAGGTCTTCGAAGAAGAGCCAAATCCAACGAAAGTTGTTCATGGAAGAAGCCTGTTTCTTCGGCAAAACTGGTCATGTGGCGGTCAACGTAGGACGGTCAATTCTGAGTGGTACACCACAATTTGTTTTCCTGAAGTCTTCGGAGAAATTCGAAAAACGAACAAGAGAAGACGAATCATTTTGCACCACGACAATGCGAGCTCTCACATATCGACTCAAACCAGAACCTTTTTGGCCGGCCAAACGTCGAATTGGTGAGTCATCCGCCGTACAGCCCTGACGTGGCACCCAATGACTTCTTTTTATTCCCGCACATCAAGAAAAAAATGCGTGGTCAACGATTTTTCCTCGCCAGAAGATGCTGTTGAAGCTTTCAAAAACCGTGTTTTGGAGGTGTCTCAATCGGAGTGAAAAAAGTGCTTCGACAATTGGTTTGAGCAAAAGTTTGATGCAAAAGTGTTGAAATCATGCTGGAGAATACTTTGAAAAACAATAAAACCATTTTTGATGATAAACATTCGCATTTTCATTATTAGGTGAGAAATATATATAGTAGCCCTCGTATGTGTAGTTGCTGCATCTTGCTGGACCCGAATGCTTTTGAATCGGATACGTCTTCGGTGCAGTTCTGGGTAAAAATACTCCTTCAATATCTTTAAATAACGATCCCCAATGTTTTCTTGGAAGAAGTATGGTCCCACAATGCAGCTTGAAGAAACTGCGCACCACACAGTAACTCGTTCTTGTTTACATCGTCGTTTAGATCAAAATGCGCCTCATTAGACAAAAATAAGCAATTTATCAAGCAGATGTCTTCCTTGGCCATTTTAATAATTTTTTTTGGCAAAATTTTATTAGATTAGGCAAATACCGAGGGTTTAGCTTGCTTGCTGCTAACAGCAATTTGCGCTGATAAGTTTCGAGTCGAATTGACAATGCTTCAGCTGCGATGATGTCTTGAACCCGAACATGGGAGTCGCCATGGTATGGTCCTCGAGCGATGCTTCAAGATTTGACAAACATGTTTACCAGCCTTATATCGGTGCATATACTCAGGAGAAGTTCCGCAAAGCTCCATTCTAAAATCCCTTTATATGGAAATGCAGGACTGCAATGCATGGTACTCGTACCTCTGCTCAACCCTATCCTCTTTTTGCTATATCAAGCATTTATTTTATCTTAATACGTACTATCCTTCCAAATAAAATAATGAATAAGCCGATTGCTCACACAGAAAAAAGGTTATTACGTTTATTAAACTTTAGTTATGGAATTGCGAATTTTCGCAAACAACTTATGTTAGTTAGAGGCTGTGATATGAAACTTCATTTCTTTACCAAGTCGGACATTTATTCAAAAAACTTGCTTGACTCCATTAAAACGAAAATCATAAATTAATTTTTAAGATCCATAGATATAAATATTGGTATTTTATGCAAACAATCTGTAGTTACCTTAAAAATGCCAGCATTTTCGAATAAAATGAAACGCTTTTTGCGGCGATGCTCCCTCCAATTGGTTAAATTGACGCCTGGCATTGTAGGATCCAATGAATCGAAAGCAATCACAACAATTGATGGGATCGCCATCCAGAGCAAAATGTACACACTGCAATGAGAAAAATGTATGCAAGTCAATTAAAAATGTTCAAAGCAGGTCAAGGAAGGCTCTTTATAATTTGCTGATGTTGAGGCACTTGGACACCACGGAAGTAGAGTACATGACTCAATCTGTCGCTTGCCACTCACTTAGTTCCCGATGCCTGGAAAATCGGCAGAGTGGTACCGCTGCTGAAGCCAGGCAAAGACGCAAGCAAAGGAGAATTGTGCAGGCCGATCTCCTCGCTTTCCCCAGTAGCAAAGACGCTTAAGGCACTTCTCCTTCCTAGCCTGATCGAACACCTTCCATTCGCTGATCATCAGCATTGGTTTCGCAAGCAGCATAGCACAACAACTGCTTAACACGCCATCACCACAAGTATAAGTCGCGGCTTTAACCGGAATAAGCCCAACAACAGGAAGGTCCCCGTAGCTCTTGACCTTATCAAGGCCTATGACACGGTCAATTATGCCACTCTGTTGCAGAACATTGCAGAAATGTCCCATCCCCCTAGTTTGAAATGTTGGATCGTAATCTCTATGTAAGGGCGCCAGTCATTTGTAGAATTACAGTCGAAGCCCCGTAGCCCAGGGAGTTCCCCAGGTTGAGGTGTTATCTCCGACACTGTTTAACCTCTACCTCTCTAAAATTCCTGCACCTGCAGACGGCGATAAATTTTTGTCGTACGTACATGATTGCACAATTCTGGCGTCAGGACCTAAAGTGTCTCCTGTCTTCTGAGGACCATCTGCTCATGCAGATGGATGCCCCGCTTATTCTGGTATTTCTTTGTTTCAGTGTTTGACAAAATCAACCCTGGTGCACAATTGAGCAACGCGTTAAGATTGTTGAAGCCTTCTACGAAAATATGCGTTCAAATCAAAATTTATTTCGTGCACTTCGTAATTTTTTTGGGTCAGCATAATCGACCCAATGTGTCAGTGGATTCGTTTAAAAGCAGAACTGCCGCGAGTGAAAAGCCAATGCATCTACAAAGGGTGACTGTTCAGTGCGGTTTATGGGATGGCGGAGTCATTGGGCCGTACTTCTTTTAGAATGAGGCCGGCCAAGCACATACCGTGACTGGTGTTCTCTTTCGCGAAATGATAAGGGACTTCTTGCGGCCCGAAAATGTAGGATGTGGACCTTGACTATATGTGGTTCCAACCGGATGGTGCCAGTTGCCACACAGTCCATGAAACAATGGCTCTTTTGCGTGAGAAATTCAATGGATATTAATTGGCCACCACGATCATATGATTTGACGCTGTTAGACTGCTTTATTTGGTATACTTATATTTAAATGAACAGTGTATAAGCCAAGAACTATTTTTGAGATAAAGGATGAGATAATTCCGCACATTAACGACATTAAACCTTCATTATGTCTCAAAGTCATTGAAAATATGGACCATCGCATTAAGGTATGCCACCGAAACCGTAGAGAGCATTTGGCCGATATTTTCTTTTACACATTATTAACATAAATCCTTTTGTCACAATAAAAAAAATATTATAAAATCATACGTAAACATTTGGCTTTATTTATAATTAACAGCGTGCGTTTTAGTTGGACCACCCTTAATATTAAAGTTGTGGCTGAGATTAAGGACGGGCGAACGGGCCGAAAGCACACAAAAAAATTACATTTTTTGGCTCTTTAGTAGGGTAGGTTTTTTAACTACGTTTTTACTAGTTCTTACATAGATTCAACCTAAACAATTACGACTTCGTTCTTGCTCAGATTTTGAATTTACGCCTTTTATGATTGGGTATGATGGAAATGTTACCCAATGTGCTTTTCTGCACCAACACTTTTACAACATTTTACACTTTTCGCATTTTCTAAGGGACCAGTAGCCAACCATGGTTAAGTCGCGCTATTTAAGAGTTTTCCAATTGTAGTCCTATCGATTTAGAAACTAAGTCTGTGAGCTGTAATGTTAATAATATTTTGCAAAGTTAATAATTATTGACCAGTTACCCGAACTGACGGAAGTGGAACATTTTGATTTATATTTTGTCCCATTTTGATTGGAGCCCGAGTCAATTCGAAGTCCACAGATAAAATCCGATCTTGCTCAAATACAGGCGTACTGGCCAGGCGAGTTAAAATCTCATTGTGAAAATATGTTTCTTAAATTTAACCTATTTTACGTAGAAAAGATTGTTTTTGTTCTTTGCGATAATTTATGATAAAAAAAACAGGCTCTTCAACACATTTCAAAAATTTTATTGCGGGATCAGCTCACCACATAGATTTAAATGCCGGAAAAATGCATGAGCGCAAGACAAAATTGTATAAAATATCTTATATAGGGTGATCGGGTAATTTGAAAGGACATTTTATGGCATTTATTTTTTGAATATAATCTCCTTCAAATGTTGGCCGCAACTATGCCTCAGGGTTTCCATACTAAGGGTCCAATTTTGGATGACTCGTTTGAGCATTTCGACTGGTACGGCTTTAATGACACGCGTAATGTTGGCTTCCAAAACCCGAATCGTAGCTGGTTTGTCAGCATAGACTTTGGACTTTACGTAACCCCCACGAAAAAAGTCTAAAGGTGTGATATTACTCGATCTAGGCGGCCAACTCACCTGTCTATAACGTGAAATTAGCTGCTCTCAATAGATCCATTGTTTGAGCAGCGGTATGGCATGTGTCACCGTCCTGTTGAAACCAAGTGTCGTCAAGATTACGGGCTTCAATTTCAGGTAGCATAAAGATCGATATCATGACGCGATAGCGAGCACCATTCACGGTTACGTTCCGGCCATCAGCATTTTTGAAAAAATATGCACCCATGATTTCACCAGCTTATAACCCGCACCAAACCGTGGTTGTCTCTGGGTATAATGGCACCTCTTGAACCTGTTCTTCTTGTTTTTCAGCCTTAATGCGGCAATTTCCTTTTTGACTTTGCCGTTGAGCCAGTAATTGGCCTCATCACAAAACAAAATTTTGGTCGAAAACAGAGGATCTTCCCTCATTTCCATAATACAGTTGCCAACATTTGAAGGTAATATTTTAAAATAATAAATGCCATAAAATGTCTTTTCAAATTACCAATAAAGATTCTACACTTGATTTGAAGTTTTATATTTTTTTGTTATAATAAAATACCTCTAGATTGATCACACTATATAACTCAAAATTGTCTTCAATATACGGCGACCGCAAAAGTAACTGGCTTAACATAAAAAGAACCGTTTTTTTGGAATTATTATTATTTATTTTTCAACATAATCTCCTTCCAACTCAATACACTTCATCAAACGTTTTTCAAGTTTTTTAATTCCATCCGAAAAATAAGATTTTTCAAGACCTTGAAAATATGCCTCAGTTTCAGCAATAACCTCGCTATTAGACGAAAATTTTTAGCCACCAAGAACTTTTTTTTAATTTGGAAACAAGAAATAATCAGAAGGAGCTAAATCTGGACTATATGGTGGATACGGAGCAATTTCAAATTCGGCCAGTTTTTGTTGAGTTAAAACTGCAGTGTGTGAAGGAGCATTATCTTGATGAAAAAGAACTTTTTTTTCTAAATGCGGTCGTTTTATCTTGATTTCTTCACTCAACCGATCCAATAATGCACAATAATATTCACTATTTATAGTTTTTCCTTTCTCAAGATAATCAATAAATATTATACCCTTTGCATCCCAAAATACTGTGGCCATTACTTTTCCTGCTAACTTAACAGTTTTCGCCTTCTTGGGACTACTTTTACCAGCTTCTATCCATTGTTTTGACTGTTGTTTGCAGTCTGGGATGTAGTGATGGATCCATGTTTCATTAACAGTTATGAATCTGCGCAAGAACTCTATTGTATTACGCTGATAATTCGCTAAAAGCTCCTCGGAAAGTCAACAAACGCGGCACCCATCTTGCGGATAGCATTTTCATGTGGAGTTTATCATGTAAAATACTCCAAACTTGTTTTTCGTGTGTTTTAACAATATCAGCAAGTTCTCTGAGCTTTATTCGTCTGTCTTTAGTCACTTCATTAAATATTTTTCTAATGTTTTCAATAGAAGCAGCAGTTTTCGGTCTTCCAGAGCGTTGTTCATCTTCCGTACTTGAACGACCCATTTTAATTTGTTGAACCAAGGATTTCACGGTGGAGTCTGATGGTGCATTATCACCATGAACAGAATCCAATTCATCTTTTATTAATTGTGGCATATAACCTTTCATATAAAAGTGTTTAATTACCGCACGAAACTCTTTATTTTTCCATTTTTCAAAAATTATAAAACTTGTTTACTTCAATCACCTGTAACAAAGAAAATAATCATTAAATATTTCGGAAATTTTGACAGAGGGCTTATGAAAGATTGCTTTTAAAAAACAAAACTAAAAGTTGCTAGTAAAACAGAAAATGTGCCAGGCCAGTTAGTTTTGCGGTCGCCCTTAGAACTGAAGAGACAGTAGGATTTATTGAAAAGGCGTGTGTCACAACTTTTAAAATAAATTCTTTAGGTTTTACTTTTAAAAGGTATCGTCTTTAATCGTGTAATATAGCTTCGTAGACTAGAAAACGACATTATTGCTTTTATTGCAAAATAAGTTCGTAGGGTTACACTTTTTTTAACAAACGAACACGAACATGTGGTTCTACTGCAACAAGCAGAAAATATGTATCATTTTTTTTTTAACCATATATATTTATTTTTTAACCATATAATTTCACAACTAGTTAAATGTTTTTAAATGATTTAAAAAAATCAAAAATGCAGAATGATGAAGTTCATAGACCCTTTTTAATTTAATTATAAGGTCTACGAAAACAAATTATTTTCGAAAACGCAAAATCATTATAAAAAAAACAATGGATCGTTTTAATTTGGTTTGTTAGTTTTTTCCAGTTAAAGCAATTAATTTTCATCTTAATTCCCAGTTTAATATAAGCTTTAAGTTGTTTGTTAGTTTTTTTCACTTTCACTTCTATTCTACGTTTTTTTATTTTATAAAAATTTATTCAATATTTATTTTTTCAATAATAATTCTCGTACATTATTTTCATATTTGGTCGGCGTTGCTTTTGTCACTTTCAATGATGCATTCAAGTTGTTTCTTAAACTTTTTTTTAGTTTTTAAATCCGAATCTTTGAACCGTTTTTTGTGGCGCTCCAATAAATACTAATAAATCAATCTACTTCACCACCAAGCTAAATTCAAAACTGTCTATTAAGACGCATCGCATCATTTCATGTTTTTTATTCACGTGCTTCTCGGGACAACGAAAGCCGTTAATTTTCAATTAACATCAATTGAAAGAAGTCTGGAATATGGTTGATATTATAAAAGTATAAGAAATAAGAGCAAATGCGACGTCAACAATTTGTATACCCCTTGCCATGGGAAGAGTGCATATACGTCTTGTCGTACGGTTCGTATTACCATTGAGAAATGTTCATCACAGGTCCTACTATGAGCTACATTCTATGACGTTGACTACTCGATTTTTAACTACTTCACAATTGCGGAATAATAACTGAAAGCGGTCTGTAGTTATGCTTTAAACACTCCCGAATGTGTTTGGATTCAGGAGATATTCAACGGTACAAATTACATACGAGTATAACAAGTAAACAAGTAAATACGTCGTTAATTTCGGCCAGGACGTGCTTGAGTGGATGTCACGCCCCATTCTGGTAACTCCATTGCAACTTCCCGCTTTTGGGTGAGGGTGTATAACCGACTGAAACTTGTATACTGGTCTTTGGGAACATTTTTGTATAAATTTTACAATTTTCGTAGAAATTTCATATTTTTTTTATGGAAATAAGTATATGGTACAGGGTAATACCAAGCAATATCCCAAATATGGGGATTTATTGAAAAAAAGTGGTACTGATCTGGATCGAGTGTATATTCTTCCACAAAAATGTATTATTTATAAATAAAATATTCAAAGTGTTTTTATTACCAATCTACCTTTAGTTCCTTAAAAAAAACTTCTTCCCCATGCGCCGAATAGCAAATTTAAAAAACCAAACACCCTTGAATTCAGCAACAGCAGTACCTGAAATTTCACCCATGATGCCAACTCTTTTCTTGGTTGAATATGTGCCAGGAAAATGGCAAATGCGTACTTATAAGGATTTAATGGGATTTGTAATTTTAGTAGTTCGCAAACATAAGACTAAACTTCAAACTAAACAAGTAAGTAAGTGCTATAGACGGGCGTGGCCGACTCTATGATACCCGCACCACTATAAATGTGATTAAGTCTCCTGTTAATCGAAAGCACTCGTCGCTATTTCTATCTGTATCTATCACGCAAGCACTAAGCCTTTATACCCCATACCACTATGTGGTGAGGGTATAACAATTATAGTTGGTCCACATTTTCATACCTTGTTTTCGGACCCTGTGCCCTCCCACGGACGAGATAAATCATTTGGCTTGACATATTTAAAGTCCTGAGGCAATTCCCTGTCATTTGAGGGGTCACACTAAAATCCGGGTAAACCGAAACTTTTGGACCCTCCTAATGGACCCTGGGGCCCAAACAGGTCGAATATTTTTCTGTATTTAAAATTGTAAGATAATTACCTTTCATTTAAGGGGTCACACTTATATTTAAAATAATGGGTCCATTTTTTGGGTTCTGAAGGCCCCGTAGGTCCGAGAGGCGGGTCCAACTATTTTTTTTACATTTTGTGGTCAGTTCTACATCGAATGGCATATTTTTTTAATTTGTTGACCAATACACGCGACATCAACTGGATTTGGACCAAATCCGGGAGTTCCTTTGTATGGGGGGTCTATCAGAAAGTGCTCCGATTTGGACCAAATTCAATAGCGTCCGTCCTTGTCCCAATATATTACCACATGCCAAGTTTCATCAAGATCGGTGCATAAATGCGACCTGTACTTTGATTACAAGAATAGATGGACATCTTTACATCCAGCCAGCCAGCCATCCAGCCAGCCGCCCAGCCAGCCAGACAGACATGGCTAGATCGACTCAAAATGTAATTCTGAGCAACTTTCTCTCTGGTCCCGGTATTCTAACTCGATTCCTTCGATGTGTTACAAACGCAAGCACTAAGCCATTATACCCCATACCACTATGTGGTGCGGGTATAAAAAATGGTTGAATACGGTAAAAACATCATTATACTCGTATACGACCGAACCGAACACCACAAACCCTCCATCATGGATGCTCTATTAAAACAGCAGAAATAACAATAATATCGGGTGATCAATCTCGAGGTATTTTTTTCAAATAAATAAAAAATACAAAAATTCAAATCAAGTGTGGAATCTTTATTTTTCATTCGAACTGTTATTTTATGTCATTTATTTTTTGAATATTTTTTTCCTCAAATGTTGCCCGCACTACGCCTCAGGGTGTTCATTCCGAGGGTCCAATTTTGGATGAATCGTTTGAGCATTTCGGCCAGTATAGTCGATTCAGGTTTTGGCTTCCAGCGTCCAGTTGAAACCAAATGTCGTCAAGATTACGGGCTTAAATTTCAGGTAGCAAAAAGACCAATATCATGGCGCGATAGCAAGCACCAATCACGGTTACGTTCCGCCATCATCATTTTTAAAAAATAAGGACCGATAATTCCACCATCCCATAAACTACACCAACCGTGGTCTACTCTGGGTATAAATGACCCCTCTTGAACCTCATCTTGTTGCTCGTTGCCGTTGGGCCTCATCACCAAACATATTTTTGGTCGAAAACAGCAAATCTTCTTCGAGCTTTTAAAGAGCCCAAATACTGAAACAGTGACGCGCAGGAACGTCGTAAGGATTTCCATGATGAAATGGCAAACAATACTGTAATTGCGTAATCTGTGAAAAAAGCCCTATTGAAAAAATACCTCTAGATTGATAACCCGTTGTTAATAGTACCAGCAGTAGATTTTTTTGATCTTAAAGTCCTGAAATTTTGGTACATTTTATGAATTATTGTACCTACTTAAGACTCTCACCTCTCATAAAAAACTTGGGGAAACGATATAATTCTTATACCCTCTGTCTGGGACCTTCTGTTCAATGATGTCTCCTCACGGCTAATGCATTTTACAGAGAAGTTTTTACAGGATGGACCAAAAGTTACCATGGGGTTAAAAATTTGAATAAATTTTCGTTTATTAGTTTTTTCCCCAGATTATATAAAATACAAAATCGAAATTTTTTTTGCACTAAGTATGAAATATAAGTAATATCACTTAAATGACCCCCGTTTTCAGCTTCGCAATGATGGCTCGTTTTAGAGCATTTTTCATAACATCTTTCAAAATTTGAGGCTGTAGCTTTCGCATTTCTGCAACAATGTTGGCATTGAGTAAAAGAATTGCCTCGGGCTTGTTCACATATTCCCGCTCCTTCCAATAACCCCAAAGAAAATAGTCGGGTGCTGACAAATCTGGCGATCGCGCTGGCCAAATAATTTCCGAATTTCTGAAAATCATTCGCTCTCCAAAAATTTGACTTAAAAGTGCCATTGTGTCTCGGGCAGTGTGGGCAGTGGCTCCGTCCTGCTCAAACCACATCTCAGGTCTGTTTTCAAGAGCAGGACGTTAAAAATGGTCTTTCATAAACCGATACCGCTCTCCATTTACGGTTATAGCACTTGCCTCCTCATCATTCTCGAAGATGTAAGGCCCAATGATATTTGCAGATGTGATCCCACACCATACTGTATACCTAATGGGGTGCAATTGGCGTTGATAAATGGTTCTTGGATTTTCAGAACCCCAGAACCTACAGTTCTGTTTATTAACAAAGCCTTTCGAATGAAAAAATAATAAAATTCTATTATTTTGGTTCCATGTTCAGTTGTGAATCTCTCCATTATTTATTCTCCAAGATTTATTCAACCTATTATGGGATAAATTATTGAAAATTCTCAAACATATTTATGCCGTGTATTAAGTATTTAACAACTGGTTTTTTTAATCTCCTCTTGAAAAACTTTCAAGACCGTTTGTTGAAAATACCGACTAATTTATCTCTTTAAGTGTAGGGTATAGCAATCTTCGTACATTATAAAACTACTCTAGGTATAATTTAAAATAATTAAAATTAAAGATTTTTGTTTACTAGTACTAATTGAGTTCAAATGGTTGCATTACCATGCCCCTTTACTTAAAGTTTATTCAACCCATTATGGGCTGAATTATTGAAAATTCTCAAATATATCCATGCTGTGTATTATCGATTTCTTTTGGATATTCTTTGCAATAAAACTTCTGTAAACCACCATGAATCGACTCGAATCGACATCAGTTTTAAAAACCCTTCGCCCGTAGCGACCAATAAAATTTCCAAATAAATTTATTTAATTTGCACATCCTAAGAATACCAGCAGACTCGATGACACTTCGCAATTTCATTTGATAATAATTATTTGCCAATAGATATTTTGATGTTCTATGTTTAGGTAAGACAAAGTGTTAAATACACAGACCGTTGTGAATTAGCATCCAATTCAGGTGGCACACCAGAAGGGGCAAAAAGAACACAAAAAGCAATCATCCAAGCTTATACTATTCGTATCCGACGGCAATCTCCTAGCATTACCAGCCTCCGACGCACCAAAAATATTAAAACCTTCTTATAGTGAACTGAAGTGCACTGCAGTGAAATTCGTTAGTAGTATTTAAATACTTTCATGTTTTACACCTTTTAACAATTATCTGTAAATAATGTAATTGTTTCTAATTACAGTTTTTCTTAAATACATTCATGTTTGTTTCAGTTTTTACATCATTCGGCAGGTTGATGAAAAACACAAGGCCTTTAAAAAAATGGCCGTTGCATTGATGTTGTTGCTGCTCTCCGTATTCTAAAATTTGTAGCATTTCTCAGATTATACTTAGTAGGGACATAAATACTGTAACACACGTTTTATGCTTTAAATAAAAAGTACTGAATGTTTTGGACCAAATATTTTTTAATATATTTATTGATGTATATTGTAGCCAAAAAGAATCTACTTATTCGAAATGTCCGCCTTTTGCCGTTACACACGCTTTAAGTCGCACTGGTCAATCGTCAATAGCTGCACGAGCCTCGTCAATTGGAAAATTGGCCACAGCTCGAACCAAATCAGTCTTAAGAGATCCAATGTTGGGGTATCTTTTATGACAAACCTCCTGTAAAGCCGTCCACAATTTGTAATCCAATGGGTTCAAATCTGGACTGCCTGAGGGCCATTCTTCAGAGGAAATAAACGCTAGCAAATTTTTTCGAAGCCAGGCCTAGGACGTTTTAGCCTTATGGGCCGGCGCAGAATCCTGCTAAAAAGTCCATAGCTGGCTTTGGAACAGGGAATAGTTAAGAGACATCACAACAGCTTCCAAAACGGTTTCTTGGTAAACTTTGGCCGATGTTTTGACTCCTTGTTCGCAGAAATGCAGGTCAGTGACCCCATCGTAAAAGACACCCCACCATGACTGAAGCTGGGTGATGATCCTTTTCCACCCTTGGGATCAGTTCAGATGCTTCCTTAGATGACCGCGCATACACTCCATCATTTTGCTTGTAAAATTTTTCCTAAACGGTAAAAATTTTTTATTCTGTGTACAAAATTTTTCTGTGCAAGTTGTCAGCGTTGCATTTTTCATTCCTATTTTTTTTTTAAAGCTGCAGTCAATAAATGTCCGGTACGTCGTTCGAAAGCCCCAAGTCCCAAGTCTTTTTTACTTATAATGATTCGACTCATGGACTTTTGGGTGATATTCATCTCACGGGCCATGATTTTCTGTTTTCGGAGCGGATTTCTGTGAATTCTTGATTTAACGGCTTTGCGGTGTTCGAACAGAGCGTAGGCGGCCCGACCGGTGGCGGTCTTTTACATCTCCAGTCTCCTCAAACAGTTTTATGCATCGGTTGACGAACATGCGGCTAATCCCTAGTGTCCGGAGCGTTTTGAAAATATCGCTTTTTTTCATTTGACACTTGCAAAGCGCTATTTCAGCGATACGGTTGTCATTATCTGACCACACCATGATGAAAGTTAAAACAATTTTAAAATCCCGCTACAGACTAAAACCCAAATGCGTTAACGGGGTATGTTCAGTTCTACTATTGATATGGGTGTGTTCAATGTTGTAACAGTATTTATGTCCCTACTAAGTATACGCACATACATATCTTACATATTTGATTTCCCCTTATTATTCCTGTGGAAAATAGGTTGCAAATAAAGAAAATATAAAAAAAATATTTGATTTCCCAGCTTAGGTATCCTGGTGCACTGATTTTTTGTTTTCCTGTAACATTATTTTATTAACAATCTACCCGATAATAAGCAAATTTTATGAACATAACGGATGATCAATCTAGAGGTATTTTTTTCATAGGGGGTTTTTCACAGATTGTGAAACTGTATTATGGAAATGAGCGTTCGGTGAGTAACGTTTTTCGTACTCTTAGGCCTTGTTATGATGAGGCCCATCTCTGGCTCAATGGCAACGTCAATAAACAAAATTGCCGAACAAAAAACACATGTTGTTGAGGTGACTGCCCCTGGCCAAAGAGTGTTTGCTTCGGGTCAATCCGGTACATGAGCGCGAGAGTTCGGTGAGTAACGTTTTTTGTACTTTTAGACCTTTTTAGTATGAGGCCCATCTCTGGCTCAACGGCAACGTCAATAATCAAAATTGCCGAACAAACAAAACATGTTGTTGAGGTGACTGCCCCTGACCGAAGAATGTTTGCCTTGGGTCAATCCGGTACATAGAACCGGCAGTCGCGGGATCGTGCTATAGTTATGGGCGCCAGTCATATGTAGAATTTATAGTCAGGAAGTCGAAGCACCGTAGAGTTAAACAGGGAGTTCCCCAGGATGAGCTGTTATCTTCGGCACTGTCTATCGTCTAGCTCTCTTAAATGTCTGCACCTCCAGACGGCGTTGAAATTGTGTCGTTCTCTAATTATTGAACATTGCTGGCGTCAGGATCTGAAGTAGATGACATATGCGAGAAACTCAACTGTGACCTTACTGACTTCGCACACTTCTTCACTGCGAGGAGTATGAAAATATCCGCCTCCAAAGCATCAGCCAAACTGTTTACTGCATGGACCGCAGAGGTGCGGTTGTCACTCAAAGTGAAAGTCGATGACGTCAGCATCCTGACTACCAACTACCCCAAAGTTCTTGGGGTCACATTGGACAGCCTTTTTCGATCCTCTACACATGCTACAACTATCTGCGGCAGGCTCAAAAAAAGAAACAAGGTTCTCAAGTCACTTGCCGGCAGTACTTGGAAAGCCGTCGAAGAAACCTTGTTGACCTCTTTTAAGCGAAAGGTCGGTCTGTAGCGAACTACGCAGTACCCGTGTGCAAGAATGCCGCCCTCAGAACATCAACTGGGTGTCTTCATATGACTTCTGTGGACCATCTACATGAGGAGACAAAGGTCCTTACAGTGCGCAGACACAATATCCTGTTGTCTAAGCAATACCTGTTAGGAAGTTTTCGCAGAAGTCATCCTAACCATCATCTTTTGGACAGAACTATTTTCACGTTTTGGACCGGTGAGTTGGCCGTCTAGATCGTGTGTTATCACACCTTTACACTTTTGTCTTTGGGGCAACGTAAAGTCTAAAGTCTATGCTGACAAACCAGCTACGATTCAGGTTTTGGGAGCCAATATTAAGCGTGTCATTAACGCCACACCGGTAGAAATGCTAGAACGATTCATCCCAAATTGGACCCACAGAATAGACATCCTGAGGCGTAGTTACGGGCAACATTTTAAGTAAATTTATTCAAAGACTAAATGGCATAAATGTCCTTTCGAATGAATAATAAAGATTTCACACTTAATTTGAATGTTTGTATTTTTTTATTTTGAAAAAATATTTTTTGATTGATCACCCACCCTACATATGGGACATTTCATGTTAAGTGACCTAACTTTTAGATCCGATGTCTTCCGATCAGGATGAAAATTGCACCAAGGTTAGTCCTATTACATAATAGTTTAGACACAAACGTTAAAAGAGATTGGACTCTGTACTTCCTGATTCTCTTAAACAATCCAATTTTCCTTTTAATTTTTTGCAAATAAAATCAATTTGTTTTTTGAAGTTCCGTGCTTCATCCAAGATATTATATACACGACTTTTTTATAATTCTGCCGTTTATTTTAATATATGCATTACTTTTCTTACGAATCTCCATTAGTTTTGTTTTGCTCTCGTTTAACTAAAGTTTAAGCAAGTTTAAGTATATCGTGGTTCTCCAGCATGATTTATACACTTTGGCATGCGCTCAAACCAATTTTCAAAGCCCTATTTCCACTCCGACTGATACAACTCCAAAACATGGTTTTTGAACGCTTCAACAGCATCTTCTGGTGACGAAAATCGTTTACTACGCATTTTTTCCTAATGTGCGGGAATAAAAAGAAGTCATCGGGTGCCAAGTCAGGGCTGAACAGCGGATGACCCTTCAATTCGACGTTTTGGCCGGTCAATAAAGCGCTGGCTTTACCCAATGAGTGAGAGCTCGCATTGTCATGGTGCACAATAATTCGTCTCCTCTTGTTCGTTTTTCGAATTTCTCCAAAGACTTCAGGCAAACAATTTATAGTGTATCACTCAGAATTGGCCTCCTACGTTGTTCAAGCGGAACAGTCGCCCCATCACCAGTTTTGCCGAAGAAACAGGCGATCATTTGCTTCGAAGTGCTTTTTCCACGAACAACTTTCATTTGATTTGGCTCGCCTTCGAAAACCTTCACGGTCGATTGCTATTTTGTTTCGGGCTCATATGCATAGATCCATGATTCGTCACCTGTGACGATCTTATAAACTTCTTTTGAAGCACCGCGATAGTATTTTTTCCAAATTTCTTAGCACCAATCGACATTTTCCAATGGAAATTTCAGATGGCGCCAGGCAACGCTTAGTGTTGCCTAGGCCAGAAATATACATAGCAACCCTCGTAAGTCATATAATGGGCAGACATGGACCAACGAAAGGTTGTGGAGCCAGCTTCAGTAAGTGAGTGTTTTGTTACTTAAAAACATTATCGAATCAGACTTCTTTTAGTTATTTGTATTCATTGAGTTAGTAACGTCATTACCCCGCCCCTTATACTATTATATCAACCCTTTCCATTATGGGTTTGATTATTAAAATTCAAGTCCACGCGTCTGTGCACAAACAATTTCACAATTGGCCAACAATTGCCATTGGCTTATTTTTTGCCATATAAATTTTCTGAACCGCCCTTAAATGTGCGAATAGAGTTCTATTGAAAATACTATGCCCATCGACCAATCAAATTTGCTAAACAAATTTATTTAATTGCAAATTTAATGAATGCCGTTAAACACAATAAACTAAAACCTTTTGCAAAAATTTTATGATTAGAACCGACAAAGTGTTAAACTCACAAATCGTTTGCAACAAGCACCCATTCCAGATGTCAGAATTCGGAATGGGAGAAAGTTAACGCAAACCAGCCCATAAAAACCGATTCTTTGCGACGAAAAACAAGAGCCTGAAAAGGAATTCAAACATGTGGTCTTTAAGGATATACTCGTATACTTTGCCCAAAATAATACCACAAACGTACTTGATATGATAAATGTAATATGGTGAAACGTATAGATCTGTAGTGTGGTTGAAGCTTAAATTGGAAGTTTGTCTTAAAAGCTTCTTCGTGACTAACTTTTCCAAAATTATGGAAAAAAAGGTTAAGATTGTACCCACTAATACCTCTGGTATTATTTAGATATTAATAATTGCATTTTCAGCCAATGAATATGTTTTCACTTTCAATATTTTATTAAATCTACCAATTCATCCCCGTCATCACTAATTAACTGCTGATGGCTACCAATTAATACTGATAAATTAATTAACTTTTCATCCGGCGCACGCTAAGTCTAAACAGCCTACGTGACGCATCGCAACATATCGCATGGTTTTTATTCAAGTGCTCCTCCGGAAAACGAAAGCCGTAAATTTTCAATTAACATCAATTAAAAAACAGCTGTATGAACTGTATCGTTAGTACGGGGTGGGCCAAAAGTTACCATGGGGTTAAAAACTTTACTTACTTTTTCGTTTATTAATTTATTTTTTTTCAGATTATATTAAGGTAATATACAAAATGGACATTTTTTTACACTAAGTATGAAAAATAATGTCACCTAAATGACTTCCGTTTTCATCTTCGCAATGATTGGCTCGTTTTAGAGCATTTTTCATAACGTCCTTCAAAATTTGTGGCTGTGGCGTTCGAAATTCTGCAACAATGTTGACCTTGAGTTGAAGGATTGTCTCGGCCTTGTTTACAAATACTCGCTCCTTCAAATAACCCCAAAGAAAATAATCGGGAGCTGACAAATCTGGCGATTACACTGGCCAAATAATTTACGAATTTCTGAAAATTATTCGCTCTCCAAAAATTTGGCTTAAAAGTGCCAGTGTGTCTCGGACAGTGTAGGCAGTGGCTTCGTCCTGCTGAAACTACATCTCAGGTCTGTTTTCAAGAGCTGGACGTAAAAAATGTTCTATCATAGACCGATACCGCTCTTCATTTACGGCACTTCCATCTTCATTCTCGAAGAAGTAAGGCCCAATGATATTTGCAGATATGATCCCACACCTAATGAAGTGCAATTGGCGTTGATGAATGGCTCTTGGATTTTCAGAACCCTAGAAACTACAGTTCTGCTTATTAACAAAGCCATTCAAATGAAAATGATCTTCATCACTCATCACTTTACGTTAATATAATTGATCGCTGATTTATATAATAAAATTCTATTATTCTGGTTCCACGTTCAGTTGTGAATCTCTCCATTATTTATTTATACAATCTGAAAAAAAAATAAAAAAAATTATATATAAACGAAAAAGTTTATATATTTTTAATCCCCATGGTAATTTTTGGCACACCCTGTATTATAAAAGTATCGAAAAGAAATAAAAGCAAATAAGACGTCAACAAATTGACAATTTGAAAGTCGTTTCATCCTAACGTTTGTAACAGCATTTCAACCAGAGAAAATATTTATCAGAGATCTTATGTTAGACAGGTAGCTTGCAAAGGTTCATCCAAAAGAAACCAAGAGTAACAAGTAAAAATCTTTAATTTTCTCTCTATTCAGTCCATTTGTTTGGTCATATAAATGCGATTCTTTCCAGCCACCTATCTTCAATTGAGCGACCTATAGTTTGCTTTTTACAGACATTCGAACAGACGGAAATGACTAGATCATCTTTAAATTTTACGACGATTCGAATACATACGGGTCTCCTATTGTAAACGGAATGACAAGGTCCATCCTATAGTGGTACAAAAATATACATACATCGTTTTTTGGGCTCTGGTGGCCCAAGAAACGATTCATTGGGTCCTTAAAAATAAGTTTACGCATTGCTAATTTAAAGACAATCAAATTTCATTACAACTAAATATAATTTATGAAACTAAATATAATTTCCAAATCTGTCTTAAACTAAGGCTCAAACGTGTGGAGTACAAGGGGCCCAAATAACGGCTCGTTGATCAAAATGAGCGATCAATAGCATTGGGATACTTAAAACAATTTTCACCCTTAAACTAATTATAGAAATTTTATTTCGATTTGACTGAAACTGAATTTTGGCTCAAAGAGCTTCCACAATGTTCAATCAAACTAAAACAAATTTCACTACAAACAAGCCTTAATATGAATTTAATCGTGCTTTAAAGATATTGCTCAGATTGGGGCGAGGAAAATGATTACGAAGTTAAACATGTAAAAATGCTAAAGATTTGTCGGAAAGTGTGTGCTCGTACATATGGACCCTAGGTACCCTTAAATATGGTTCTTTTAGTGAAAACAGGCGAATGTAGGGTCTAATATATTTATGATAATTGTTAATTCTGCCATGTCAATAGCGAACTTATATGGTATATATGAGGGTTGCTATACCTATTTCTGGCCTAGGCAACACTAAGTGTTGCCTGGCGCCTTCTGACATTTCCATTGGAAAGTTTGACATTTTCTAGCATAAACGTACTCAGAGTATTTTGACGTACGACCATCATTTGTGTTGTTTACAGTGACTTGATAAAATCAATTTGGCAAAAAATGGAATTAACTAGTGAACATTTTCGAGCGATCATTTTTCACAACTTTCGACGTGGATTATTACGACAAGAGTGGATCGTTGAACTTAAATCTTCGTATGGCGATGAAGCACCATCCTATAGCACTGTGAAAAATTGGTTTAATGAATTCTTTGAGCGATGCTCGCTCAAAGACGAAGGTCATCTAAAAGCGGCCGTTGTGGCAGAGAACATTGATTACGTGCGTGAACTGATAATGCAAGATTGTCATGTGACATACCGTGAGATAGAGGCATCATTGGGTATTGCTTCCACCAGCATGCATTCGATATTGCTTGAACACCTGTCCATAAAAAAGGTTTGTTCTCGTTGGATCCCGCACAATTTGACAATCGCTCAAAAATAGGCCCGTGTCGATTGGTGCAAAGAAATTTTAAAAAAAAATACAATCGCGGTGCTTCAACAGACGTTTATAACATCGTCACAGGTGACGAATCATGAATCTATGCGTATGAGCCTGAAACAAAACAGCAATCGACCGTGTGGGTCTTCAAAGACGAGCCAAATACAACGAAAGTTGTTCGTGGAAGAAGCACTTCGAAGCAAATGGTCGCCTGTTTCTTCGGCAAAACTAGTCATGAGGCGACATTTTCGCTTAAGCAACGTAGGACGGTCAATTTTGAGTGGTACACCACAATTTGTTTGCCTGAAGTCTTGGGAGAAATTCGAAAGACGAATAAGAGAAGACGAATCATTGTGCAGCATGACAATCCGAGCTCTCACACATCGGCTCAAACCAGCGCCTTTTTGGTTGGCCAAAACGTCGAATTTATGGGTCATCCGCCGTACAGCCCTGACTTGGCACCCAATGACTTCTTTTTACACACATCGAGAAAAACATGCGCGGTCAACGATTTTCGTCGCCAGAAGATGCTGTTGAAGCGTTTAAAAACCATGTTTTACAAGGTGTCTCAATCGGAGTGGAAAAAGTGCTTCGACAATTGTTTTAAGCGCATGCTGCAGAATACCTTGAAAAACAATAAAACCATTTTTGATGATAAATATTAAAATTATCATTATTAGGCCAGAAATATATATAGCAGCCCTCATACCATCTGGCCAAACGATTTGACTAGTTAACATTTTGCTGAGACAAAAGTCGATCTCATGAAATCATAGGATCTAGAAATGCTATCGGCCCTAATATAGTCAAAGGTTCCACACGTAGACAATCATTGAAAGAGAAGGATGGTCCAACTTTAACGCACGATGTTTATTGTAAAAAAACAAAAGATTTTTAGAGAATTATCTCGATATTTTTTTATAGTAGATATCTCTATGACAATTATGTGTGATACAAATTATTAAAGAAATGTTCTATCCGATGGTTCATATTTCCAATGACTCTGAAACATAATGAAGGTTCAATGTCGTTGTGCCCAATTAACGTATCTTTTAGCTCTTGAATTGTTCTTAGCTTATAGACGAACATTTTTTCTTTTAAATATTCCCAAATAATGAAGTCAAACGGAGACAAATTCCACGAGATAACACGGCCAATAATTTTCTTGAGCATAAGAGCCATTTTTACGTTGGCTGCGTGACAAGTGGTACCATTCTGTTGGAACCACATATCGTACGGGTCCATATCCTCTACTCTGGCCACAAGAAGTCCGATATAATCTTGAGATAGTGAACACCATTAGTGAGTCGAGGATGACATTTCTCTTCTGCGAACAACATCAATATTTTCCGCTGAACGAACTTTGCGAGTATGCACAGGAATTTTCTAACAGACCCGGTTTGTTCCGTACTGTGGGAATATTTCGTCTATTGTGCTGACCAAAACAAATTAGGAGTATGCATTTTGATTTGAAGGTCCATTTTTGTAAAAGGCTTCAACAAAATTAACGCGCTGCTCCATTGTGTACCTCTCTAAAAATGCACCTCTCCCCAAAAATCCAACGGATCTATTGTGATTCCCCTTAATAAATGAAAGACTAGTATTGTTGAAGAAATATGTAAATATCTGTAAGGAATAAGTGTAAAAAATAAAAAGGAATGTCAAAACAATTTAATATTTTAATTGTTTATGTTGTTGTTGTGTTAGGCAACTGCACTCCGTTTCCATTCAGCCGACTTCTCTATATTTATTGTTTAACCCAGTCTAGCTATTTCATCAGGCATCTTCTTTCATTGGTCACTAAATGATTCCATTGACCTCTTTTAAATAATTAATTTATGAGAATGGGGCAAATTTTTGATAAATTAATAATTTGTGAAAATTGAATACACGACAGAATTTTGAGCGCTGATTGTATGAATTTCTTTATCACATTATTTGTGAATAATTTTTCTAACTGTTTTTTTTTCTCTGCATATCGTCGTAGTTCCCAGCAGAAGGCCTATGTGTAAATGTTGGATTGTTTTATTGTCGTTTTTAGTAGTCCTATTAGTCATACATGAACCCACCAAATCGTTTTTCGATTCCTTATTGGTTTAGGATTTAGAAAAAGGCCTATGTGCATTGCTTTATAGAACTTATATAGTATAGTCCAGATCCTTAACAGTTAATTGGTATTACATAGAACTACTTTGTACTAAATTTTGTCCAAATCAGACAATTAATGTGGCTTCCATAGGGTCAGGACCTAAAATCGGGAGGAACCTTTGGACGAGGGCTGTATAAAAGCTTGAACCGATATGTTCTAAATTATAAACAGTTAATACCCGTGCCATGAAACTACTTTGTGTCAAATTCCGTCGAGATCAGACTATAAATCCAGTTTCAAGAGCCCCGGTATCTGTACTCGGGAAGGTATGGGGTATAAAAAGGCCTTGTCCAAAAGACAGTTTCATAATTAGATTCAGCAGTCTAGGTCAATTCCGTAGTACTGACTTTTGTACAAAATAGTACAGATGTTGTTTACTCTTTGGAAAGAGAACCGTTTTTCTTCTGAATGAATTGGTCTATTATAAGTCCCAAAACAGCTTGCAACAACAATATATTTCTCCGAAAAGTTTGGACTTTCTAGGTTTATTATAAGTATATAAGTAGTGACCGCTATAGTGAATTCAACAGCACACTGATGGACAAATGGTCAGACATCTGTAGAGCGACTTAGAATTGTACGGTGATCATAAACGTATACACTTTATAGGGTATCAGACCGATATTTTGAGGTGTACCAAACGAAATGGCAAATTTGGTACACCCCCATAAAACGTTGGGGGGGATATGAAAAAGTCCTACATGGAAAATTACCAATTTATTTTTATTTAAATACAGAAAAGGCAATACAAAAAGGGCCTATGTGACATTTTTGTATATATTGATGTTTCATTCAAAATCGCGCCTTAAATACTTATACAATTTTTTTAGTTAAAACGTGGCAAATCTATATGTGACGCGCACAATAGAAAGGGACCTAAGGGTAAAAACCAGTTTTGTTCAGGAGAGCCATTTTAAAGATTTAAATACGTGTATCTTTGGTGTACCATCACTTTCATAAAACGAGCATATCTATGGGAGGGAACACTTTTGGGGCATGGGATCGGTCTCATTCGATGCTCAGATGTTGACCATATAAAAAAACAGTGAAAATTGATTTTTTCCCTTAGGTCCCTTTCTCTATGCGCTGTCACATAAACGAATTGACTGCAATTACTAATTTTCGGAAATTCCGCGAAATGATTAAATGCAACTTTCTTTTGGCTCTCCTGTAAAGTATCGGCAAAACACATAGGCCTTCTGCTGGGAACACCGACAATATGCAAATACTGGCCTAACAACCGCTGTAAAAATCAATTTTACTACGCCTGGTCGTTATCGCCAATGTGTCCTTACCACTCTAGAAGTCTACTTTTTAATCTGTTCTTGGCAAAATTACATACAGAAGTGAAGAATATCCAGTATACCAGAGTGGCGTCGGGTAATATTTATTCGGTCCAATTCAACATCTCGTTATAGAGTTATATAATTTGCACAAGTTGCTAGGCGCTGTAACTTGCCATAATGAGCAGTGTTTTAAGTTGTTCTTGTAAAAAATTTAAACCATCTCTGAATTTTGCAGCTGATTATATTGAAATTCCTGTCAGTTGCCTCAAGAAACATCTGGAAATTCTAATCGACCCATAACTACATCTTTTAAGCGCTACAATAACATTTTATTTGTTTTCAATTGTGCAATACAAAGTCTTCTTTGTTTCCTTCATGCTGGCAGTAGTATTTGCTCTGTGCCAAAGTAAACAGGCCACACTACATCATTCCCTATTTAAAACAGAGCAGTCATTCATTTATTTCGATGTCTGTGATCAGCAACGACGTGCACCAATTAAGAAATTTGCAAACTTTCTTTTCTCGGACACTCAGTATCCATCGCACTTCGGACGCATTAAACGTGTCGCGCTGCCGTTTAAAATAGCCCCAGTTATATTAATTGGTACGAATACGAGTACTACAGAACGTAAAGATAAATTTATTGATGTGGTTATACAAAATACTAAGATTTTCGATTTTTTAATGTACCGCGAAGTTTATATTTTTAAAAAAAAAACAAAGCTAGTGTTTTAGGTAATATTATTTAAAACCAAGTAAACCTCTTATGTCTAAGCCCGCCTTAGACGGGCAACACTCAAGTGCGCTAACAACAACAAAACATAGTAAAATTAAAAACCTTTTTAAACTTTTAAGTAAGCCCTTTCTTTCGCGCATTGAATTATCTAGTCCTCTTTTATACTCGTAGCTGTTTATATACAGCCAAATTTACTTGAGTTTAATCAAAAATAAATAGTTTTGTGAAAAGTGTGATTTTAAAATAAACATGGTAAAACGACATTTAGTTCGGACAGGCCGAACCTTGTATACCCTCCACCGGCATTACGCTACCAAATACTTTCTATTAGGATTCGTAGCAAAATTTGCTTAAATTGCAGTACCCATATGTGACGCGCAAATAGAAAGGGACCTAAGGTTAAAAACCAGCTTTGTTCAGGAGAGCCATTTTAAAGATTAGGTCCCTTTCTATTTGCGCTGAGAATCGGAAGGGAACACTTTTGGGGCATGGGATCGGTCTCATTCGATGCTCATATGTTGTCCACATCAAAAAAAGAAAAAAAAATTAAAATTGATTTTTTTACCCTTATGTCCCTTTCTCCATGCGCTGTCACATATGTCTATATTGACTATTGATGGCTCGTTTTTACCACGCGAGAAGTTTTTTGGGCCATATGAGCTAAGACTTTCAGTTACTATGCTCTTTTTTGAGGCATTAAGGGCGTCCCAACTAACAGCCTATAATTTAATAATTGTGCGTCCACATATAATTATCATATTCTAAGCAAATACTCAAAAAAGTTTGCCGAGGTACCTTTAGCCCCTTAAAGGGAAACTTTTGACTACTGGGCCAATTTCACCCATTTACAACCCCAAATAGCCTTTGAACATAAGCTATCATTATGCATAATGATGGATTATGGTCGGACGGCCGGTCGGTCATGGCTTGATTTGGTGGAGGGCATAATAAAATACTGTTGATTAAAAAAAAATCAATTAACGAACTCGCCCCTGTTCCTCGCACGACCCAGAACGATATTTTAATTCTCCCTATTTTGCCTTTTGTTTTAGTGAAAGTATGGATTTATCCCCCAGTAAAATAGGTGGAACCCATGCTCTCATTGTCGCCCAGCAAGGGATTTGATTCATTGCGAAGATCTTTACCTACCTGGCCTGGCAAGATAATCGAGGCCATTAATGCAGGTAGAAAGAAAGTCCAGAACCTTCTTACTTATATAACCGTAACCACTGACTTTGCTTTAGTGTTCGTGCTTGGTCCAGCTTCCTTTAGTTTGAAGGCTGTAACGCTCGAGGTTATGCGTATACTAGAGCATGCTTGAGACCCGACTTTCGTGTGAGTACTCTGTGTGTTCTGGTTTGTAGCTTTCATAGGCATCCTCGTTTCGGTGCAGTTCATGTCTGGTCTTAGGACCGAGTCCGATAGGAGTCGGAATCGTAACGAAAAACACAAAAATTCAAATTGGACTTTTTGATTGATTATAATAAAAGCCATTAAACTACATTTCTTGACAAAATATAACACTTCTGCGATCAAAAGTGAAGCTTTTGTTAACAAAAAAAGTAGAAAAAAACTTCGTTAAAAATATTTTTAGTTTTCATTTTACAACGTTTTTTGCTTCACCTGTAAAATTATGTTTTTTTTTTAGTTACGCCTTTTGGCATTTTAGCTAACGATTTGAAGCCGGCCTTCCTCTTTTCCTTGTCCGTCCTTACCAATTTTTCTCTGGAAGAGGTGCAGATGACAGTTCTATCCGGCATAAACTTCTTTATATTCTCCGTGTCAGAGGATATCATCCTTTAGTTCCTTTTCCTTTTAAGATGATGACAATTTTCTAAAAAAAATCCCCTAAGCCCCCGTAACGCCTAAAGGTTGTTACCCGTCAAGATGCATTCAGTTATAAATTTTGTAACGATTGTTTTATAAACATTAACAGATATCTTTTGTTGATAGAAATAAAAATAATGTCAAGTTTATATTTAAATTAATAAAAAGTGTCATCAACTCTTTTTTTTTTAATTAGCCAACACTCAGGGGTTTTCCCCTATACATGCAATGCATTGCGTTGGTCGTTGGAAAGCAAGGGATCGAAGGGGGGAAAGAGGGAGTAATGTTTATTGACATTCGCCTTGAATTTCTGGATGTCGTAATTGGTGGGAAATACATTTGCCGGAAGTCGATTCCACATACGGACAGTACGGGCGAAAAACGAATTCGATCTGTAGTGTACAGTGCGGTCAACCGGCCAATCGATAACAAATGGGTGTGAATTTCTGGAAAGTCGTGTATCACTGCCGAACATCCTCACGTCAGGAATAAGGCCAAGAATGTCTGAAGAACACACACCATGGAAGTAGCGATAGAACAGCGACACACAGCCCACATTCCGACGATGCTCCAGGGAAACAATAGAGTTGGATACCCTACTGTTTCCTATCAGCACCATCGCTCTCCTTTGAACACGGTCCAGAAGCTCCAAGGATGATTTTGGAGTTGTATTCCATCTTTGGCCTGATGTAGGTTGTATAGATATCGAAAAGGTCAGAAGGAGTGAAATATGCACCGCTTTAGGAAGCCTATACACTTGAGTGCTTCTTTCGACACTTCGAATACATGTCTCGCCCAACGAGCGTCACATTGTATTTTCATGCCCAGAACATCAAGAGCATCTGATTTTTCGACATCCATACCATCGATAGATAATGACGACACTGTTGGGTCAGCGAATCGCTTGTGAGACAACAAGCAGCACTGTGTCTTAAGCGCATTAAAATCTACTCTATTCACTCGACCCTAGTCGGAAATGGCCAGTAAATCCCGGCCAAGTGTCTCTTCCATTATTCGCCTTTTGTCTTTAATATCTTGAAGACTCGGTCTACGGTCGAATGAATATGAATGACATAGGTTGCTGTCATCCGCGAAAGAGTAGATTGGATTCACGGTCTGACCCAAAAGATCATCAATGAAAATGAGAAATAATGAGGGAGAAAGGACAGAGCCTTGTGGCACACCTGCGGTCAGCCTATGTTTATCGGATGAGAACCCATCTACAACAACTCGTATAGTGCGATCTCTAAGAAAGCTCGATATAAATCGAGCAAATGTATTATGTTTATAGCCACAAATTGGCCAATGGTAACTGTTGAAAAACTGTCGGCGGACTGAAAAAATTTGCTATTTCTTTTATGATAAGATTTACTCTACCCAATACACAACGACGCTGGTCAATTAACACCCGTTCTAGGGCTGCATATCGAAACGGGTGCTAGACTTCACAACCCAGCAAACAAATTATTTCTATTTGGGGGTATTGGCATTACAGTGCGATAAAGAAATTCTCACACCATCCAGTTTATGGCAGTTTAATTTATATCGGCATACGTCGTCAGTTCGTGTATTGTACATCAGTTGAGCTGACTTACAATAAAACGAAGAATAACACTTTCCTATGAATTGGTTTTTGTATTGATCAAACAAATCGCTGTATTTCTGTAGCAAATTAAAAAATGAAAAAGTGAAGTGTTAATTTTGAGGCACGCTTACTATTTGACTAATTAAAAAATGTGACAATAAATGTCGGACATCAAAATTAGAGTTTTTTGTTGTTGATATCGACGACGTGCGAGCATTTGAACTAATTTCGCTATGCATTCATTAGATGCGTGATGATTCAGTGATCAGCACTACATACCAAAGATAAACTGGGAAATATCGCCGGCAATGTGATACCCTATAACAAAGCAGTTAAGCCATAGCAATTACCTCGATACTGACTTAATTCCCATAATATCGCATTAGGGTACACATGGGGAACTTCTTTTAATTCAGTAAGCTGCGCACGATAATATTCGTATATTCTCTGATCAGGACCTACTGCTTAATGCCGGCTACGAACAGTAAATGCGGTTTATAGAAAAGGTTTCACATTGCTTAGATATACGAGGGCGACCGCAAAAGTAACTGGCCTAACATAAAAAGAGCCGTTTTTTTTGGAATTATTATTATTTATTTTTCAACATAATCTCCTTCCAACTCAATACACTTCATCAAACGTTTTTCATTTTTTTTAATTCCATCCGAAAAATAAGATTTTTCAATACCTTCAAATATGCCTCAGTTTCAGCAATAACCTCGCTATTGGACGAAAATTGTTTGCCACCGAGAATTTTTTTTTTAAATTTGGAAACAAGAAATAATCGGAAGGAGCTAAATCTGGACTATATGGTGGATGCGGAGCAATTTCAAATCGTAATTCGGCCAGTTTTTGTTGAGTTAAAAATGCAGTGTGTGAAGGAGCATTATCTTGATGAAAAAGAACTTTTTTTCTAAATGCGGTCGTTTTATCTTGATTTCTTCACTCAACCGATCCAATAATGCACAATAATATTCACTATTTATAGTTTTTCCTTTCTCAAGATAATCAATAAATAGTATACCCTTTGCATCCCAAAATATGGCGGCCATTACTTTTCCTGCTGACTTAACAGTTTTCGCCTTCTTGGGACCAATTTTACCAGCTTCTATCCATTGTTTTGACTGTTCTTTGCATTCTGGGATGTAGTGATGGGTCCATGTTTCATCAACAGTTATGAATCGGCGCAAGAACTCTATTGGATTACGCTGATAAATCGCCAAAAGCTACTCGGAATTGGTCTAACGGACGATTTTTTGGGGCAAAGTCAACAAACGTGGCACCCATCTTGCGGATAGCTTTTTCATATGGAGTTCATCATGTAAAATACTCCAAACTTGTTTTTCAGGTATTTTAACAATATCAGCAAGTTCTCTGAGCTGTATTCGTCTATCTTTAGTCACTTCATTAAATATTTTTCTAATGTTTTCAATAGTAGTAGCAGTTTTCGGTCTTCCAGAGCGTTGTTCATCTTCCGTACTTGAACGAACCATTTTAAATTGAATTGTTGAACCCAGAATTTCACGGTGGAGTATGATGGTGCATTATCACCTTGAACAGAATCCAATTCATCTTTGATTAATTGCGGCGTATAACCTTTCATATAAAAGTGTTTAATTACCGCACGAAACTCTTTATTTTCCATTTTTCAAAAATTATAAAACGTGTTTACTTCAATCACCTGTAACAAAGAAAATAGTCATTAAATATTTCGGAAATTTTGACAGATGGCTTATAAAAGATTGCTTTTAAAAAAACATAACAAAAAAAAGTTGCTAGTAAAACAGAAAATGTGCCAGGCCAGTTAGTTTTGCGGTCGTCCTCGTACATTCCGTACTCGTAAAGTCGCAGGAATTAACTGAAATTTCCTTTTAAATATTCTTACCCGGGGATTTGAACCTAGCTTTACTTGTGTGAAAATCGTGCAAGCTAATTATCACACCCATCACGGCCCATCTGTACATATGCCCACTAAAAAACAATGAATTTTCCTCTCGATTATTATATATTCAAGATATGGCTTAATTTTTATCACCTAAAAAATGAGTTTTTATACATATCTGTACAGAAATGGGTAGAAAAAACCATAAAATTATCTTGCAAATAAATATTTGTAACTTTTATTAGATGCTCTTATACGTGAGTCAAAAACTCAGTCCATTTAAACACAGTCATATGTGGGCAAAATAATGCAACTTTTTGAAGAATTATATTCCAGGACTCATTTTGTAATTTTCGCTCTTTGAAAAAGTCCTTATTCGATGCAGACCGTACCAAAATTAAGAAAAGTTGTATTGTTTTTAAAATTAATTTTACTGGAGCAAAAAAAAATAAAGAAAAAATAAAGTCGGACGGGACCGACTATGAGATACCCTTAATCACTCTGTTATAAGAAAATCCGAGCCTCTGTATGGAGCATAGAAAAGGTCTGATCTTATACTTCTAGAGCAGGAGGGACATAGGACTATATGAAAACAAATGCTAATGGTTCAATTTCATTATGTTTCATTTTAACTATAAGTGTAAGTTTAAATGTTTACTACAGGGTGGGCGATTTAACATTTTAAATTTAAATCGGCTGTAAAAAAAGTACTGATAATTTTTTCAAATTTCTGGTTTTTTGGGAAAGCTTGAACATAATCATTTAAAAATGGAACACAATATCGTAACTATGACTACCACCGTCTAGCTCGGCCGTACCTAACCGATCAACCCAATTTTTCACTTCATTTTCGATTGTTTCGGGTCGAATCTCTTCAATGGCTTCAATGACTTCGATTTTATAGTTCAACGCTTCAATTGTCTTTGGATGCTTTACGTAACATTTATCTTTAATGGCTTCCCATAGAAAACAATTCAAACGGCTCAAATCGTAGCGTCGAAGCGGCCAATTGACAACACAATTTCGGCTGATTATTCGATTTTCAAAAACAGTGCGTCGATGGCTGCATTGGCTGTGTGACATGTGGCCCCGTCTTGTTAAAACCAAGTGTCGCCATTGTTATTCTCTTGAATTTTTGGAAACAAAAATTCGTTGAGCACGGCTCGGTAACGCTCACCGTGGACTGAATGGCGACATCTTGCTTATTTTCAAAGAAAACTGGACTGGACTGATGTCGCCAGCCCAAAATTAACACCAAACAGTGACTCGTTGTGGATGTATTGGCTACTCAATAGTCACATGCGGGCTCTATGAACCCCATGAGCGGCAATTTATTCACGTGCGGGATCTGCAAACTCCATGTGCGGCAATTTACCTTATTGACCCAGCCATCGAGATGAAAATGAGCTACATCTGAAAACACGATTTTTCTGTAAAATTCTTCATTTCTTGCCAAACAATCTTTAGCTAATTGGGCGAAGCGAAAACGCATCGGATGGTCATGAGTCTTGAGTTCTTGGACCAATTAAACTTTGTGGGCCTTCTTCTCAAGTGTGAGTGGCGTGGGAACGTTCGTCTAAAAAAAAAAAGAAGTGCGAGAAATGTTCACTTCTTGAGAATGATGACGCGTTGGTGTTGATAGATGCTCTTGGACATTCTCAGCCAAAGCCGCAATGTTTTCGATTGATCGCACTGCACGAGAACGTGCTCGGATTAGTTTGTCCAATAAAAAATTGACGCACAAACTGAACTGAAGGCCAATCTCTGAAAATAAAAATGAATGTTGTTCTACCTTTTAATGTCAAAGAAATCGGTAAATCTATTTTAAAATTTTATTGAGTTTTTTCGTTTGTCAAACAAACAATAATTTTACTCTGTTTAGAACAGATCAGGCCACATGTTACCTCCAGTTGGATACACCGATATTTTTCTGACCATCCGCAACTAGGCCTTTCCATCGGGTTCTTGGTCGTCCTTTTGAGTTTAAACCTCCAATATCGCCAATAAAAAGTCTCAGTGTCCGAGCAATGTTAGCCATTAGGATACTATAACCCAACCAGCCTATTCAATATAAACATGATATGTGACAGCGCATAGAGAAAACTGTAATTTTTAATCTAACAGCAAGAATTGAAGATCGAAACAGATTTTCACGTTACGCTATATTAAGGAATTTGCAAAATTAATTCCCTCTACAACTTATTTTGTGAAGTTGCTAGAAGTTCTTTATATTAGATTTTTTTTAATGACATAAATGGCGTTTTTCCTCTATCTTTTCCTCTAATTTGTGCCAAAATACCAAATTTTTATGTAATCTTATTTTTGCTGCAATACTATATCTATATATATAAAAGAAAGTGTCCGAAGCGATGTAATCCCATAACTCGAGATTGGCCAAACCGATTTTGATGATTTGTACTTTGTTGGAAAGGTATTTTCTCAGCACGGGTTTTTAAAAAAAAAAATAAAAAAAGAACTTCAAAATATCAAAATTTGAAAATGTCTGATTTTTCAATTTTCTTTTTTCATTAAGTATATAAAAATGATATGTGCTTTGCTACACCGCTTAAAACTTGAAAACGACTGGGGAAAACTGGATACTTCCTTCTGGGGGTTTGTTCATAATCGAAATTTTGGAGTGTGGGCGGAGGAAGCGTAACAAAACTGTTTTTTGAGCTTGAAGGCTGACAATCGGTACAAAATTTTAGGTTACGATGGTCTGTTGATGATTTATGTGCAGTTTGCATGAAACCGGCATTTGAAAAATATTTGGTATGATGGTTTAGTAACAAAACACATTTCATTTATATATTTATTAGGGTGATCCATCTACAGGACTTTTTTCAGAACAAAACAAAATATAAAAATTCAAATCAAGAGTCTTTATTGGTAATTTAAAAGGACAATGGCATTTATTTTTTGAAAATAATTTCCTTCAAATGTTGGCAATTATGGAAATGAGCGTTAGTCGAGAAACGGGAAGATCCTCTGTTTTCGTCCAAAATTTTGTTCAATGATGAGGCCCATTTCTGGCTCAACGGCGAAGTCCATAAACAAAATTGTCGCATTTGGGCTGAAGAGCAAGAAGAGGTTGCCATTATACCCAGAGAAAACCACGGGTTGGTGCGGTTTATAACCTGGTGGAGTTATCGGTGCATATTTTTTCAAAAATGATGATGGCCGGAACGTAACCATGAATAACAATATAATATATCGATTTTTTTGCTATCTGAAATTGAAACCCTTAATCTTGACGACACTTGGTTTCAACAGGACGGCGCCACTTGCCATACAGTTAACTTAACAATGGATCTATTTGGAGGTCATTTCGAAAAGCAGCTAATTTCATGTTTTGGACAGGTGAGTTGGCCGCCTTGATCGAGTGATATCACACCTTTAGACATTTTTCTTTGGGGTTACGTAAAGTCCAAAGTCTATGCTGACAAACCAGCTACGATTCAGGTTTTGGAAGCGAACATTACGCGTGTCAATAAATTGAACCCTCAGAATGGAAACCCTGAGGCGTAGTTGTGGCCAACATGTGAAGGAAATTATATTCAAAAAATAAATGCCATAAAATGTCCTTTCAAATTACCAATAAAGATTCTACACTTGATTTGAACTTTTATATTTTTGTTTGTTCTGAAAGATCACCCTATAGATGAAATCGTGAATTGGAACGCGAGCGTTCCTACAACACAATAACTTTGCAACAACAAATATTCCACTGTTGAATAAACAACAAATGAGTGCGTATGATACACTGATAAAGGCTGTCGATGATGGAAATGCTGGACTTTTTTTCCTTGATGCGCCCGGCGGAACAGTGAAAACGTTCCTGCTATCATTGATGTTTGCAGCAATACGTGCTCAAAGTGGTATTGCTTTAGCATCTACCGGAATTGCTGCAACACTGTTGGAAGGTGGAAAAACCGCACATGCAGCACTAAAGCTTCATCTAAACCAGCACATCAACGAAAATCCTATTGGCAACTTTTTTAAGCAATCAGCCATTGCAAAAGGGTTGAAAAATTGTAAATTGATAATATGGGATGAGTGCACGACGGCGAACAAACGATCATTAGAAGCACTCGATCGAATATTGAAAGAGCAACAATAATAATCTCTTTGGTAGCGTGAGGATACTGTTGGCAGGCGACTTCCGACAAACACTTCCCGTGATTCCGAAATGAGATGAATTAAATGCATGCCTGAAGTCATCCTATTTGTGGCGATACGTGAAAACTATTCCATTGAGAACCGCAGAAGTTTTCTTAAAAGAACTGCAGAGAATCGTAAATAGAGAAATTCCAGTAAATACTTCCAGTGGTTTAATATCGATTGCACCTACCATTTGCCAATTTATTTCAACCAAAGATGAACTCATCACTAATGTTTGTCCGAACATCGTAACTACCATTGGTTGAGCGCACGCATCATTTTATTAGCGAAAAATACTGATTTCAATGACTTAAATTGGACGATTTGAAATCAAATTCCGGGAGAATAGCTTTCATACAAATCGATCGATCACATTGAAAACGAAAACGATGTCGTCAAATATTCAGTGGAATTCGTAAACTTTTTAGATTTGCCTGGCGGCTTCATCATTTGTTTCTTAAAGTTGGATCTGTCATCATTATGCTACGAAATTTGCACCAAAACTGTGTAATGAAACTCGCCTGATTGTGATAAAGCTAATGAACAATGTGATAGTGAAAGGGCCGTTCAAAGGAGAAGAATGTCTAATTCCGCGAATTCCCTTGACTTCAACTGATTTGCCATTTCAGTTCAAACGAATTCAGTTCCCACTGAAACTTGCATTTGCGATGACCATAACAAGTCATTTCAAGATTTATTCCGCTGGAAGTGTGCGGCATAAATCTGGAAATGTCATGCTTTTCACAGGGCATGTTTTCGAGTTGGGGAACCGTCCTCACTATTTATTTATGCAGAAATCAAAAAATGAAGTGTATCGTGCAGCCTTAAATTGAATACATTTATTGTTCTATTCTTTTTTTAGATTTCAATAAAATTATCAGAATACCTTATTCTATTATTTCGGCTCCAGTAAAAGTTATTTGAATAAAAATTGTATCCCGTGCAACTGTCATTTGCACGGTGCAACTGCATTTCTTCATCAAAATATGAATCCACCACGACTTTGCAACTGAACCAGACTTTCAGTGAAAATAAAATTTGAAGGCAAAACAACGTTGGCCGGGTCAGCTAGTTTTTTTTATATAACTCAACATAAAAATTGTTACTATTTTTAAGTGTGCTGATGATAGAAAGTAATAAACAAAAAAAACCCAACCAGTCTTATCATTTTGAAGCTTGATTTTCAACCTTTTCCAAGCTATGTGGGCCATTTCTCGGCCCTGGTTGGCATATTGTTGTCTTTTAATGCGTCCAAAGTTTGAGGTTTGTTCGCATATGACACTGACTTTACGAAACATTAGAGAAAACAAGTAATTCATCTAAAGTTTCGCGGGCTGGCTATGAGATACCCTACACCACTTTGCTATTCAGGAGATTTCTCTCCTTTATCTCGGCAAAGTCGGACTAAAACTACCCATGTCCTTTGCGTGTAAAACATAGACCAACATTGTCCAATTTCAGAAATAGGCTCTTTACTTAACTTGCGCAAGAGCGGAAGTTGACGTTTGGAGTCGGAAGGGACGTTTGGACGAGGAAATTAGATATGGTCTCTTATCAACAAAGCTTATGTTCGGTCCCTCATAACGTACCATGCGAAATTTTAAGACGTACAGAAACCCAAAACCTGTTTTGTTATGTTTATAGTCACATACATACGGTATGTTTGCCTTTATCATGTTATAGTTAACGTTAATCTTAAACAACAATAATTTTGTGCTACAACTATATTTTAATTTCTAAATTTGGCAATAATAGTATTGTTACAATTCAACAATATAAATATTGCCGCAATCGTACTGTTGTCAATATGTTATTCAAATAACAATACTATGGTTGCGACGAACATGTTTTTATTGTAAAGAACATATTATTGTTGCCGTGACCATATAGTCGCCATATTTTTTTCTTTGTGTGTGGTCAGTATTATACGGTATGATTGCCGCAATTATATTATTGTTAATATAAACCTCAAACAACAATATTTATAACGCACCAACCATATTTGTGTGGTCGCCACAACCATATTCGTATTTCTAAATTCGGCAATAATATTCGTACAATTGCTACATAATTATATTGCCGCAATCATACTACGTTCAAAATAAATTTCATAAAGCGATACTATGGTTGCGATGAACATGCTTTTATTTCTAAGTTCGGCAATAATACAATTGTTACATTGCAATAATAATAATATTGCCGCAATCATACTATTGTTAAAATGAATTTCAAAAAACAATACTATGGTTGCGACGAACATTCTTTCATTGTAGAGAACACAATATTGTTGCCGTGACCAAACCAATTTATTTCTTTTGCGTGTAGGTTAACTCATTTGATCACTATCGTGCTATCAACGGACACTTTGGTGGACCGGCGGACATGACTTAAAAGTAGATTCTCGTCACGCCCCTTCTGGTTCCTCATATACAAATTATCCTATTCCAGTGCGGCAAACCTTGGAAAAATTGGACTATACTCGTAGAAGTCAATCCCAAAATTTAGCTAATTCATTGTTAAAGATTTGTATCTAATCTTTGTAAATTTGGACCAGATCGATTCACTTCGCTCCTGATATGTGGTTCTGCGGCTTCATCAGACACAAATTCTTCAATTTCACCCAGTACACGCAGAAAAAAGTATGGTTGGGGTAACAATATTCGAAGAGCATCATTCTATTGTTGGTTATATGGTTGTGGCTCAACAATATTATGATCATCACAACAATAGTATGGTTCAAACACAACCATACTATGATCCCCATAACAATATTATGGTCCTCACAACAATAGAATTATCACACACAACCATACTATGATCCCCACAACCATAGTATGGTCACACTCAAACATAATATGATCTCCATAACCATATTATTATCCTCACAACCATAGTATGTTGCACATACAACCATAGTATGATCCTTAGAATCATAGAATGATTTACACACAACCATGCTATGATCCCCAAATTTTTTTGTAAAGATTGGGTTAAGCTGTTATTTAACAATAGAGATTTGTATTAAATAAGTTATATAAAAATACATAAAGCTCTTTATAAAGGAAGTGGTTTATTGAACGGTAGAAACAATTTATTTATTAAAAATATTTCAGTTATACTAATCCGAAGTTTGTTTTGAAAAAAATTAATTTATATATATAAACTATTATTATTGCGTAAGATTCGTAAAAATAACATTGTCAAATTAAAAATAAATTACGATTTTGCCTGTATGATTGTCGTAATCATGTTATTGTTAACATAAAACCCATGTTATTGTTAACATAAAACCCATGAAACAATACTTTTGTACCACCAACCATATTTATAACCATATTTTCATTTTTTAATTTGGCAACAATGCTTTTGTTACATTTTAACAATATTAATATTGCCGCAATCATACTATTGTCAAAATTAAGTTCAAAAAACAATACTAAGGTTGTGACAACCATACTTTTACTGCAGAGAACATACTATTGTTGCCGTGACCATATAGTAACCATATTTTTTATCTGCGTGTAGTCAAGCACGATTAAATTGGACCATATTGATTTATGTTATCCTACGGCACCCTTGTTTTTGTTGTTGTAGCGGCATATAGTGCCGCTGCGTCAGCCCTTGGCCGAAGAATTCCTCCTTCGGGTTGATGCGGTGCATATAACCGGCTGTCATGCGATTGCCAGCTAGGGATCGTGGAAGCGACAGCACCCTTGTAATGGAAACTCCCGACTTGAACTTTTGTCACTCTACAAGCCACATTTATTCTCCGTTCTTGCTTATATTTAGTATACTCAGTAACAAAAGATCTAAAACTAGCCAAGCTGACGCTGTATCATATTGGTCAATGTAAGCTAAGGTACCTCCTTATTTAAAATGTCGCAGCAGGGCCGCCGCATTTAATTTTGGAAAAATAAGACCATATACCATATCGCTTCCAAGTTTAAGACCTTCCGCTCCGACAGAATCCTCTCACATCCGATAATGTCTAGATTTAGAACACTGCATTGTAAGTTGACTATTACACTGTACAACACAAACAAAAATTACAAGGTCCGACCTATAAATTTTGATAGAGGAAACAAAACGACACCTGTATCGGCGTTTTGAAAGTTTACATCTGGGTTTCATTTCAGGGGGAGGTGTAGTTTCCCAAAATGCAAATTTTGTATTGGCAATCGGCATAACAAATCGAGTAAAGCTTACGTTTAAGGTATGTGGTATGTTGAGCAAATTTATGTAAAATGTTACGAAGAACAATTTTGTAGAATATATTAACCCTCTGACTCCTCAAAGTAAGGGTCTTTTTTGTCCTTCTTTTAAAAAAGGGCAAAAAAACGCCATTAAACAGGGACTTAAGGGGTTAAAACGTTCCGCAAAAATATTCGCCATGAAAGTCCCTGAATACACCAAAAAGGAAAATTCAATTAGAAAGACAGAAATAAGACACAACAAAAAATATCTTAGGGTTAATTTGGCATTTATTAAGAATTTTATTTGAAAGTACCCCAAAAAAAATTTGCATATTTAATTTTTGTAGAATAAGTTAACCCTGTAACTCCTCTTGATATCTGTTCTTTGGCTGACTAGATCCGTTACATTACAACAAAAACAAAAAAATCAAATGCTATATATCTTACATACAAAAGTCCTTCCCAATGTAAGACCATGTTGCTCTAGAAATATATATTCAAATATTTTCTTGTTCAAAATTATGGTAAATAAACCATTTAGCTCCTAGCCTAGTTCAGGATCTGCCAGACTGCATTGTAAAAGGCATATTACCCATACAAAAGTTCCTACAAATGTAAGACCTCATTGCTCTAGAAGCCACATATCAAGTGTTCTCTGGTTCAAAGCTAATATATGGCTTTATGAACGACTTATTACCAACCCTACCGTAACTAACCCATATTGATCCCTTCTTTTTATATAGACCTAGTACAACAAACCCCTTTATGATTTGGAATCCTCTACAGGGCATATTTTAATTCAATCTAGCTCAAGGAAATCATAGCCTATTAGGTCTATATTTCCATATGGCCTTGGCGAAATAAGGCTAGAGGGCCTAAAAAGAAGGCTAGAGGGCCTAAAGAAGTCACAAATTTAGACCGAACTTGCTCAAATACCAGACAGAAGCGCAAAGTCTGTTAAATTGCAAACTTTATCCTTTTCTACTTGACAATTTAATCACCACATAAATCATTTGTCAAGCGATAAAAAATTTAAAAAATTGCATATTCCGAGAGACGCATTCTGACGTCAGTGTTCTGTCAAACCCTGCCGTAAATTTGATTGGAGGCGAATTACTTTAAAATACGACAGTTCACAAATACCACAGTTTTATTGCAGATAGTAAATACAAACACACTATTCTCAGATTAGAGCTAACAAAAAAGTTTTAAATGTGAGAATGTGTGAGATTTGACATCTAAAACTGTCGGTTAAGTACTTCTGTTTCTGCCAGTACTCGTACATTGTAACAGATGCACTCTCTCTTTTCTAAAACCAGCGTAATTTAAATCTAAAATTAAATTATTTGATACGTACTCGTACTTGTATAATAAATCGAGGAAGTGAGTACGCACTTCAATCGCTTCCGATAAGATAATTGACAAAATGGGCGGTAAATATTGAAATGTTTACGATAAGAAAACACTCGTTTTTAGCGTGCGCTTAACGAGAGCCACTTGAGAATTAAATATTTTGTTTTCATTTCGGTACACTGTAGTATATATTACTCGTGACAACATATAATTGATCGATATCATGGATGGTCCCGCGTCGATAGTGACGTATGTGACTTACATTCGAAACGTATATGACAAGTGAATAAGGTTGGGTTAAGTTTGCGACATATCACAAACAGGATATATGAAAAATAAACAAAATACCCTTTAATTTATAATTTTCTTTTAACATTTAATTTTATTTTTCTAATTATTTACTTAACATAACATCATTTCTTGCCCACTTGAATTTGTATCATCGATATCTTCGTAGAAATCATTGATTTCCTGAACTGATAAGTAAAAGTCTAAAGCTTTTTGGAACTTAAGACGCAGTCGAATTCGCAAATCAGAATGCACAGGAGACCAATTGGAGGAACTGATTTCTTATAAAGGAATCGTCAATAGTTTTGCGTAAAAATGATGGCGATGAGTTATGAAGATTCATAGCTAGATTCCAGAAGATTTTTTGGTTTGTGGTTTTCGCAGAAAGAACCAAAAAGAAGCCTTATTTTGTTTGTATCCTGTATAAAAACCTAACCATTTTGTACTTCGTATAAAAACCTAAAAAATTAAAAAAAATAAAATAATTGTTAAAAATTGTTAGTAGGAGTTTGCACCAATCGCTTGCGATTTTAGTTAATTCTTTTAGTGCATCAGCAAAAAGTTTAATGATTAGATTCATCAGCAATTGAAACTGCTGACTTACGTAAATCCAAAAGCTTTTTATCAGAATGAATAATGGCTTTAAGCCTTTAAACCGATTTCTGAGTCGACGTAACCTACTCCGCCATTGTCTGGTGCTGTAGAAATATGCTTCATTTAGAATAAATTATTTAGCAATCATGAGATCCAATCACGTGGGCCTATCGACTTGAATTTATTCGAACCAGCCACGGCGACCACTTGCCCGAAATCGTTTTTGAAACATAATGGCAAACTCTTATCTTTATAATAAAACTAAATTCTTGCCAATAACATTTCTTTTTGAAAACCACACGTGAGTTAAAACACCATTTATAAAATAATTTTCCTTTGGCCCATTTTTAATACCAACCGTCTCATTCCATCGACAAACCAGCGCCTTTTTGACTAGCCAAAACGCTCAATTGATGGGTCATCCGCCGTACAGCCCTGACTTGGCACCCAACGACTTCTTTTTATTCCCGCACATCAAGAAAAAAATGCTTGTTCAACGATCTTCGTCGCCAGAAGATGCTGCTGAAGCGTTTGCGAAGTGTCTCAATCGGAGTGGAAAAAGTGCTTCGACAATTGGTTTGAGCGCATGCAAAAGTGTACTGGAGAATACTTTGAATAACAATAACACCATTTTTGATGAT
The DNA here is from genome assembly GCA_963513945.1 of Hydrotaea diabolus. Lineage (NCBI taxonomy): Eukaryota > Metazoa > Arthropoda > Insecta > Diptera > Muscidae > Hydrotaea > Hydrotaea diabolus. The sequence continues at coordinate 104,117,064 of OY740720.1, read as the reverse complement.
TAATATTAGTAATTTCGTTACTAGGCCAGAAATATATATAGCAGCCCTGGTATAAAAACGTTTATTTTTTGTGTGTATGTGGCCCCTGTATACAGGGTCCACCCCCCCCCCCCCCCCCGGTCCTGCAGCTTCACAAGCACGGAATTAAATCATAGTATGCTGAATTAATGCGGAAAGTTCTATACAGGGTGATTCATTTATGACTGCACAAATTTCAGTAGCGTTTTCCTTGGCTCATTTCATGACAATAGTCCATCTACGACCATGCATGAAAATGCAAGGGCCGAAAGGGCAGCGGTTTGAAAATGAATCACCCTGTATATGAATAGCTTACAAACAAAACACCTCAAACTTACTTATACTTACCTGCTATCATGCACTGAGGACTAAATATTATATTTTAAAAATCAGCTGTTTTTGCAGCAACACAAATTAATGATAAGAGCAGGGGCGACACGTACGAGTACGAGTACATACTCGTATATCAAACTATGCGAACAATTAACATTCTTCAATAAATACTGAAAATTCACCAAAATAAATACATATTTTCAATAATAAATCTTGCGAACCATCATAAATTTTAGCTCATACTTACTTATCATTATTCCCTTACCACGCTGTGAAGCAGGGGTATTGTGACTTTTATGTGTTTGTTAGACATTAGAGGAACCCAGTCAAAATATTAGCGAACGATTTAGATTCACTTAATCGATTTTACCATGTCTGTCCATCGATTATTTTAATCAAAGTGGTGGTCGCAAAATCACCAAATCCAGGCCAATCTTTTCACATAACTGATTTGAAGTAGGCCCTTATAATTGTACTTTCAGATTTGGAATCTAACAGGCCAAACCTGAACAATGCGCAAAGTTTCGGCGGTTTATACAGGGTGGCTGTTGAATATTGCTACATTAAGAAACTCAACTTATTTTCAGTGTATGGAATTCATTTTCTTTTATTCATGTTAAAGCTCAATCAATTTTATTTAATATAGCTTCATTAGTTTTAAGAATGATAGAATTTAAATGCCTCCCCTGCTCGTTGATGTATGTGCGGCATCTTACCAAAATGTTGTTCATAAATGCTTGGAGAGTTGAGACAGGAATAGCCGCATTTATTTCTCGAATGAATTGCTTTAGTTCATTCATATTTGCTGGTTTTGCTTTGTAGACTTCCTGTTTGCAATAACCCCACAAAAAAAGTCAGGTGCAGTAAGGACAGGCGTCCTGGGGGGACAACGGAATGTGGAGTCTCTGGATATCAGCTTATTGGGAAATTTTCGTCGCATTTCTGTTATAATAGGCCGGGCTATATGAGGAGTTGTACCATCTTGCTAAAACCACTCTCAGTTGAAAGAAATTCTCATTCGGCGTATTTTTGTATAGAAAAACTATCTCAACTTGCTCAAGAAATGGTCTCCAGTAACCGTAACGGTGTGACCGTTTTCTTCGAAGATGTAAGGCTCGAAAATGCAGCGTAATGAAACTGCACACCACACTGTGGCACTAAGTGAATGTAATTCCGTCTGTTGGTTGGAAGCACTCCATATTCGGAAGTTTTGTTTGTTTATGTTGCCGTTTAAATCGAAATGGGCCTCGTCAGACATGAAAAGACAGTTCAACATGTTTCCGTCCTCTTCCACCATTTGAAGCATCTTCTGGCAAAATACCAAGCAATTCGGGAAGTCTGCTGACTTCTAGAGACTGACCTTTTGAATTTTATATAGGAATTAGTTCAAATCTTTTTGCATAATCGACTCCAATGATTGTCTGCTTTTACCCTTTTGAGGAGATAAACTGCTTGTAGAAACTCTTGTGTTGTTTTGTATGGCAGCAGCGTTTGTTTTCCTTGTTCGAACTGAAGGGCAAAATTGTTAACAAGTCTCATTATGGTCCATCTGCTAGAAGGATTGCCGCCAAACGTGCGCCTATGCTCTCTTTGAACTGGCACTACGGACTCCAGTGCGTGATAGCAGCGGACAATCCAAATTCTTGTTTCAGTCTCCCAGTTATCCATTTTTGTTAAATCTAACAATCAATCTGCGAAATAAAAACAGACCCAGATTCATTATATGTGACGCGCAAAATAGAAAGTGACCTAAGGTTAAAATCCAGTTTTGTTCAGGAGAGCCATTTTAAAGATTATGTCCCTTTCTATTTGCGCTTAGAATCGTCGACTTCACTTTCATAAAACACGCATATCTCTGGGAGGGATCACTTTTGGGGCATGGGATCGATCTACATCAAAAAAAGAAAAAATGAAAATTGATTTTTTTACCCTTAGGTCCCTTTCTCTATGCGCTGTCACATATAGAAAAAAAGTTATTAATTTTTTTTTTGGTAGCGTTTTTATAAGCCACCCTGTATTTGCGACTTGTTCTTTGATAATACCAGTAGATCTACAGACGGACGAACATCGCTGATTCTGACTTGCTCGGTATAATCATTATGGGGTCTATGAACTTCCCTATAGTTGTTACACACATTAGCACTACAACGCAATTACCTGAAGGCGGTGGAGGGTGTAAAAAGTGAACAATTTTGTACGATGGGTCATGTTGAGAGATTAATCTCTAAGTCATGTAAAAGCTTCTTTATAAAATGCATAGTTGCTCGATGCCGGCATTAATCAGGAGGATAATTAATGGTGTCTTCTTCTTTTTTTAGAGAAAATAAGGTCTAACGATGCCGCTGTGCCATAACGTGCACTTTGACCTCTAATGAATTGTGTTTTCTCCAAAAATGGTAATTTTGGTTGCTAATATAGCCCTTGAGCCAAAACTTGGCGTCGCTCGAAAAGATAATTTATTGGCTTAAATCTGCTCAATATTTTATGGATGCAAGTTGATGATGCCCAATTAATTCCAAAAGTGTTCTCCTAACGGCTTTGTATGCTATTGCGAAGGGAAAGTGGGCACGCGACACTCTGGTATCCCTCATGCAAAAGGGCTATTCTGCGACTAATATACTTTTATTGCAGAAAACCTATTATTGTTGCCGTGACCATACAGTAACCATATATTTTAGTGGCGTGTGTCTTCCATAAAAGGGTCCTCCGATTTGGGCCAAGCAGCTCCACAACCCATATTTAAAATTCGATTTTGTTGTATTTAAGTACTCAACCTATAAACAACCATAGTACGAGAGTTGCTATATATATTTCTGGCCTAGGCAACACTAAGTGTTGGCTGGCTGCATCTGAAATTTCCACTGGAAAGTTTGACATTTTAAGCATAAACGTACTCAGAACGTTTTGACGTATTTGTGTTGTTTACAGTGACTTGAAAAAATCAAGTTGGCAAAAAAATGGAATTAACTCGTGAACATTTTCGTGCGATCATTTTTCACAACTATCGACGTGGATTATCACGACAAGAGTGCATAGATTAACTTAAATCTTTGTATGGCGATGAAGCACCATCCTATAGCACTGTGAAAAATTGGTTTAATGAATTCAATGGTGGCCCGCGCTCGCTCTAAGACAAAGGTCGTGAAGGTTGTCCAAAAACAGCCGTTGTACCAGATACATTGATGCAGTGCATGAACTGACAATGCAAGATCGTCATGTGATATACCGTGAGATAGAGGCAGCCTTGGGCATTTTTTCCACCAGCATGCATTCGATATGGCACGAACATCTGGCCGGTTTGTTCACGTTGGATCCCGCACAATTTGACAATCGCTCAAAAAAGGCTCGTGTCGATTGGTGCAAAGAAATTTTGAAAAAATATGATCGCGGTGCTTCAAAAGACGTTTACAACATCGTCACAGGTGACGAATCGTGAATCTATGCGTATGAGCCCGAAACAAAACAGCAATCGACCGTGTGGGTCTTCGAAGGCGAGCCAAATCCAACGAAAGTTGTTCATGGAAGAAACACTTCGAAGCAAATGGTCGCCTGTTTCTTCGGCAAAACTGGTCATGTGGCGATATTTTTGCTTGAGCAACGTATGAAAAACGAACAAGAGAAGACGAATCATTGTGCACCATGACAATGCGAGCTCTCGCACATCGGCTCAAACCAGAGCCTTTTTGACCGGCTAAAACGTCGAATTGTTGGGTCATCCGCCGTACAGCCCTGCCTCGGCACTTAATGACTTCTTTTTATTCCCGCACATCAAGAAAAAAAATATGTGCTCAACGATTTTCGTTGCCAGAAGATGCTGTTGAAGCGTTCAAAAACCATGTTTTGGAGGTGTCTCAATCGGAGTGGAAAAAGTGCATCGACAATTGGTTTGAGCGCATGCAAAAGTGTATAAATCACGCTGGAGAATACTTTGAAAAACAATAAAACCATTTTTGATGATAAATACATTTGCTTAACAAGTCATTATATTTTGTGGAAAAATCATAATTTTTTATGGACGCACTAAATACCCCAGAAAAGGGCATAATTGCTGAACTTTTTTGGCCATGTCGCCAAAAAACGTCCTGCATGGTCAAAACGGAAGATAATTATATCTGTACTAAAATTAAAGCGAACTTTGCTACAAATCCAAATATAAAGTAATTTTTAAGTTTCGGCAAAGAGACGGGCGCATGGCCCGAAAGGGCCCAAAAAATGGAACACTTTTTCGCTTAGTAAAATGTGGAGGTTATATAAGGTTCTGTCTGGCCGAACTTAACAAAGTTTTTAGCTGTTGAGTATTTGCTTAGCAAATAATAATTTTTTATGAGTGGATGGATACTGTTAGTTGGGACGCACTAAACACCTCAAAAAGGACATATTTGGTGGAATTTTTGGCTCATGTGGCCCAAAAAAACGTACTGCATGGTCAAAACAGGCGAGTTATAGTCAATATAACCATGTGTGTACTTAAATTAAAGCAAATTTTACTACAAGTAGAGTCATTTTAAAGTTCTGGCTGAGCTTAGGGACGGACACATAGGACAAAGGGGCCCAAAAACGTATAAGTACTTTTTTCACTTTGGTTGCGTATGGACGGAGGAGGATATATAAGGTTCGACCTGACCGAACTTAATGACGTTTTTACTTCTTTATTTGTATTTTAATCACATTGGCTTTTTCAGCTTTTGAAACTTCCAGGCAAACTTTTTTTTTAATCTAAGCCATACTTTGATAAGTAAAGCGTGCATCTTTCAAACAACGTGCCCCTTCCAGTAGTAAAACATGTGGACTTATCTTCAAATTTCATATAGACTAGACAATTTAAAAAAAAAGGTTTGCATCCTTAAAGTTAAAAATCTATGAATAAACTTCGATTTCGAATATGTTTCCCAGTGTAACTGACAACTGCTATAAATTATGTCCATTAAACGTCCATTAAACGACACTGGAGTCCATCCAGAAAATAATGACTAAACAGATTCGTAGCGGTGCAAAATTTTTGAACCATAGCATTTTCAGTTTACTTGGGAAATTTAAATACATATATATATTTTTATCTAATCACAGGTTACGCCTAAGAGAGCCACAATAGCAGTCACACTTTTACGTAGGTGAACTCGCCGATAAGAGCGTTGAGGTGTCCATTGCCCACTGCCCGAACCTCCGAAGAGGAAGGCGATCCGGCGTGATAACTGAAAAATCACATCACAAATCATTTGCAATCTTGATATTGCTGCTGTTTTGAAAAACAACGACGAACTGTATAAAAAGGCGATCCTATCGTTCAAAGTCATTCAGTAAGAGATTTTGTTTGCGAATCGACAGAATGTTTTTGACTAAAATCAATCTGAGCATTGTTGTGCTCTTGGCTATTTCTAGCCAATTGGCTAGTGCCCAATTCAATCCCAATTACGCATCCGGTCGCAGCACCATTGTGCACTTGTTCGAATGGAAATGGAACGATATTGCAGCGGAATGTGAGAATTTCTTGGGACCGAAAGGATATGCTGGCGTTCAAGTGAGTTTGGTTATACCCGAGTGTACTTCATGAAAAAGCCGATAATTACTCTTTGATTCCTTTCAGGTCTCCCCCGTCAATGAGAATGTCATTGTTGCCAATCGTCCGTGGTACGAACGTTATCAACCCATGTCTTACATGTTAACCACCCGTTCCGGTAACGAGGAGCAATTCTCCAACATGGTTAGGCGCTGTAATTCCGCCGGTGTCCGCATTTACGTCGATATTGTCTTCAACCATATGGCAGCTAGCCAGTCATCCGTTGTGGGTACTGGTGGCTCAACCGCAGATCCCAACTCGAAGAGTTACCCTGCCGTGCCCTTTTCCGCCACGGACTTCCACGCGACATGCAGCATCAAAAACTACAATGATGTGAATCAAGTGCGCAATTGCGAATTGGTCGGTCTGAAGGATTTGGATCAAAGCAAATCGTGGGTACAGGATCGCATTGTCGACTTCATGAACAAGTTGATTTCATTTGGTGTTGCCGGTTTCCGTGTAGACGCTGCCAAACATATGTGGCCCGCTCATCTCAAGGTAAGCTCGTTACTCTTTATATATAACATTTGAAAATTGACCGAACTGCAATGGAATGTCTCTCTCTCGATTCATGCCCCTCTTTTATAATTAAGGTCATATAAACAACCCTGGCAGAACTGGACCATTTTGGTCCATACAAGTCTATGCCGCATGGTGGTCCATTCTCTTTAAAAGTCTCCGTTCTTGAAGATGGTGCACTATCAAATCCTGGCGCAATTACGCCATTTTGCATCTCTTAGGTTCCTGCATATGTCAAGCTTTATGTGAGCGAATGAGACAGCACATTTGTTGTAGCGACTGCGACATGGCAACTTTACTTGCGTCAATTTGTATAATTTCCTTTTGAACTTGCCTCTTGTGTTTACACAAAGCAATTCGGTTACGGCAATTTTTGTTTTCATTATTGCCTTATCTAACGTTATGTGATTTATTCGTTCTTATTTTTGTGTGAAAAATACTGAAATAATCTGCAGCCAACTTCACACTATGAAAAACCTTAAAAGGAATTGACAGTACAGGCAAGTTTTTTCGTTCCCTTTACCTCTCTCTTCTACAAACTGACAGCTGCAGCAAGTAAAGTTGCATCTTATAAATGGGGACTTAAATTCGTCTAGCGAAAACGAATAGTTGGGTTCGTACTCTCAGTGATGAAGCACAACGATGTCGGTTGTCGACGTTGTATCAACCTCTATTCCAATGGAAATCCTTTGAGACATACTTTATTCGTTGTTGAATCTTACTTTCTTGTGTTCCATCACTGAGTATTAAAAGAGAAATCGAGCGCCGGCCTTGGTCTTGTCGGTGGTGGGAATATTGTACGTATGCCCCTTTCAGTCGGTAGGCGTATCTCGTACACCAAAACCCACTTACACACATCTCTTATGTTCCATTATAAAACTCTTAGGTTCCTATCTAAATTTTTGCAAGCCTTCACATTTCTCTATTGTTTTAGCATCTTATTTAATTCCCATTTTATGTTTTCTCTTTCCTCTCGCAGGCAATCTACAACCGCTTGAACAACTTGAACACTGGTCATGGTTTTGCCGCCAACAGCCGTCCCTTCATCTTCCAAGAAGTCATTGATATGGGTGGCGAAGCTATTTCCAAATATGAATACACCGACCTGGGCACCGTCACTGAATTCAGATTTTCCGACTCGATTGGCAAAGCTTTCCGCGGTAAGGATCAATTGCGCTGGTTATCTAACTGGGGAACCCAATGGGGTTTCATGGAGTCCGATCGTTCTTTGGTCTTCGTCGACAATCACGATAATCAGCGTGGCCATGGTGCCGGCGGCGCCGATGTTCTCACCTACAAGACGTCCAAAAAATACAAGATGGCTACCGCTTTTATGTTGGCCCATCCCTTCGGCATTGCCCGCGTCATGTCTTCGTTCGCCTTCGATAACTCTGACCAGGGACCACCCACTACCGATGGCAAGAACATTCGTTCGCCCACCTTCAATGCCGACCACTCTTGCGGCGGCGGTTGGGTTTGCGAGCACCGGTGGCGTCAAATTTACAACATGGTTGGCTTCAAGAATACCGTTGGAAGTGCAGCTCTCCAAAACTGGTGGGACAATGGCAGCAATCAAATCGCCTTCTGCCGCGGCAATAAGGGTTTCATTGCTTTCAACAGTGATACGTTCGACTTGAGTAGCTCCTTGCAAACCTGCTTACCGGCTGGTACCTACTGTGATGTCATCTCTGGCGCCAAGTCCGGTTCCAGCTGCACTGGCAAATCGGTTGTTGTTGGCTCAGATGGCCGTGCCACCATTACCATTCGTACTGCCGAAGAAGATGGCGTTTTGGCTATTCATGCTGGCTCGAAATTGTAAAGTTTTTCAACACATGTACCAATAATAATAAAAATCCAAAAAGTATTATTTCAATAGTTAATTGAATTTTGACTTCGATAGCTAACAATTCAGTTACATTTGTCTGGGCTTCTTTTGAACTATCATAATTGGTTTTTTTTAGAGGTAACGAGCTTCAAACTTAAATAAAACAAAGAAAAACGGTGTAAAGTTCAGAAAGGAAAACTCCACCGTAAATGCGCTTTTGAAACGGCTTAAGTTACTGTTGCCCTGAAGTAAAAAAAAACATTAAAGTACAGTAACGTACCGCCGTGGTGTGATGAAGTGTTCACGACTATCAAGACAGTAAACCCAGGTTCAAACCCGAGTAAGAACATCTAATTTTCAGCGGCGGGTTTAAGCTCGTTAATGCCGGCGACTTAACGAGTGAGCGATTTATCTCAAAGCCATGTAAAAACTGCTCTCTATAAAATACTCGTACATAAGCCGGTTAGTCAGTATAAAAATGGAATCGTGCACAGCTCATTGATTTCAGAGAAGTTCCCCTTGCTGCTTAATAGGATGTTTTGGAACTTAAGAACGAGTATGTAATGTACACAATCACTACAAGATAGAGTTTGTGATCAGAGTACAGTACGTAATCGTAGCGTTAGTTTTCGTCTTCTGAAATCGTAGCTTACGGTATTCTGGTTGTGTATACAAACACAAAAAATAAATAGCAAATGTATTCTACGAACGTACCGTGGGTGTAGGTTAGGTTGAATTGACAGCCGCCCGAAGCATAACTTACTTAGGTCCACGGAAAGGTCCACGGTATCCCGTGATACCGTTTACTCTTAGCGGATAGTTCGTGCTATGCCATCTGGCCACATCCTCTCTATCCTTCAGCCAGCCTGTTGCCATGATAAAGGTATGAATCCTGCCCAAATCACTATCGGGGGACAAGTATTGTCTATTCGGTAGGCCAAAGAGTGTATGTACGTCTTAAGTCAACAAATGCCGGGCAATGGCAGAGAAAAGGTTCAGTTATCTCCTTTTTCCTTTTATTTGTTGCAACTCCAACACAAGTCATTGTATGGCAGACGCAGTCTTCTAGCACATACGCCCAAAGGCCAGTGAACGGTAATGACCGCAAATAGGTTTCTCAGATAGATTCTTGTTAGGTTAATCGCGATCCACGTTCTCTGCTCATCCATACAAGACCAGGTCTTTCAGGTCTCTTTGCAAGTGGGAAACAGTTTTCGTGATAAAAGCGGCTTACCGCTCACAAAAGGAATGCCAATATCGTTACTTCACTCATTTGAGTTCCGGGTTGCGCCAGCCTTTGCAAGTGTGTTAACTGTACAATTAACACCAATATCCCTATGTCCAGGAGCCCGTATAAGGGTTACCGGCGAATGTCTCACTATCTTATCCGGAGACATCCAGCATTCTTGAACAATTATCGAAGTGGTGTATACATTATCCTGAAATCTAATGACCACCTAGCTGTCAGTTAATACGAAGATATCCCCGCATGTACCCCATAATACTGAACATGCCGCGCATCAGTTGCAATGACCGTGATTTCGGCTTAAATATGGCTACAGTAGTCTGGTAGCATGACGGACAGTTTCAAATTCAGCTGATCCGAGTAGATACCACTTCAAGTCGTTACAAAAGATTTACTGAAGGTCAATTCGGTGAACGTGTCCGGTCAAATGCCCACCTCGTTCATGCGACGGCATTGGATTTCTTTTTATGGGACCACATCAACTCATTGGTCTATGCCAACAACTTTAGACGAGCTTAGAGACACAATCCAACGCGAAATTGCCCACGTTCCGGTCGAAATGTGTGCAAGAGTGGTGAAAAATTGGGTCCAAAGAATATATCAATGTACACGGGCTCGTGGTGGTCATACGTATGACCGAAATCAAATTTCATTCTTAAAATGTAACATTTGCACTACAGCTGAAATAAATTTGAACTCTATATCTAAAATATTCTGTGTTTTATTAATATATAAAATTGTTACGTCCTTAATGGAAAGCCTGTACTTCCATGCCCCCGTGGCGCTAAGTCGGAAAAATGTCAGTTGAAAGCCAGATAAGGACAGTTTACAGAGCCTTAGTTGGAGTCATTCTAAGCACACCTGTTATCTTAATAAGTTTCAGTCTGCTCTGAGGGTTCTTCCTCTCTTATGCACCCACCAGGCAGCAGCCCCGTAGAACAGAATCGGCTTGACAACAAAATCTTTTAGTCCGTATACGTTTTTGAGACTCATTCCCCAGGCCAATGGTCTTTCTGCAGGAATATAAAGCAATTGCCGTCTAAGTGGTCCGTGTCTGTTTATTAAAGTTCCAGTTTAATTTAATATCGAACACTTGTCTAAGATATTTGACACTATGGGATAGCGAAATGTGGGATTAACCACCATTGAAGCCGTTTCGCCTAGTGAATAGTACCATTTCCGGTTTAGCTGGATACACACCCAGCGAAACCCCGACACCGTTTTAGTACAAGTATCAACCTTAGCGCAGATTTCAGTGATTGCGAGAGTATTTTTGGATCCTGCCACCGCTACATAATCAGCGTGTGCAATTGTCTTCTCCGTGGCTTTATGCAGAGTATTGATGTTATGATTCCACAGCAGTGGGGAAAGAACCTTTTGGTGTTTCTCGACTCCAATATTTGGAGTTTTGCAACAAAAGAATTGACAGCATGATTTATTCCTTACTGCCCCCCCTGCGTCAATGACCGACTCCGGTCTGGCATTGCTGAAAGCTCCCTCTATATCCAAGAAAGCCACCAGTATGTAAAGTATTCCTTCTAATGCAGGGACCTTTCTAAAATATATTGCCAACCAGCGAGTGCAGCGCAGTTTTAAGACTTGTCCTTCGTATAGGCATGTCAATATTTCGTACTGAATGCAGAGGGTTTACCCATGCCAGAGGGACTCTAGCGAGAACTAAGAAAATAAGTCTGAAAGAACCAACAAGACCGCAGCTGGTACTTATGGATCTGCAACCTTGGAACTCAATCTTGGAGGACTTTACAATGTTTCCTGCCCAATAAGAATTAGTACAAAAGTAATACCTTTTTTTTGCACCGTCTGGGACGACGGTGTGGTAAGAGTTTAAAATTTCCGGGGACACGAGAATATTTTTTTTAAATCCCTGGTACCCGGACGAGACTTTTTTCGAATGTTATTACCAACATACAAATATACAAACATTTTTTACCTTAACCATGGATTGCGTTTCTGAATGTCATTGAAAGTATTGGGGGATATGGATGTTTGTGGTGGATCCATGCCGACATGACTATTGGCAGATTGGTCAGGGCCTCTATTCAACCAAATCGTTAAATTAATATCATATTCAGATTTGTATAAAAATGCCATTATATTAGAGTAGTCATGCGAGTGTACCTATTGCTAAAGTGAACAATTTTTAGGAAACCCAAAAATTGTTCGCTTCAGCAATAGTTATATGACTACTCAAATATAAAAAGGGGCTCGTACATCCGGACTCTAAAGTTACAGAAATCCTTAAAGTTATTGCATACTTAGAAACGTAAGGAAATTTCACTGTTTTTGAAGAACTATATGTCCAACTTCACAAGGTTCTTTTTCGGCGCCCTAGAAACCTTAGACCCATTGTTTAAGGACTCAAATTTCGTAGAGTTATAGAATTAATGTTATATTTGGATTCTTGGACATTTTGTTGTTTTAAATACCCGTTTGGCCATAGGTAAAGGATGCCGAAGTTGAGAATGGGTCGGCCCAAGTCCAAATCTTTAATATTTAGATTTGTAATTTCGTGTGTTCGACCTGCAAGTTATAAGTACTTATACATACTTATATAATATTTTTTTTGACTGTATTCATCTGACCTTAATACGGAGTGAGAATAAAAATACGACTGAGAAAATCGAATCAGTCGTATTTCTAATAAGAAATAGAAGAAAATCGTTCTTCCGAGTTATTGTCTAATCATGATAAAATTTAATAATATAGATTTTTGGACCAATCGGTTCAGATTTAGATATAGCACCCACTTATATGTTAATCCGCATCTTATTTCCAACCTTGACAAAATTTAGCACAAGTAAGTTTTTTAGGTAAATAAAGGACGTTATTGAAATTAAAGAAATCGGTTCAGATTTATATGTAGCTCCTACACGTTTATATATATACGTTATTTCTTTATCTCTAGAAGCTACAAATTACATACTTTACAATCTGTAAGTAGATGAAATTTGGCACAGATAAGTTTTCTGGGCCATGGACGGACGCTGTTAAAATTGGAGAAAACGGTTTATATTTATATATATCTTCCACATATTTATATACACCATTTCCACATGTAATTACGAATATATCAATTGAAACTCCAAAAAAATTGAAGTTTAGTAATTACAACTAAAATTCAGCATACCTTAATTAAAATTCAGAAATTAGAATTGAAATTCAGAAAACATCAACTGTAACTCGGAAATTGAAATTTAAAAAATATTTATTGAAATTCAGAAAATATTAATTAAAATTCAGAACTTATCAATTGATATTTAGAAGATATACATATATCAGAAATATCATAGGAATAAGCATAAAATATAAATTATGACCCAAATTAAATGTATAAAGTGTTGGAAGGATGTTTCTCAATTCATATACAGATATAATCGGTCATACATTTAGCGACCAGTCAGGCGGTTACTGTGAATGGTGTTCGCTATCGTGAGATGATAACAAACTTTTAAGCCGAATTTTAATTGCTATTTCCGAGTTTCAGTTGTCATTTTGTAGTTCTGAAATGTGGAAATGGTGTAGTTTATTTTTAAATAAAAAGCAAACTTCTTTTCGTCGCAATTAATTTTAATTCATTCTCTAAGATTTTTTTTCATTCTTAGGCTTAAACAGATCTCTATCGGGAGTGACCTTTGCTAAACTGCACGGATAAAGTTAAATATGGTACAACTGACTGCGAAAAATTGAAAATGTTTCGGTTGTCATAATAATCCATGTACCTAATGCTATTTCCCTAGCAACACCACCATAATAAACATACCTCCATATGATTAAATACCTGTAGGCAGGTCCAATTATACTTATATAGTGACTGAAATCAACTCAATGATTGCACCATCAAAGCACTACTGCACACTTAAAACATGACAACAAACTAAATCTAACCTAGCAACCCTACAAAACAAACCCTGGCAATATTCACTATAGAAATTTCAAACAAACTTCAGTTGTTTATTCCATAATTCTACATTTGGAGGAAAAAGTCACTCATATATTTTCTTAAATAATTTTAATAAAGTACAAAACGAACGGATTTCAAACGTAGTATATTTGATAAATAAATAAAATCAAACCAAAATTTCTTCAAAAGAATAAAAACACCGTGCCAAAGAGGAACCGGAAACAACATTCACAATGTTGCGTATACCAGGCATGCCGTTCTTGCCGGGAACCACATTTAGGGATGTAAGTAAAAACCTCATACTAAGAATAATTTAAATGTTTCAAAACGTCGTACTCTTCTACAGATTTCAAAGACGCAGTTTCCAAAGCCACAGACGCTTATGAATTACAAAGGCATAAGCATGTTAAATGACCGCAAACCTCCCGGTTTGGTGGACCCCAATGGCATGATTGTCGATCCCAATTGTCCACCGGCACAAATACCTTCGACGTATCCTCCCAAAGTTGGCCCAAAATTGCCTCCCTGGCTAGCCTATGACAAACAAGTCCTATGCTTCAACGCCTATTTCAAAGAAACCCTGCAGGAAGTCTATCATGCCCCGTACCAAGTCCGTAAGGTGAAGATATTTTATTACCTCGAAGATGGAACCATGCAAATTATCGAGCCGAAAGTTCTGAATTCCGGTATACCTCAGGGTTGTATGGTCCATCGGCAGCGTATACCGAAGCCACCACCATGTCAGTCGGAGTTCATATCTATATTGGATTTAAATGTCAATATCACCATACAGATTTTCGATCGGGTGTTTCACATAACGAGTTGTGATAAATTCACAAGACATTTTCTCAACAAGTCGGGAATACCTGTTCCAGATCCAGTGGATGAACCTGTGTAAGTTTTAATGAATAATTTTTTTAATAGTTTTAAAGATAATTTTATTTTTTTGTTCTTCTTTGCAGAGATCCCACCACAGAAATGCGCAAAAGATCGGGTTTGAAGTTGACCAATCCCATACCAAAGAAGCATTCGTTTGCTCAGTTTTTAGAATTCGATCGAATGGTTTTGAAATTCAACGGTTATTGGGATGATCGTTCGGAATTTGGCGATGTCAGACGATTGGACGTTTGCTATTACTTGTCCGATGATACCATCGATATTAAGGAAAATTTTCCTAGGAATTCGGGCAGAGAGGGGCCGACCACATTCCTAAAGCGGTGTAAATTGCCAAGGGTAAAGTATAATTAATTGTTGCAGTTAAAAACATATACCCATGTTAAACACAAATCCAGAGACCGCAATACCGTACGCATTTCCTCAATATCCCATTAGATGACTAACGGACACATTTCTTTAGTCAGTGAACAGAGCACGGTATAATAAATATACCTACCTAAAAACCCCACTGTTTAAAGCCCATTGCTAATAGCTTAAGTTTTCGATTAATGATCTAATTTGTTGTAGGCCGCCATGGTGTGATGGTTACTGTGCACGATTGTCCCATAAGTATCGCAGGTTTTGAATCTCATTGGCTTTAGACTGTAGCGCCTGTTTAGTGAGTACTAGAACGATATCGTGATCAGCTCACTATGTGAGAGAAGTTATCCGCTTAGTCCTTAATAGGATGTTGAGGAGTTTAAAGTAATGTTGTACGCCGCGGAAAATAAAACCTCCACGAAATCAGCGGACTTACATTACTATGAAAGAAAGCTAGACTTCGTTAAGCTGTCGCATATAGTAAATTAGTTCTTAATTTATTTAACCTAATTGCTACGAATGACGTTCTCCCCGCGATAATATTACACAGTGTAAACATATTTTTCACTTCATGTCGTTAGTTGCCGGAAAAAAGTAGGTTACCGAACACCGCAGCCATAAAAGAACCGCAAGTGTAAAACAAGACGCAGCGGCATATACGATAATGCTGCCCATAACGCAACCCTGCACAGAGCAGCTGCAAGTTAAAAATAATAGATGAGTAAATAAAGAAAAGCAAATATTTTAACGAAAGAAAAATTAACTGAAGTGGAAAGCCAAAACATTGTAAAATCTCCTATAATAATAACTAGTTCAAAAAAAAGATTCCGCTCCTCTGTCTTGAGCTTCCGTGGGGCTGTATGAAATACAGAACGGCACAATTTTAATAAGGATAATTACAAGTCGGCCAAAGCAATGGTGCTTCACAAGATTAGATTTACACTGTTGTCTTTAGCTCGGCAAGACCCCAAATCGGAGGGACTTTTATGTGGGTTGTATCGAAAACATGGAACGATGGACCGTGGTCTAATTTCACCGTCGCTCTTTACACACTGTACGATATTCGGTCGAAATGGAATGTAATATGTATGTGGTTTTATAGCTGCAGGCTCTGAAATCGAAAAGGAACTTTGTGCGAACACAGTTTAAGAATGATCGGGTTTAATTTGTGACTTTTAAAGCTGAAGAACCGATGCGGTCCAGTTTTAATAGAATATTGATCGCACACAACGCTAGATGTGAAATTTGGTCAAAATCAGATGTAATATGTTGCTTTTGGAATTATAGGCTTTTGGAATTTATGCTAAAAAATGCAAACTTTCCAACGGAAATGTCAGATGGCCCAAGGAACACTTAGTGTTGCCTAGGCCAGAAAAATATTTAAAGTATAGCAACCCTCGTAATCCTTAGAAATAAGAAGACTTAAGATAGAGATACTCTAGCGGCTGAGCTTTTCCAGATTCAAGGGGATTTATGAGTTGGTGACACAGTTTGGTGACATTAAAGCATGTCTTATAATTAGAATGCCAGTGTACTGTCTAGCTCATAGGAAAGGAGACCGCACAGTTTGTATACTTTTGCTTACAAGATCCCTTAATACATGTTTATTTTACAAAATTAAAAAAATTTAATTAGTTAGTTAATTGGAAAGAGTAAAAGTTACAATTGTTTATGGAGCAAAATTTGTTCACGGTTCTTCCACCTCTGACTTGCTCGATAGTCCTTATGGGCATTCGGAATCGTTAATAGTTTGGTCGTCTCTCTTATGATATTTCGATTCTTTTGGCGATTCTTAAGCGCAATTAAAGATGGATATCAATTTTGAACAGAATAGACCGATAGAATTTCCTGAATTTTTCTATTGACATAGCGTGTTTTTTAAGTACAATTTGTAGAAAGTTTAGAAAAGAACTGATAATATATAACAGATTTTGTAGAATTTCACAAGTGCATTTTTGCCCCATATCCAACCTTTTGTTTTGTTTTTGCCCATTTGCATGATTCCCGTGGAGAGTTGGAAAAAGTCAGAACAGCATTTGAGGTTTATTTATTGTACAAATCAATGGCTTATTGCTTGTACAAATCATTGAAACAATAACACAGCGCAACAACAAAAATGCAAATGAAAGTTGATCTTATCCATAACAAAACCTTCAAGGGTTTTTCTTAGTTCAGTGCGAGATTTTCCCACCCATTTTAAGATTATGATTTTGGAACGCTGTCTTACAAGAAAAGATCATTGAAAATTTGATAAAAAATAATGCTTATTTATTTTTATTATCCTGAAAAGTTGTGGTATCTTACTTTTCTTGGGTTCGAGGAATTCATTTTTGATATTTATTTTTACTTAAAACTCACGTGAGATGGCGCTGTCATACAAACAGTGCTATTTCTTGTAGATTTGTGGTTTTGTTATGGATAAGTCAACTTTCATTTGCAATTGGTTTCATCCCATTCGCATTCGGATATTCGATTTTGTATCACTGCGATATACATGATTTAGAAGAAGAGTTGTAATGCCCTCTCCTGATGAGTACTAATTTCTCATTTTTTGCATCTAAAATAATCCCTTACCATACTTAGTGTAAATACGAGGGCGACCGCAAAAGTAATTGGCCTAACATAAAAAGAACCGTTTTTTTTGGAATTATTATTATTTATTTTTCAACATAATCTCCTTCCAACTCAATACACTTCATCAAACGTTTTTCAAGTTTTTTAATTCCATCCGAAAAATAAGATTGTTAAAGACCTTCAAAATATGCCTCAGTAAACTCGCTATTGGACGAAAAATTTTTGCCACCGAGAAATTTTTTTAAATTTGGAAACAAGAAATAATCAGAAGGAGCTAAATCTGGATTATATGGTGGATGCGGAGCAATTTCAAATCGTAATTGGGCCAGTTTTTGTTGAGTTAAAAATGCAGTGTGTGAAGGAGCATTATCTTGATGAAAAAGAACTTTTTTTTCTAAATGCGGTCGTTTTATCTTGATTTCTTCACTTAACCGATCCAATAATGCACAATAATATTCACTATTTATAGTTTTTCCTTTCTCAAGATAATCAATTAATATTATACCCTTTGCATCCGAAAATATTGTGGCCATTACTTTTCCTGCTGACTTAACAGTTTTCGCCTTCTTGGGACTACTTATACCAGCTTCTATCCATTGTTTTGACTGTTCTTTGCATTCTGGGATGTAGTGATGGATCCATGTTTCATCAATAGTTATGAATCGGCGCAAGAACTCTATTGGATTACGCTGATAAATCGCTTAAAGCTCCTCGGAATTGGTCCAACGGACGATTTTTTGGGGCAAAGTCAACAAACGCGGCACATATCTTGCGGATAGCTTTTTCATGTGGAGTTCATCATGTAAAATACTCCAAACTTGTTTTTCGTGTATTTTAACAATATCAGCAAGTTCTCTGAGCTTTATTCGTCTATCTTTAGTCACTTCATTAAATATTTTTCTAATGTTTTCAATAGTAGTAGGAGTTTTCGGTCTTCCAGAGCGTTGTTCATCTTCCGTACTTGAAAGACCCATTTCAAATTGTTGAATCCAGGATTTCACGGTGGAGTATGATGGTGCATTATCACCATGAACATAATCCAATTCATCTTTGATTACATATGGCGTATAACCTTTCATATAAAAGTGTTTAATTACCGCACGAAACTCTTTATTTTCCATTTTTCAAAAATTATAAAACGTGTTTACTTCAATCACCTGAAGCAAAGAAAATAATCATTAAATATTTCGGAAATTTTGACAGATGGCTTATAAAAGATTGCTTTTAAATAGCAAAAAAAAGTTGCTAGTAAAACAGAAAATGTGCCAGGCCAGTTAGTTTTGCGGTCGCCCTCGTAAATTTTCACTGATGTATTTACAGATTTATTCGTTTATTGTACGATATGGAATTCTTAAAATAATTCACCTCTTCATATCAGCATATCTACCAAACATGTGTCCTACAGTTGATACCTAAACACATCCTAGAGGACGAGAAACACATTAGGTTTCCCCCACATTTCCCTGTCATAAATCGATTTTCTTTGGACATACACACGCACACACATCACTGCCAGCCGGCCTATAAAAACATGTTTAATTCTTAAAACTCTGTTAATGCCAAGTATTTCTGATCTTTGATAATATTGTCATCCAAAACATCAGACTCCACCCAAATATTCAAGTCTAAAAATTTACTAGTGTCTTTAAACTTTAAAGCAATAAACATTTAGGGCGATCTTTTTACATATTTTACTGCTCTTGATATTTCTATATTCAAACCTAACACGACACTGTCAAATTACTTCAAAACAGTGTCGATATTTGTAACACATTAAATAATGATATAAAACCTAAACTTATTTTACCGAATCACGACATAGCATCACTATTCGATTCGGTGCATCTGTCGTTGTAATAAAAGTGCAGATCGCAAACATAAACCGATCTCGACGAAACTTTTCAAATTGTGTAAGTCTGGTCCAAAGAAAGTCTTCTGAAATTGACCAATTTTTGATCTAGATAATCAAGAACAGATCCAGTTCAGGTTTCGCACACAGCAATATCCGAATGTGTGTAACCAATAACCAGCCCTAATGAAATTGGTGTTTATCGGTCCACGTTTTTGAATAGCAATACAACGTACCTCTTGATGGTCATTCTAGCAGCTACAATTTTAATTCGCTCTCGTATATGAACCACCCGCAATAGTATAACTCCAATTTTTCGTCGCCTAGTTTACCTAATCATTGCGTTGTTGATCGACAGTCTGTTGTAAAATGATCTGAACCAACTTAAAGGTGTAATACACAAATCTAACATAAGTGCAAAAAATCCATTGTTTAGTGCTAGAGTACCGCCACTTGGCTGGTGAGACACACATGAATTAATAACATCCACTTTTTTAAAACCTACAATTAGTTCAATCCTTTGTGTCCGTCTCCAAGGATTTCTCTGGACTATCTCTACCCGGCGAACAGACACCTCAAAGTCTGTTAAATGTTTTGGGCACAAATATGCGTAATGTTCGCTACGTAATGGATCCTCTCGATGTGGGACGCAAAGAAATAATCTATTACAAAGACCGAGATTTGCAGATCGGAACTGTTCTAAACGTCTATGGCCGAGCTGTGGTGCTGACTGACTGTGACGACTTCACTAAAAGATATTATCGCAAGAAGGTTAAGTACAGAAGTTCTAAAATATGAAGCGAGCTCTAAAGTTATCATTTTTCCTCCTTTAGTACGGGATTGAAGATTTCACGCCGGCTCCTGTGCCGTTACATTCGGACGAGTGTACACCTACGAGACAACGAGAACGTGCCCTGCCGCCCTACAACGGCTGGGGTTCCTATGAAGACTCCGAGGGCAATTGCATTTCGGTGGAACCAAAAGCACCTCAGGCGGACTTCAAAAAATTTATACAATTGGATCGGTATATTTTGCGATTTGGCGCCAAACTTTTGTCGACCATCAAGGAGAATTGCGAGCGCATGTTCATCATATCGTATTATCTATCCGACGACACAATACAAATATTTGAAGTAGCTGCACGAAATTCTGGTTTTTTAGGCGGTGAATTTATGAAACGCTCGCGCATTCCCTTGCCGGGACAACAGAAATTCATATCGAGAAGACCGCAGTATTATCAGCCTTATAATTTTTATATTGGCGCCACGATCAGTTTGAAGGACCACATATTCCATGTAGTTTCGGCCGATGAATATACATTGATTTACATGGAACAACATCCGCAACAGGTATGGGAAATTAAATCCGGTGACCTTATTGACACGTTGCATTGTTTTTTGTTGTTGTTTTTAGTTTCAATTTGCCGACATCCAGTCTATAATGAACAAAGTTCGGCAAGCTTTGCGCAACAGCTACAAAGATTTCGTTTGTAAATGCCTGCCAGACAGTGATGCCGACGCCAAAGAAGTGCATTCAGTTGGCTACGAGTCGCTCAAACAGGCCTTAGTTGCCGCTTTGGGTGATAACATCACCAATCATGAAATTATTACCATATGCCGATACTTCTCAGCTGAGCAGGCACCGCCAATGACCTGCAACCGTGAAACCGTAAGAGCTGCCGTACACCTCGAGCTCAAGCGAAGCCTTTGGAATGCTGTAGATGAAATGAAAGAGTATTTGTTCCACATTAATCCATTGAAAAGGCCATATCTGGCTGAGACGAAGATAAGATCAGTCCTAAAGGGCTGTCGTTTGCCATTCCCTCAGGAACTAATCGATGACATGATTATGGTGTTAAATCAGAATGGCTGTGGTGAAATTGAAGTGTGCGATTTATTAAATTTCCTCGATATGAAGTGTGGCAAGGTAGCAGACATAACACCGGTCAATATAGCCTTTGAGCTGTGTCCGAAGATACCATTTTTGCACAAAGGACGTTTGGTGAATTTCCAATGCTTTCTTCAGCATTTAGGCTTGGAGGAAGATTTAAAAAAGAATGGAGATTAAGCAGTGGGCGGGAACACATTCCAAATTATTGAATTCATCGCCTTTGTATGTATTTCAAGTGTATGTTGTTTTTTTTAATAAATTCGTTTATTGTTTAATTTTATAAAAAATCCTTATAAACATTTTGTGTAAGTAAACGTTTAAAACAAGAGCAATTTAACTATTAAAAAACTTGGGAATGTTCTTCTCTTCTTATGCACAATTACTTTATGGTATATACTCCGTATTTATAAAACAAAAAGAAACACAAATCACATTAAAATAAATCGTACATATTTAAACTTAAGAACAATAAAAAAAATATTTAAAATTTGTGCGAAATACCAAAACACGTTGATCTCGATCTCTTCTTTTTCTTCCTTCAGTTTTTAACTAAAATTCACGAAAAATACGACAATGCGTTAATAAAGACAAATTACAATTTTGATTCTGTAAGCCAATTAAACGACTGTGGTTTTCTGTCCGACGAAGGATTAATGGCTACATTAATGATGGTGGGTTTGTCGGACAATTTCAGTGATTCTTTGACAGCTGCCTGCATTTCGGGTACGTTCTGGCAGAAGTGACCCTTCATTCCGAACATTTTCATCATTTCTTCATAGCGAACCTGCACACCTAACGCAGAAGGGGGAGTCCTGTAAAGAGAAAAAAATATATATTTTTTTTATAAGAATAGAAAATATTACTTGAGAACTTGTATCGTTTCAACCTATTACAATTGGTTATTCATATAGGGTGATAAATTTATAATAATAAATTTGAAAGGATGAACTGTGTCATTTAATAATGGAACACCATCCGATGCGGATTCGCTTCGTCCAATGGGCGGCAGATTGTTTCGCTGGAGATAAAGAAGTTTACCCGAAAAATCGTGTTTTCAAACGAAGCTCATGTTCATCTCGGTTGCTGTCAATAAGCAAAATTGCCGCATATGGAGTTCAGAGAACCCACACGTGACTATAGAGAAGCCACGAGTCACTGTCTGGTGTGGATTTTGGAATGGCGACATCATTGGGCCATTTTTCGAAAGTGAGCAAAGAGCCGCCGTTACCGTAAACGTTGAGCGTTACCGCGCCATGCTCAATAAATTTTACTTTCCAAAAATTCAAGGGAATGACATGGACGACATTTGGTTCAACAAGACGGAGCCTCGTGTTACACAGCCAACCAGTCCTTTCCAGTTTGAATTTTACCGAATTTTACTGCCTTTAAAGCTGCCTGACTAGCCACATGGAAGGCAATTTCTTTGTTATTCGGCAGGTTAATCTATCGAAACAATTGTGCTGCTTTGTCTATAGCCATGATCTCGTCGTTGATTATTATTTAATCTCGTCGTCGTTATTATTTAATCAATATGAGTGGCTCAATTGAATATCCTTTACATAAAATCTACTTCCATCTATGAACCATCGGTGCAGACTGAGCTACCTTGAAATAGTTCCCTATCTTCCACAACACTATCAAGTAAAAAGAGCAGTTGGAATTTTTGTAACCCTGTAGGTGGAAAACCCGCAATGCAAGAATTACATATCGCTCCAACCTATAATGTCCAGTTAGTGAGTGCGACCAGATACCTGGTTTTTTAGCATTAATACTAAGTAACGTTACTCATTGAGTCCATTTAGACTATGTTGCGGCTTACTCTATTTTTGCACGCATACTGAGTATTATAACCCCTCTTTTCTTTCCTCAGTGCTTCTCATTCAGTATAACTTGTGATCCCGAACAACGCCGAGCTATTTGGCCTCTGTAAAGATACACAGCATTAAATAAAAAGTAAAAATAATTACACGCAATTCACAAATATAAGGTACTTTCAACAACGCAGCATATATTACCAAACCAACAAAGTAAGATGTATAAATTTGTTGGTCCGTTAAGCTTTTCGACCATTAAATGCCAAACAAGTCTGATATCATTCTGGCGCGATACCACTCTTCTTTTGATTTCTCAGCATGCGATAAAACTCTTCGTTGAGTCGTGAATATTAGCTTCCTTAATGCATTAACTCAGTTTATTCAGGACACCGTTCAAATAACTGATTCAGAACCCATAAGCGAACGTATGTTACTAGTCTTGGGATGTACGAAAGCATGCCGATGTCTACCAGCGAAATTTGGCAAGGAATCGAATGGTTTTGATATCAAACCATTAGTTCTGCAACAAGCAACTTTCCCGCTTGAGCGAGAGTTTCGACAACGCACAGTGATTGCTTGATGAAAAATCAAACCGTTTTTTAAAGAATTTCCTGGGAACTTGTGAAAACAATCGCTTGAGATTATTTTGGCAGCAAATTTTCGCAATATTGAACTATTTAAAGGAGTCGTGAATTGGTCTAGCTCCCCATGGTTAAATAGTTACTATGATATAGCACAAACATCGAATAGTGAGCTAATAAAAGCTTAGTGACTCACTTTAACTGGACAGTTTCATGCTAATAAATCTTTCTTAAATCAATCAGACTTCATGGGTTACCACATCCAATGATTTCTTCATCTGAAAGGAAAAGACTTTCTGCTATTACCCCTGCTGCCATCAAAGCGATAGTGTACACAAATTTTATTGTTGTTGTAACATGTACATATGGTGTCATCTGTGCCTTGTTGACCTATTTCATTCAGGGGTAGGTAAAGAAAATGGAACACTTAATAGAGATGAGTGAGGTAACGCGAGAATTAGGTTAGGCAACAAAACACTGTAGTGACATGTAATGTATCCATGGTCATACATGGTATTATTAATGCAACAAAATTGTACTCACGATATGTACAATTTTTCGAATTAATTTAGGTGATGTTCCGGTGACATGGAATGTATTTTGATATTCTTAGAGCTATTCTTCGGCATCATTGTTTTTCTACTCACTGACTATCAATTTTGTTTATCGGGGCAAGTTGCTGTTCTTGAGGTGGAGCTTCAGTAGGATAGCTAGATAGTTGTATTTATCAAACATCCTATGGTGCTATTCCATTGATTTAGAGGTGCAAATCAAGGTTTTGATGGCAACGAGAAATTTGATGACAACGTCTTATTGACCTTTTTACTTTTAATTTGTCAAAACTTGCTACTGTACTGAAAGTTAAAAGGTTTTCAGCCAGTCCATTTTTTAAAATACTAAGGTTAAGTCTTAGTTTTCTAGTAGAGCGTCCGATAGAAGTTTCACGTTTGTTTCTGGACATAATATTGAAGGTAGTAAACAATTTTGAATTCACCCTAAGGTGGTTTAAAAATCTTCGACCTGAATTCCACCTCACATGTAATTTATCATCCAACGCTCTATCTGTTGGTATTCGGTATTCGAAATGACAATTTAAACAATTTAGACCTTTCAATAACAAGAGCTACAAGGACATTTCTCTCTTCCGGCTGATTATGTCCACTGCAATTGTGTTCGGTAGTTTAAAAATAATAATTCCTGCATTATCTTCCAGCGGTCCTACTTCCCGCAGTTTAAAAGAAAACTTTACGAGATTTCACATAATATAATTACCATATTTGAAGAAACGGAAACGAAATTATTCCGCTTTGGCTTTTTCGTATTTTTTCATAAAGTTTCCAAAAATACTTACACTTGCGATAAGTCACCGGCACTGCGAATCGCTTCGAATGTCTCCTGATCGAAACCTCCATAGATGCCATTATTGTTAACAATGAAAATTGTGACAGGCAACTTGTAACGCACCATCGTTTCAATTTCCATGCCCGAGAAACCGAAAGCACTGTCACCTTCAACACACACAACACGTTTGCCGGGGAAACGGTCCCGACAAAACAAAGCTGCAGCAATAGCAAAACCAGGACCAACGCCCATTGTGCCAAAAGTGCCAGCATCCAAACGATGACGAGGCAAAGTATTCAACAACATTGCACGGCCAATATCCATGGTGTTGGCTCCTTCGCTCACGATCATGGCATCACTGGGAATCAACTCACGCAAGTGATGGAAAACTGTATAGTAATTCAAGGGTGTTGACGTATTCATGGCCATCTGACGAATAGATTCGCGGTTTTGTCTGCACTTGGCGGACAATACTTGCCACCATTCGTTGCTGTTGGAGAAACGGAAATTGATGGCATTCATTTGTTCGAACAAATGCTCCGCGAACGGCTTAATGTCCGATTGGATACCAACGGAAGCAGTAACTGAATTGTGCAATTCCTCAGGGCAAATGTCAACCTAAAACGAGAAAAATACATTATGTAGAAAGCAGCAATTCAGTTAGAACTCCTTACAAAACTTACTTGAATAAATTTAACATCCTTATCGTAACGTGGTGAACGGCCAAAATGTAAAATCCAATTCAAACGTGCTCCCAGTAACAACACAACATCGGCTTTTTGTAAAGCCATCGTACGTGCCGAGGAGACACATTGAGCAGCGGTGTCTGAGACAACGCCTTTACCCATGGGTGTGGGCAAGAAGGGCAAATTCGTATTCTCGATTAAATGTCTCAGTATATTTTCCGAATGAGCATAGGCGGCACCCTTTCCGACAATAACCAAAGGGCGTTTGGCAGAGCGCAACAAGCCAACGGCTCTTATAACATCATCGTGCGATGGATAAACTAATGGAGCTGCGGGATGCGCTAAAGTCTTGTAGATTTTATCTTCCGGAGCTCGGGATTGCAGTAAATTGCCCGGGAAGTCCAAGTAGGCAACACCAGGACGACCATAGGTGGAATAGCGCACGGCCTTTTCAACATGCAATGGAATAAGAGCAGCAGTGGGCGGACGAGCAGCATACTTGCAGTAGGGACGTGACAATTCAACTTGGTTGCATTCCTGGAAACCACCTATGCCTTCATGATCTTCGCTGGTAGAGCCCGCTATGACAATCAAAGGCCAGCAATTCACTTGAGCGTTGGCCATGCCACCTGCAAAAAATTAAGGGAATAAGCTTATTAGTTGTTAGGACATCTTTATAGCGTTTTTAATACTGTCGACCACAGGATGGAAAAATTATATATAAGTTTGTCATTCCGTTTGTAATAAATCGGAATACTTAGCGGCGACCATAATAAGTATGTATAAGTATATATGTTATTGATCGTCCTAAAAGTCGAAGACGATCTAAACTCACCAGTCATATATCTTAAAGTCGGCGAACGGTTGGTATTGAAAATTGACAAATCGAGCAACGGGAAAAAATTTCCCCTTTGAGGGACTAAAAAGGTCCTGATAAAGTTTTTAATTTTATGGCATTTTTACTAAGTAATTAAATTAATTTACTTTAAAATCGGGTTTTTTTAAGTGGTAAGCATTCTTGAGCCTTCCCATAAAAGGACGTGGTCTAATACCTGGAACCTAGGGCCCAAAAACCTTCCCCTACTGTTCGGAGACATATGGGTATATAGTTACAGTGAATTCTTTTCAGAAATCCGAATGTGCTTATATTTAAGATTAAGAACAATTTAAGATTCGGACCATATAAAACCATGGGGCCCAAATCGGCCTCCTCAAAGTATGCACATATGGGTATTCAAAAACAATTAAATTTCGTTTCGACTCACAATATCACATTAATTTGTCGATTCAAAAAAAAAAAATGCGGACTTGACCCATGGGCGCTTAAAAATATGTCCTTGCATCTGAATATGAAATAAATTATACCATTTGTCATTTTAAAAATCAGCTCCTATGATGATGCCAAAAAGTCAGTACTTTTGACATATGGGTACTTAGAAACTGGAATTTTAAGAGGAATCTGAATATGACAATATTTTTACGATTTATCTGAGTTGGAGGCAATTACCTATGAGCGTGGTCTATGCGTCCTGAGGCCCTAAACCGATCCGTAATGCTCAAAGACATATAGGTATCCCGAAACAGTACATTTTTCACAAATCCAAATAGTAGGGACGGTTTTAGAGGACAAGGTTTGTCACAAAAGATACCCCAACATTGGATCTCTTAAGACTGCTTTGGTTCGATCTGTGGCCAATTTTCCAACGGACGAGGTTCGTGCAGCTATTGACGATTGGCCAGTGCGACTTAAGGCGTGTGTAAAGGCAAAGGAGGAAATTTCGAAAAAGTAGATTCTTTTTGGGTACAATATACATCAATAAATATATTAAACAATATTTGGTTCAAAAATATTCAGTACTTTTATTTTACGGCTTTAAACGTGTGTTACAGTATTTATGTCCCTACTCATTATATTTAAGATTTGGGCCAATTTTGAAATTGGATTTGCCCATAGATAGGGTTCCAAAAACTAGCCTTCTTCAACTATGGGCATATGGGTATTAAAAAACAAAAAAATTTGACTCAAAACCGAAAATAACATTGATGCTGTGATTTGACTATATGTGAGGTCTTGGCCCATAGATCAAAGGTCTAATAGAGTGCCGAAAATGAGATTCGTTCAAACATCGGCATATGTTTACTTAAATTCAATGAAATTTCCTCACTAATCTCAATATGTGACAGCGCATAGAGAAAGGGACCTAAGGGTAAAAAAAAATCAATTTTCACTTTTTTTTTGATGTGGACAACATCTGAGCATCGAATGAGACCGATCCCATGCCCCAAAAGTGTTCCCTCCCAGAGATATGCGCGTTTTATGAAAGTGAAGTCGACGATTCTAAGCGCAAATAGAAAGGGACCTAATCTTTAAAATGGCTCTCCTGAACAAAACTGGTTTTTACCCTTAGGTCCCTTTTGCGCGTCACATATGCTTTATCTTTTAAGAAATGTCTAAATTTAAGGTCTGAATCTAAGGGCTTCCCTAACATTTGCCCTAGAGTTCTCTAAGATAAAAGAAATTCCTATATCTGAACAGGACATGGATCCACCACCAAAAACCTTCTTCCCTTATATTGTTAATGTCATTCTACAACGCAATCCACCGTAAAGAGTGTAAAAACTTGTCCACTTATTAAATTATCAGCTCAAAAGGTGTTCTTTCCAAAGAAAAAACACTTGATTTCTTCCATGGCCACCAGACAAGGGCTGGGAGTAAACTCATATAAAACGGAATTAACGTAAGTAGGAATTATCAAATTCTAGAAATTAAGCGATATTCGGACTCAACATTATGGATAGGATTAGTAGCCATAGGAAAACGCTGGGCTTGTAACCAAAAATTGTGTACCGGATCCACAAAACGAATGTCCGCTTGCTACATAGCATTGTTCTTTTCTGGTCAGTCTTAGAAAACCCCCTTTAAATGCAACACCCACCCCTAATCCGGACTGGCAGGATGCATTAAAGTATGTATGTAGGATTCGACATAGGTTTTTCTAACCTACACGGTTGGGGGGATTATGAAATCAACGTTTGAGAACTATTATTAGATCTATCGATTAAACTACCAAATCATTGAAGCATTTTGCAGCTTCAAGAGGCAGTAAAGCGAATATAAGCGGTCCTAAAGCTACGCATTAACATAGCCTTTCCCGCTACATATATACAACCTAAGCTGTAAAAGTGCGGCGTTTTGAACGTAAAAATCGACCAACAACGGGCGGTATAACCTTATAATACGGACATGAAGAAATTTTAGTCCCGTGGCCCTCCATCGTTACTGGACGTTGCTCACTGGCCCGTTAAGCCGGAGTTCAAAACACTTCCTGTTAACCGTTTCCAAGTTTTATTTACAAAAAAGCAAGCTCATCACTTTTTTATTTTTGCAATTGAATAAAATTTTGAAAAAATTAAAGTTTTAGTTCAACGTAGTATTGCCAGATTAAGAAACTTCAAAATGACTTAGCGGCTAATAGGTTTTGATTGTCACTATACTAACGAAATTTGTAGCTTGTTAAATAAAACACGCCTAATATCTAAGTGCATAGAAATTGCTGTACCCGTATATTTCTAACTCATTCAATATTCACCAATAAATAAAAAATAAACAAAACTGTGCCTATTTTTGGAAAAGTATCTAAAATGCTAGTGCCAAAGACATAATTCAAAGCAACATTCCAAATACCAAAAAAATCTATTTTAACCCTTCTACCCAATGAAAACAACAAAAAATACACAAATTATTCAATCGACTATATTATCAACAAACCAAATTTAGCAAATCTTATCGCGCCAGAAACTACGAACAAAATATAGATTGTACTTAAGTAGCACGCATATCATGGTAGTACTACTACAATGACCCTTGGAAGAAACCTGTCCCAATCTAAATAACGACAACAACAACAATATCCAACAAGTACAAATCTTTAGATTAACAAACCTACGAAAATAATCGAAGAGATAAGATGTGGTTGAATGAAATGACTTACCTGTGACATGTAATAGACCGGGGCCAGAGACTACCAAGCAAACGCCCGGTTTACCGGTCAAGTAGCCAATGGCTTGGGCAGCATAACAAGCAGCCTGCAAAGTAAAATTAAAGAGCATGCAATTAATATATTTGCATATATTTGTAAAATACTTTATTAAAATGCAATAACTTTTAGCTTTGTAAACTCCTATTGTCTATTTAGAAGCAGGGAGCCTTTAACGAATGACCAGTAGTAATTCCCAGAGAGTTGTTAATAAAAAATAAGTAGAAAAGGGGTATGTATACATGCGCACTTTCGCTACTAAGGAACACAGAAGGCCCGTTTAATTGTACGTGCCACTCTGTATATTTTCTATAAGAACGCAAATTCTGGGCCATTAGTGCTAGAATATGATTTCGGCAATACAATAAGCCTTTGATATTTGAGGCTTTTTTGGACAAAGTTGTCGTCCATGGCTTCTAATGTATCCAATCTGTCCCACTTTGCGTATCGGCAGAAAAAAATGATCTTGTGGCGCTAAATCGTACTAGCTTTATTGACTCAATTGATTTCGAGAAATAGCCCATTTAGCAAATGTTTCCGGCAAAATGTCCATTGTTTAAACGGCAATTGCTGTTCTGTTGGAAAACATGTCTTTAGTCATCGTGCCATTCAATACTTGGCAATCATGGCTCTACACTGCTCGACGTTGCCCTTAAAATTTTCGCGATGCGTGGTTAGTAAAAAAAAGTCGATCGGACAGACAATTCTGGAGGCTAAAAAAATTACGTAGCGGCAATAAATTTGCCAGCGTTGTTTTGGCGTTAGTTCGTCCATCCCTAATGAAATGGCAAACCAAACAGAGAACAAATCATAATAGCGTTAATAAGTCTGACCAATTTGGGATAGTTTAATCGTAATCAAAAAGGATATATCTTAAATCAAAGCATACGTATGGCGGCTAAATCAAATCATGGACAGAAGAGGTGAACTCTTTCAAAAAAATTACCGAACATGGTTTACACGGGATCTCCTTTGTGAATTCTCGAGTGGTATTGAAAGAATCCTTTATATGGTGGAATAAACCTTTATATAAATAATAATTTGAGATACGAGTACATTATACTCGTTTCTAAACTTGGAGAGATGTTAACCAATTTCTATAAGGTTCGTTTATACATAATATCGACGAAAATAGCTAAGGTGATGTTTCTTAGTCAGTATTACAAGTATGGGATGTGTACCTTTTCTTCATTTAGATGTTGAAAACGAGATATGTACCAATTTTACCCAATTTCAATAGTGCCCGTTTTAACACCAAAACAATTATTTCAGCTCTTTTGCACTCATAAGCTTTAGATGTATGGCAGATAATCGTACGGTCGTTGAGACAATCGGTTTACTCAAAAATTGGGATAGATCAAATATATCTGGGCGTATCAAACTTTAATATCATTTTTTTCATATTTCTCTTAAACATCACATTGAGCTACGAACGGGCTACTTCTCTTATTGCTAAAAATGTTAAGCGTCGTGTAATTAGCCCTGGTCGTTCTTAAAAAAGGAACATTAATAGTAAACTAGTCAACCCCGACATTTGAAATTCGTATATAAGTTATTCATCTGAAACAAAAGTTTCGTTTTCTTGCTAACGACGTGCGCGACTACATTTAGGTTGTGCAAAGCATCAAGTATTTGGTATACGTTAAAAACCGGATACATTTATTAAAGTTTTATAAACTTTATGTCATTTTTTGTAGAAGAGGATTAGTACTGAATAGATATGAGTTTCGCTTTAAACAGATTGCTAACATTCGTTTCAATACAGTTGGTTATAGACTTTGTTATTTTCGAGGTTAGGAAGAGTTAGTACATGTGCTAGTAAGTGCTTGTACTTTCCAAGTGCATACTCCCATTCGAAGAAACATGAACCTGAAAACCTTTGCGGTGGTCTTTAACAGAAAAGAAGTCAATTTATTTTTTTTTTAATTTTCTTTGTAATGGGGTTTAAAAAAGAAGCAACGAAATCATCTTTTAACTCTCTGGCCTGAAACAAGTTGCACTGCGAAATACCTTTGAGAATAAGTTAACATGCGAAGGTCTGTGAGGCAACATTCGACGCAGTCAATAAGAGTGTAAGTATGCGCAGTCATCTAAGGAAGCATCTGACCTGATCCCAAGGGTGGAAAAGGGTCATCACCCGGCTTCAGTCATGGTTTGGTGGGGTGTCTTATACGATGGGGTCACTGACCTGCATTTCTGCGAACAAGGAGTCAAAACATCGGCCAAAGTTTACCAAGAAACCGTTTTGGTAGCTGTTGTGAAGCCTCTTAACGTTCCAGCAGGATTCGGCGCCGGCCCATAAGGCTAAAACGTCCCAAACCTGGTTTCGAAACAATTTGCCAGCGTTCATTTCCTCTGAAGAATGGCCCTCAGGCAGTCCAGATTTGTACCCATTGGATTACAAATTGTGGACGGTTTAAGAGGACAAGGTTTGTCACAAAAGATACCCCAACATTGGATCTCTTAAGACTGCTTTGGTTCGAGCTGTGGCCAATTTTCCAATGGACGAACGAGGTTCGTGCAGCTATTGACGATTGGACAGTGCGACTTAAGACGTGTGTAAAGGCAAAAGGCTGGCATTTCGAATAAGTTGATTCTTTTTGGATGCATATATATCAATGAATATATTAAAAAATATTTGGTCCAAAAACATTCAGTACTTTTTATTTTACAGCATAAAACGTGTGTAACCGTATTTATGTCCCTACTAAGTATGTGCACTTTCCTTTTTTCCCATTAATTGACTGCGAACGGACTAGGAATCATAAATGAACAAGAACACTAATTCAGCGTCCACGCACATTTATGAGCAATCATAAAAATCAAATAACCTTTTGTTTATTACATATTTTTTTTAAATTCTGAGAATCCTAAAAAAGTCATCAACGTTTTTTCCAAAGAATTTTGTACATATCTCGAGCAAATTTTTGAAATTCATACCTTCACTTAATTGTGCACAAAAGCGAAACGCGTAAATCGATTTTCATGATCTATGTTTCATATTGTTATGTATCTTTACGTGAAAGTAATAGGACACTTTTTACCGTTTTGTATTTTTTATGAATTAAAAAAATAATATTTTTTTCTTCATACATTTATTTATAACTGCGAAACTGTTGCTTATGTAGCAAAACGTTGTATGAACAGATTAAAGGTATCGTAATTTTTGTTTAAGGTTGTTCCAGCTTATTCGGACTAGTGGTTCTCGAGTTATGACAAACAAAAGAGCCGAAAACGTGACAATTTCCCCTATACGATACTTACTAACTTTAAATTAATTATTAAATTATTATTTGATGTACCTTGACCAAACGAATGATGCAGAAATTCTTCTTTTTGGGGCTACTTTCACAAACAGTTATCAGATCGTGATGACCGATCCTGATTTTTACAAAAAAAAAATCGTTCAGCGATGAAGCTCACTTTTCATATCATTTCATTATTGACATTCGAAGCCCATTGGGGGGCCTATTAAAGCTAAATTACAATATGCATAAGTGTTAAATAGAACAGCATAAACTACTAAAAAAAATGCGGTATAAAATAAAAATGTAAATTGAAATAATCCTAAGTTTTCCTAATAAAATAGAAAAAAAACCTGATGAAAGCATATAAAAAAACGTAATACACTGAATGAATTCTATAGACGTACCATTGTATTGCAAATCCAGGTTGATAGAAGAGAAGTATGAAAACAGTATTGCCTTTGTTTTAGAAGGATTAATACTAAGCATGTTGGAGGGAGGGCATCCAAACGCTCAATAATATTAAAACATAATCAGTTTTGGCTTGTAAAACATACAAATACTGAATTTTTCCGCAAATTAATAGCTGAACATCAACAGCAAAAGAGTATAATGTACACCAATCGCCTAGACTTTTGAAAATGTCATTAATAAAAAGCACAAACAAAATAGGACCAAGAACTAATCCCTGAGGGACCAAACTCCTAACAGACCAAACAGACGAATATACACCACTGACACGAAAGCAATAAACTACGGTCACTTTTTCAAGGTTCAAAATCTTTATGCAATTTATTTATCAAAATTTCATTATCTACCATATCGAAGGCTTTTTCAAAAACCAAAGACAAAACCATACACAATTTGTGATCATGAGTATTCTTTCTTATTGAGTCAGTAAGAACAATTAATAGAGCAGCGATACTTCTGTCGTTCCGGAAACCACATTGACAATCATTCAGCAGCGATTTACTGTCAATATGGTCTAACAACTGCCGCCTAAGAATATTTTCCACAACTTTTGACAGGATAGGAAGCAAAGAATTAAGTCTTAAGTTATCAGCAGAATTCGAGCTTGACTTCTTTTGAATTGGTGTCACTTTGGCTACTTTCTAATCCAAAGCAGGAGGTCCTTATAACAGTGTTCACTAAATTAAGAAGTTGATTTGATATAAACGGAAATACTGCTTTAAGAAACTTAAGAGGTATTTTATCACAACCAGAGGCGTTAGACTTGACTGACATAAAAACCAGTGTGAAGTCAATTTTGGTAAGCCATTGTTGAGACGCCTTTACACCTTCAAAAAGTCACTGTTTGGTGTGTCTATGGGCGGAGGGAATCATGTGTCCATATTTCTTTAAAAATGAAGCCGGCCATAATGTTACAATCAATGGGGAACGCTATAGAGCCATGATTAATGACTTTTTCGTGCCTGAATTGGAGGATGTTGCTGTGGACGACCTTGGGTTCGTACATGCCATACAGCCAACGAAACAATGTATTTATTAAAGGAAACTTTTGGTGAGTGCATTATCTGGCGTCGTGGCCTCCAAGGTCGTGCGATTTAACACCGCTGGACTATTTTTTGTGGAGTTATGTAAAGCCCGACACGTTTGACGCCTTGGAAGAGACTATTTGGCGCGTTATTGCTGACATATGACCCTAAATGCTGCAAAAAGTGGTCGAAAATTGGGCCTCTCGACTGGAAATTATTAGAGCCAGCAGCGGCGGCCACCTGCCCGATCACACGACAGCCGTTTCTACGCACCGGATCGACACGTAGCAGCAATTTTTCGGCCAAGAGCTGTCACCCTGGTACAGTTTGCCACTACAACAACAACCTGCCCGAAATCTTTTTTAAAACATAATGGCAAACCCTTATCTTTAAAAAAAAGCTAAATTCTTGGCCATACCATAAAATTATATGCGTTTTATTTCTTCCTGAAAGCCACTTGGCTGAAACACCCTGATATTTGCAACACCTAAAAACGGAAGATAGGCCCCACAATTATTTTACCGATTGACACAGAATAGCTTTTATTTTCGATACAACCGTATAAGCATCTATGGTTGTAACAATAGTACAAATCGCAAATATAAACAGATTTTAAAGAAACTTTTAAAAACGTGTAGTTCTGTTTTAATTCTTCTGCTCTAAAAGTTAAAGGTCCGTTCCAGGTCAAATTTCGCACACAGCAATATAAGCGACTAATAAACAACTCAGGTAAAATTGAAGCTTATCGGTCCATGTTTTCAATTGGCAATAAATGTACCATTCGATTTGTTGTCGTGACGCTCTAACAGTTAGGATGTTAACCCACTCTTGCATTATTTCGCACTTATAACCCTATCGAAACTCGATTATATCGGTATTTTTTATTTAACCCTAATTAAAGGTCCTTTTCAACTCGAGGTGTAAAACCCAACAACGCTTAATTAAATCATATATGCTAAGAGTCTTAATGTTTATAATTTACAAAAATATATATTCCAGTGATATGATTATATTTGCACGTTTACCTTCGACCGTAGCAAGGTCTTCGAATCTTGACGCGGGCGACCAATACACATAGGCTTACTGCACAGGGTCGCTTCAAAACTAAAAAGATCACACTTTGCAATATGGTCTGGAATACCAGGGTGGCTGGCGGCATCTGGCATTTCCATTGGAAAGTTTGTCAATTTAAAGCATAAACGTACTCGGACCGTTTTGACGTACGACCATCATTTGTGATGTTTACAGTGACTTGTAAAAATCAATTTAGCAAAAAAATTGAATTAACCCGTGAAAATTTTCGTGCGATCGTTTTTCACAACTTTTGACGTGGTTTATCACGACAAGAGTGCATCGATGAACTTAAATCTTTGTATGGCGATGAAGCACCAATAGCACTGTAAAAAACTGGTTTAATGTATTCATTCGTGGCCGACGCTCGCTCAAAGACAAAGGTCGTGAAGGTCGCGAAGTTCGTCCAAAAACGGCCGTTATGCCAGAGAACATTGATGCCGTGCGTGAACTGATAATGCAACATCGTCATGTGACATATCGTGCGATAGAGGAATCCTTGGGCATTTTTTTTAACCATCATACATTCGATATTGTATGAGTACCTGGTCATAAAAAAGTTTTTTGTTCTCGTTGGATCCCGCACAATTTGACAATCGCTCAAAAAAGGTTCGTGTCGATTGGTGCAACGAAATTTAAACAAAAATACGATCGCGGTGCTTCAAAAGACGTTTATAAGATAGTCACAGGTGACGAATGCGTATGAGCCCGAAACAAAACAGCAATCGACCGTGTGGGTCTTCGAAGACGAGCAAAATCCAACAAAAGTTGTTTGTGGAAACAGCACTTAGAAGCAAATGGTCGGCTGTTTCTTCGGCAAAACTGGTGACTGTTCCGCTAGAGCAACGTAGGACGGTCAATTCTAAGTGATACACCACAATTTGTTTGCCTGAATTCTTCGGAGAAATTAAAAAACGAACAAGAGAAGAAGAATCATGGTCGGCTGTTTCTTCAGCAAAACTGGTGACTGTTCCGCTAGAGCGACGTAGGACGGTCAATTCTAAGTGATACACCACAATTTGTTTGCCTGAAGTCTTCGGAGAAATTAAAAAAACGAACAAGAGAAGAAGAATCACTGTGCACCATGACAATGCGAGCTCTCACACATCGGCTCAAACCAGCGCCTTTTTGACCGGCCAAAACGTTGAATAGATGGGTCATCCGCCTTACAGCCTTCTCTTGGCATCCAATGACTTCTTTTTATTTCCGCACATCAAGAAAAAAATGCGTGGCCAACGATTTTCGTCGCCAGAAGATGCTGTTGAAGCGTTTAAAAACCATGTTTTACAAGGTGTCTCAATCGGAGTGAAAAAAAGTGCTTCGACAATTGGCTTGAGCGCACGCAAAAGTGTATAAATCATGCTTTGAGTATAAATCATACTTTGAATAACAATTAAACCATTTTTGATAAACATTCGCATTTTCATTATTAGGGCAGAAATATATATAACTGCCCTCGTATAAGTCGCAGTTGGCTACTTTTAAGACTTTAATCAAATTCCATGACAAATGAAGTGTTTCGGTAAAATCCCCTAAGTCTAATGGTTTCGATTATACTCTAGTATTATTTCCAGATCCATGTCGAATATGCGCAAGGATCAAACTAGCACAACTAATTTATATTTGCTTTTCACAATGTAAATCTTATCTAAATGCAATATTTTTGGATATGGATCACAAATTACAAAAAAAAACTAAAATTGAAGTATCATAGATGGATCAAAAAAAACATCACGGTATCCTCAACCATATGAGATGGGAAAAGGAAAAAACTGATTTAAAATTCCCAATACTCTGCGAAAATTAAAGCAATAACAAATGTTGAAAATGGCGTTTAGATCAAAATAGCATGAGAGCGACGATATGTAACGCAACGTCGCTGCATTGAAAGATACTCGTATTAACGTCAAAGTCTGGTGGCAACAGAAGATCGCCATACAATAGACGTTCTATCACTTTAAGGTTCTGGTAACTCCCGAAGGCATTCCAATATACATATTTATTTTGTTCGCCCCAAACCTCTCTATAGCGACCTTGCTCGTGAGCCTAGGGTCATTGAACTGTTGGTACAGTCTAGACCAGATTAATGCTTTTTTGTCAATTAAAACTTACCTGTTCATTACGCATTCCAATGTACTTTAAACCGGCCGCTTGCAGAGCCATCGACAGTTCGACCACGGGAATGCCAATTATACCGAAAACATATTCCACACCCTGTAATAAAAATTAAATAAACACACAAAAGTTGGGGTAATTTTCAACACTTTATTTTCGCTTTATGTTATTTGTTTACTTAGAAAGTGTTAAGAATTTGATTTTTTTGGCTAATTGTAAATTTTAAGACTTATCGGGCGCAACATGTACAAGTCATGTTATAAATTTATTGGCCTCAACACCAACACACATAAATATTAAATACTTTTATCTGTTTTCTGGTTTTTTGCTAACATCAACACACAACTGGACTTTGAAGTACTCCATTATCCACCTGTGTGCCACTGTCCACCTCTCTAGCAAACTATTAATTAAATATTTCGATTTTTTTTAGTTAAACAAATAAACTTTGACATTTGCACCCGACTCATCGTCCCCATAGAATCTTCTCCCACTAACCTGTTGTGCCAAAGATTCGGCTATAATTTGAGTAACTTCTATTTCAGACATTTTTTATTTCGTTGTGCGCCCGATGCCACCAAACAAATGATTTTTTTAAAGAGCAAAATTTTGTTAAATGCTTCTTTCTTTGTTTCGAAAAGAAAATGGAAAATGGATAAGACTAACTTTAGCGATGGTATCTCGATTTCGATTATATCTGTAATCATGTTTCGAAATTTATCAAAGCCATTAAATTATCAAAGATGGACGAAATCAAAAACGATAAAGCTCAAGCGATTAACGGTATGCTTCTTCTTTGAAATATCGTAGAAAAGCAGCACTCGACGTACGGTCACATTACGCAAATATTTGACAAAAAAATATTTCATCATATTTGCTCAAAATTCTTTCAAAATAATGGTTGATTTTGTGCTCACGCTATCTACAAAATAAACTTTATTGAAAAATCGAAAAACAGAGATGCGTAAAATAATTTTGGGAATTATGACAACAAATTGTACAATATGTGTGCTATGCTTCTTCTTTACAATAATGTAAAATCAGCACTCAGTAACGCACAAAATCTTAGTACATTTATCCACTTTAGTTTTATCAAAATCACAAGAATTCAAAAAAGTCAAAATTTAAACACAACAAAAAACACTAAATTTGCACACTTTAAATACAAAAACAGCTCTCCCTAAATGATTGATGTGTTTCTCAAATTCTCTTAAAAGCTTATTTCGTCCATCTTCTACAATTTATCATCTTTGTTGGGAATGCTGTTTTTTGTGTCTGCAGTGTATGTATTTCAACTTTTAGGTTTCTAGCATTCTTGTCATTTTGTACAAACGAATGTGAATTACTGAAGTATGTTTTTCTAGTGCATAAAAAAAGCATATAGCCCATCTTCTACAGGTTATCATCTTTGCTGATCACAACTACAATAACTCAGTAAGGCACAAATTTTCGGTTAATTCGTACACAATCACATGGCCAAAATTGAAACACAGAAAGTGCTAAATTCGCACAATTTATGGCATATTGAAAAAAGTGTCAAAAACTAACAATTAAAATATGAGATACGTGGTGAATGGTCCACCGAGATAGCCACCGATCCTGATTTTTACAAGAACATTTTGTTCAATAATAAAGCTCACTTTTTTGTTGAATGGCTACGTTAATAACCAACATTGTCGCATTTGGAGTAATGAAAATCCACAAGCCATTGTTGAAACGCCGTTTCGTCCTCAAAAAGTCACTGTTTGGTGAGCTCTATGGGCAGAAGAAATTGTTCCATATTTCTTCAAAAATGAAGCCGGCCATAATGTTACAGTCAATGGGGAACGCTATAGAGCCATGATTCATGATTTTTTCGTGCCTTAATTGGAAGATGTTGATGTGGACGACCTTTGGTTGCAACAAGACGGCGCTACGTGCCATACAGCCAACGAAACAATCAATTTATTGAAGATAACTTTTGGTGAGCACATTATCTCGCGTCGTGGGTCTGTGGCTTGGCCTCAAAGGTCGTGCTATTTTAAACCGCCGGTCTATTTTTTTATGTTATGTGAAGACGCTTGTCTACGCAGAAAAGCCCGAAACGACTGACGCCTTGAAAGAGAAGATTCGGTGCGTTATTGCTGACATACGGCCCCAAAGGTCGAAAATTGGGTCTTTTGGTTGGAAAGGCCAACTTGCCCGAAATAATTTCTAAAGCATAATTTCCAACTGACATTACGGCCGGCTTCATTTTTAAAGAAATATGGAACAATGGTTTAGTCTGATTACCAAACAGTGACTTTTTGAGAATGAAACGGCGTCTCAACAATAGCTTGAGGATTTTCATTACCCCAATTGTGAAAATTTTGATTATAAACTTTTTCATTCAATCAAAAGTGAGATTCATCGCTAAACAAAATGTTCTTGTAAAAATCAGGTTCAGTTTGGGCCCATTCATCACAATTTGCAAACGTTGTTCCGGAGCAAGTCTATTCACAATGAAATGGCAAACCAAACTGAGCATAAATCAAGTGGCAGCGGTCAAAAAGACCAACTCCGAAAAAAGTGTGGGCAGAATGAAAACCACACGGCTAAAAAATCTTCTTAGTCTTCCAAAAACTTAAAAAAATGTTACATTTTTTTGTACTTAACCTGGATAACTA
Organism: Hydrotaea diabolus; assembly: GCA_963513945.1. Lineage (NCBI taxonomy): Eukaryota > Metazoa > Arthropoda > Insecta > Diptera > Muscidae > Hydrotaea > Hydrotaea diabolus. The sequence goes on along the minus strand of OY740720.1, from coordinate 104,077,043 downwards.
TCGAGTATAGCCATAAATTGTTTGAAAAAAACAATAAAAAAAACAACGAAAAAGGTCAGAGCGAAATATCAATAAACCCCCTACATTTTCATTTTGTAACTTTTTGCTACCCCTCTTGCGAAAATTTTGTTTGAAGTGAATATTAGACTTAATGCCTTGGTTAAGATGTGTTTTTGCTATATTCTGTGATGTTATAAGGGATTGATACCGAAAGAAACATTTTATTTATTTCAGTTAATTAACCGTAATTACCTCTATTTGGAAAAACCTGTATTTATTTTAGCGAAAATTGTTTAAAAGGGTTAAATGTGCCACTTTAAATGGGACGAGTCCAACTTTATTCGATAAATAAATTTAATTTATGCAAAAAAGAACTTTGGTAAGTTTGATTTTGCAGCTGCTGCCTTTTGTCGAATCGTAACAGTCTAATAATATATATACCTCGTATTCACCCTAAAGCCTAGTATTAACCTAAAACGAAACTTTTGCTGGTTTGCGATTACTAGGCTTAATTATAATTTTCGCTTTTGCATTCATATCTACACGAAAATTTGCAGTGAAGACTTGTGTAGAAAGGAACAGCTGTTTTATACCCTCTACCAAAGGGTGAATGGTATATCAAATTTGTCATTCTGTTAACAACACCAAGAAATGTTTACCAGATACCCTTTAAAGTGTATATACATATGTCTGTCGTTGTACAATTCTAAGAGTAGCAAGATAGTCTCTTAACGAATTAACCTAGGTTCCTGAAGAAGTTTGAGATTCTAAATGCGCGAAATCGGCCCAGAGAGAAAAAAGTTTTCCTTTCAGGGACTACGGTACCTCGGTCAGAAGTATATACACTTTTTTCGAGTATTTGCTTAACAAATCATAACATTTTTTAGACAGACAATGGTTATGTTAGGTTTGTTAGTAGGGACGTATTACATACCTTAAAAAGGGCAAATTGCTGGACTTTTTATTGTATTTGGCCCAAAAAACGGTCTGCAGTGTCAAAACGGGCGATTAATAGGCAATATTGACATGAATAGTCAATACGGACATACTCAAACTAAAAGGAACCAAAAAACGGACCATTTTTTGCGCTTTAGTAGCATAGGGACGGTGGAGGATTATAAGGTTCGGCCTTGCCGAACTTAACGACGTTTGCTTGCTCATTTTCAAATGAATTAATTTAATCATATTCATTCAAATGCGCTCGAAAATGTCTTCAATTTTTTTTATTTATTTGCAAATGTTAATAATTCCTGAACTAAATTTCCGAAACGGATATTTCATTTGTTTTACAACATGCAATTTTTATGCGAAGCGAACAGTTTGTTTATACGAATAACGCAAGCAATGGAGATATTTGATGCTTCTTATCTGTTTGGGCTAACACTCGATCAATTGTTTATGCCGTGAATTGTTTCATGTGAACCCCACAAACAGCTAAACATATGATTTTATAATTGTACCAAGAAAACCGAAATGGTTCGAGTGGCATTGCAAATAAGTGCAAATTTGGAAAATATAGATGAATTAAAAACCAGTCATCCGGACTATTCTTTTTTCATCAAATTAACATGCACAAATTGTGGCGAAACATCAGGAAAATGGCATGATATCACCGAATCCGAGAAAATACAGCAAGATTCTAGATATCCGAATGGGTTTAATTTTTATATGAAGTGTAAAATGTGCAGCAGGGAGAATACCATCGACATTGTGGAAAAATCAAACAGTAAGTCGGTTGTTTATTTATCATAAAAACATATTTAAAGTGACACAGAGAAGTATCCAACATGGATAGCAGTGCATAGGGGATCTATAGCCAAATATTCTCTCCAGCCGACCTAAAATGGATTAATTGTAGGATAAGAACCTTTTTGGTTGTTACAGCAGATTTTGGTGCTTATATTTTCGTTCCCCAGATCTGGCAGATGTAAATGCGCTTCGTCCAATAAAAGGTTATTTGATCAAAATTATTGTCCATTTCCAGCTGCTCTAGGATTAAAGTGAGAAGTAATATTGAATCCTTATTGTGCATTTAATTGCTGAGACAATTTAATCGTAGTCCGCCGCTGATGTAAGCTGCTCATACTTGGATTTAACATTGCGTTGACTTGTGTGATAGTCGTGCATACTAAACATCACATCGCAGTAGCCCTCAAAACTTAAACTACAAATAATTTATATAGACAATACAAACAATTTCAGTAAACTTTTTCCTGGTTCAAGTTTTTCCAATGCATAAGTGGATTTAATATATTCCGTTTATTATTTTATTCCCATTTAAACGTTATATACCCTATCTCATGCACATGAGATTGAATTTGCCGCAAGTCTCGTATTCTCCCATGTCACCTCTTGTAGCTTGAATCTTTTTGATAGACCCTTTGGTGTTCTTCTCCAACTTTTCTCTGTAAACTTAATTCCCCATTTGTAATGGTCCTGCGCTGCTATGTGCATGTGTACTTTTCTGTGCTACAAATATTCCACAAATTTCCAAATACGTCTGTACTTATAATTATTTTCGACTTATTTTTCTCGGACAGATGTTTACACCCAGGATGATAGCAACAAGTTCAAAACTGTTGTTGTCTTTGATTGTCGTGGGGCTGAGCCAGTAGAATTTTCACCACGAGCTGGCTGGATTGTCAAATCGGTCGAAAATGGACAGACATTTGAAAACGTGGATCTTTCCGAAGACGACTGGGTGGATTATGATGAGAAGAATGGAAACTCGGTTGGTGTTTATGAATTTGCTTCAAAATTCATTAAGCTGAAAAAGTAAAACAAGGACACCTTTAGTATGATTGAATTTAACGACTAACTGCAATCATCAGTGTTTTGCATTTTGGGAATTAATGATATAATCGATTGTTTTTATATTTTATAATAAATTAGCGTTGTAAAGTAATTTTAAAGTTTTTGGTCTATGTGTTTAAGCTCTATCACAGGCGGTGGAATTGAAACTTAAAGACTTGAGTATGTCAGGAATTACACAATGTTAATATTAACTCATCCATTGGCGAGAGTAGAGTTAAAAAGGGGTCTACAAGTAGCACCCTTGTCGCGAGATTCTATGTGCTCTGCCGTGGCTGCTGCTACAAAAAGATGTAAGTACTTAAGTGGTTTTAGCATGGACAGATGATGTTGTACTATTGGTTGTGGAAATATTTCTTTCGCCCAGCTATCGAAGTGGACCAAATGTTGTTCATATGGAAATAAAGCATAGTGACCAATAAAGGTGTAAAGATAGCTCTCATCGAAGGCTTTATACTGAGCAGAACAAAAACATTGAGGAGGAAAGTTACCAAACCAACGTAAGTGGACTGTATGTGTCCATGGGAATGTGTTGTTGTAACAACAATATATTTTATTTTGAAGTCCTGTTCGTCTATAGGGGATATGCTTCGATATCCAGGTGGAGGAAACGCGCCATTTTAAATGGATGCGTCCACAGAAGAGATCTGGGGGTGAGCTAAGTGGGCTTGGCCGGCACGTCACGTGGTTCCTGATGGCAGACTTGACAGAGCATTAATTCGTGCCCATAAGTATTGAGGCGGCTGCACCATCCAGATCTCATCCGAGCCAGAACCACGCGCGTCTGCCGAGGCAGTACCTTCTCATCAGGTGAAATCATCATGGGATGTTCCCCTAGCACTACATTCACACTGTAGCTGGATACGGCTGCTGCGACCGCATCAGCGTGAATGTTGTTAAGACTTGCCTGATAGTTGCGATGATCAAAAGGATCTCTCTTGTGCCGCCGGACCTCTCTCTCAAGATCATGAAGATCGTACCCAATCTGCCTGGGCAGAGGCATCCTGTCCAAAAGATGGTGGTAAGATGACTACTGCAAAAGCTCCCTAGCAGGTATTGCTAATACAACAGGAAATTGTGTCTGCGCACGGTAAGGACCTTCGTCTCCTCATGAAGATGGACCTCAGAATTCACCCTGTTTATGTTCTGAGGCCGGCATTCTGGCAAGTCTGGTTTATTCTTCACTGCGTACTCACGCTTTGTAAGAACTCAACAAGGTTACTTTTTCGGCTCCCCAAGAACTTTCGGCAAGTGACTAGAGGACCTTGTGCCTTCTTTTGAGCTTAACGCAGCTTATGCAAACCCGTGACTGCCGGTTCTATGTACCGGATTGACCCGAAGCAAACACTCTTCGGCCGGGGTAGTTGTTGTTGTTGTAGCGGCACACACGGCCGGGGTAGTCTTTAGCGTTACCATAATATGGTAAATACAAATATTATTTGTATTAAATCAAAATTTTATCAGTAGCATTTTACATTATTAAATCTGGACGGTAGGTTGGACCAATATAATTTTGGCCGATTTTAGTTTTATTATAATTCTTTTTTTATTTTTTGCTATCCGTGATAAAGTGAAGTACATTTTGATGTACTCACCTGATAACGCAAAAATTATATACTCTATTTTTGATTCTCACAAAAATCTGATTTGATCAGAGGATGTACGTCTGTAAGGCGCAATCTCAATGGCGTCGAACTAGAAAGGGACGCTGACGCAAGTTTTTGAAATCAACGGATCAATGGATTATATGGATCTATTCGAAAAAAAGGCCGGGTTTTAGATCTAAATTCCCTGTTAATAAAAAACATGTTTATTAAGATTTTTTGTGTTTTTTGGTTTCTATCGCTTACGAGTATGTGATGGAAATGCCATTTTGCATGAAATTTGCGATTACGATTTCAAATCGCATAGCAATTGTAATGTCGTTGGAAATAGCTAAAGATTTAGCAATTTGAAATCGCAAGCACAAACTGAGGGGGAAGACGCAAAAAGTAGTGTTTAAACCAACACGGCTCGACAAAACGAACCAAAAGCTTGGTACTAAGTTCGATGTTTCCTGTGAAGACGTGTCAAACATCATATAAAAAAGCGATAAAAATGCCGTACTGAATTTAAAATTGTCAAATTTTAAAAAATATTGTCTGGCAACATTAACTAATTCATGCTGAATAATATACAGTGGCGGCCAAGTTAACTGCTACCGCGATTTGCTAAGTTAAAAATGATCTGTAATTTAGGTACTTGTTCGCAAAAACATGCCAATTGTATCTACACATTCGCCAATTTTATTTATAGGGTAATAAATCATTTTTCAACAATGTCATACTTTTCTCTTTTTTTCTATCAATTAATTAAATATCGGTCTGGACAAAATAAATGCAACATAACTTATTTGTTTAGAAATCTGCATTTTTACATTTTGTAATTTTTTTTCTTTTTGTTAATAACAAATGAATATTTTCGGATGAAAATAAAAAAATTGCATTAAAACAGATATTTAATTGATTAGCTACTTATTTTAAAATGGGATGTGATCTTTTCGGGTTTGAACTGAGACAGCGAATTGTAACTGATTATTCTGATGGAATTTCACAGGACACAACTCGACTAAGCATAGTGTGAATTAAAGTTCAGTTTTACGCATTATTGCTAATTTCCATGCAAATGGGGAAATTTCAGTAAGCCAGTGGGAAGGTCGACCACGTAAAACAACTCATCGGACAGATACTTTTATAATCCAGCAGGCAAAAAATATCCATTCGCTAATTCGGCAGAGTGTGGTTAATGCATCCAAATACCAATTTCTACTTGTCGAAGCATCTCTGACCGCATGCTGTCCAACTTAAAAAACCGCTTATATCTAAGGAGAATTTAAATTGGTCAGAAAACTAATAAAAAAAACTGTCCTATTGAGCGATAAGTCAAATTTAAAATCAATAACATGTGTTACGAACGACGGCCTGGTAATAAACGGTTCTAAGCTCAATACTGAAAAACACAAGAGAAGCATGTGGCGGCAGCCTAACGATCTGGTTATGATTTTATGCTACTGTTCCATTTCATAAAATTCAATCCGCGGCTTTCAATCTGGCCACACTTTTTTCGAAGTTGGCCTTTTTGACAGCTATAACTTGATTTATGCTCAGTTCGGTTTGCCATTTCATAATGAATAAACCTTCTATAACCACCGATCCTGATTTTTACTAGAAAATTTTGTTAAGCGATGAAGCTCACTTTTGTTAAAATGGGTACGTTAATAACCAAAATTGTCGCATTTGGAGTAATGAAAATCCATAAGCCATTGTTGAGACGCCTTTACATCCTCAAAAAGCCACTGTTTGCTGAGCTCTATGGGCAGAGGGAATCATTGGTCCATATTTCTTCAAAAAGCCGGCCGGCCATTATGTTACAGTCAATGGGGAACGCTATAGAGCCATGATTAATGACTATTTCGTGCTTTAATTGGAGGATGTTGATGTGGACGATCTTTGGTTACAACAAGACGGCTCTACAAGCCATACAGTGCGATTTAACACCGCTGGACTAGTTTTGTGTGGTTATGTGAAGTCGCTTGTCTACGCAAATAAGCCCGACACTATTGACGCCTTGGAAGATTATCAGTGTTGTCGGTTTTGTTAATTGTCGTTTTCGCAAACCAATGTTGGTTTCATTTGGTGTCATGAAACCAAGTTGGTTTTGTCCATTTCGAATGTTAATAAAACCAATGTTCGAATCAGCTGTTACTGATAAAACCCGATAACATTGGTTTTCATGACACCAAAGCATTTTTTTCTTATCGTTTTTAAAACCAATAGTGAAAACATTGGTTTCTATCACAGCCTTGTATATACGTGATCCTTAATTCAGTCAATACAAAATCCTACAATACTGAAACTGCATTAACCTATGAATAGTAGAATACCTTAAGAGGTTTAAACCAAACGCGGTTAAAGTTTCTTAACACCTGATCATTAAAGCACTCAACACAAAAAACCTACAATATCAAAGTACGGAAATGTCTGGCTATATAGGCTTTCACCCCTATTTCAATTAAACCTCTGCAAATCGCGAATGCACACTCTAAAAAGACTGTAGGTAGAATACCTCACGAGGTTTAAATCAAACGTGGTTAAAGTTTCTTAATACCTGATCCTTAAAAGAGTCAACACAAAAAACCTAAAACATCAAAACACGGAAATGCCTGGCTATAGAGGCCACCGTCTATATTTCAAGAGGGTAAACCCAATCTTGGCTTAAAATTCTTAATTATGTTAACACTTAAAGGCCTATAACAGCACGTACTACAATACCGCGCCTACGAACAAAATCCACTCAACCATTTTAAAGTAGGCCCCTCTAATATTCAAGATTTATCCGTTAGACATAAATAACTAGAGTTCTCATTAAATGAATGTGAAGGTCCCTGGCCCTTCATCACAGTGATCTATAGCAGTTATATTCTATTATGAACAAATTAATGCAAATCCTGCAACAATCCGCGGTTCTCTGCATAACTTAACATCACCCTGAAATCCATACTAGAATTAATTGAAATATACTTAAGACTTGTATACTTAGGGAGAGGGGGCACATTTGAACACTTTTTGCTTTCAAGCCTCATAAAAATTTATATTTTTGAATTATTGACTATAATTGAATTATAACTAATATTTATGGAAATAAACTTTAGTTTAAGTCTACAAGTAATTTATTTTTAGTTTGATTTAAATTTTTTAATGGATGAAGTCATTGTGTTCAAACTAAGCTGGGGCAGTTTTGAACGGCAATTTTTTCTTATAGCACTTATGTCCAAAAATAACATAAACAGTAATATTTTTTTTATAAAAACGAAACTTCAGATCGTTACAGCACAGAAAAATATAAATCACATTCATAATTTAAATTTAGAGAAATCGAAGTCGAAAGTCATCATCGCAGCTGTCCTCGATGTTCCAGGTTCGTTTACTGGTGTTAGAAGTTTAGCCTTTATTTGTATGCCATCTATAGACCACTTGTCTGCTAAAATAATCTTAAAGAAATGTGACTTATTCTTTAAAAAGCTTACGTCATAATTGTTGTCATCTTTCTCAGTTATTTTGGCAACAAATCCCAACGTGTTGAGATTGTTTTTATTGGAGCATTCCACTAATATATAGTCTCCTGTATTTAATTGGTCGTAGCTCAAATCTATGTTTTCTTCTTCACTCTACAGCAATTTGGTCTTCAGATGAATCATCAGCAAAGTTGGAATCGAGATCTGTATCATCATTCGCCGAAAACGAGCTTTCAATCGAGTCCGAGCTATAACCCTTAGACTTTTTAGCTTTTATTGGACGTTAAAATAAAAAAAAATAGCAATGGCACTGCGAAAACGTGTTCACCCAACTACATTCGGCCGACGACTGAAAAAATAGCAAAAGTTTTTGACTTTGCTAGAAAACAAGATTGTCATGTGAAAACTCGGTGATGGTCGGAAAAAATGTTTAACGGAGATTTTATCAACATGGTTCAAAGGTGCCCCGTGTTCAAATGTGACCCCTCTCCCCTTCCTCGTAAAAAACCTTTTATATCCAAAGTCAACCAATCTAAACGCCTCAATTTCGCCAAAAAATAAAAATATGAGACTCCAAACTTTTGGGAAAACATATTATTCACCGACGAGGGAAAGTTTGAAGTATTTGGCGTTAAAAAACCTTCAAAAATATGGAGGAGTAAAAATTAAGCCTTCAAGGATAAGAATGTGGCCAAAACGATTAAACATGGTGCAGGCTCTGTTATGGTCTGGGGATGTTATGGTCTGGGGATGCATGGCGGCATCAGGGGTCGGTAATCTGCTGTTTATCGAGTCAACGATGAGAAAGGAAGATTATTTAAAGATTTTACAAAGCAATGTTGTCCCCAGTGTGCAAAAGTTGGGCTTATCGCCGAGATGGATATTCCAGCAAGACAACGATCCTAAGCATTCATCCAAAATGTGAAGGAGTGGTTGCTATAACGGACTCTCAAAACGCTTGATCATCCTCCACAGTCCCCAGACCTTAACCCGATTGAGCACCTGTGGGAATATTTGGATAAAAAATTAGAGAAAGACACATTTCTTGTAAGGATGACCTGAAACTCTTATTACAAGACGAATGGAGTAAAATTTCACCTGACGTCACTAAAACTCTTCTTGTTGATTCAATGCATAGAAGACATGGGTCCCACATATCAATCCATCGACGGCCGAATCTATGGGCCGGATTGAAGTAAAACAGCAATTCTTCTACTGTCACATCGTTAAACAGTTGTCAGATCCCACATACGATTCATTTGAGCTAGATAGTACATCAAATCGGTAGAGCCTTTGTTTTGAAGCTATTTAAAATCATGCACCTATAAGGATTTTAATAGGATTCATCATTGTGCAAGGTTCCTCAAAATTTATTCATAATTGCGACCCGTAAGTTTACTACAACGATAGATGGATGGACGGGCGGACTTCAGCGCTACATGGAATCAGAAAGGGCGTCTTTCCCCATTCCTTTCATGTGTTACAAACATCAGTACTGCCAGTGTGGAGAAGGCTATAAAAAAGATTGACATATTCGCTGGAATTTGCGATTTGGAAAATACTCCATTAAACAAAAGCATATTTTTTAAATTCTTTTTTTTGTACGTACACCATTCTATAATCTTTAAAAAATGAAAAATAAACAAGCGATGTCATAAAAGCTGTCCATGCAGTCACAATCAAAAGAGAATTTTTATTAACTTTTACGTTCTTGGATTGCTAACGACATCTATTGCATATATAAAACAATAAATTGCTCTATCGTATTGAATTGATAGTCTTTGATTTTACTTTCTATTCTAGCGAAGGCGTCACTTTGTGTGTTTGGCTTCAAACTCTGATCATATGCTCAACAAATACCGCGAAAATTTCATTCGAAAAAAGCAATTCAAGGAAGCCGAAATTGACGACTGGCATATCTACATCGCAGTTTTAACCACTAAAAAGACAAAAACATGAAAGTCCTGCGACAGGAAAATATAGAAAATGTGGATTCGGTAAGAACAGAAACTTGAAAATTTAAATAATTTTCGAATTACCTATCTTTTATTCATTATTTATTATTTTATGGTAGAACAATTCCAAAAGCAACAAAATATGTTTGGATAAGGGGGATAAGGATAAACATTTGGTGGAAACTGATCGGCGGGCGACCAAGAGAAAACGTTCGTTCGAAAACATTTTGGAAATGGAGAGTGTTCCATCCAAGAGGAACAAGATCTTTGACAACAAATTGGAAGCAGACCGTGGCAAGCGCTTTGAGTTCTTGCTCAAGCAAACGGAAATTTTCGCACATTTCATGACTAACGATTCCCGAAGCCAAGCCTCCACCGCCGAAGGACGCCTAAAAAATACCAAAACCAAGAAGGCTCTGTAAGTATAAAACAATATTTTATTGAGATAACCATACTAAATATATGAGGATGGTGAACACATCACAGGACTTTAACCTCATACAAAATGCTCCTGGAAACAGACTTCACAACAACACTTAATGCGTGGCCGGGCTTAAGAAGTTTCAGCTGTGGAGAGTCCTGAAAAAGGGATTCTGCCATTTATCACTGTCACCAGCAAATTCTTCAATTCGGTGACATTATTGAAGCGTTTTTGTTGAAAACAAATTTTATTGTTGGCACGCACCCTGTCCATTATTCATGCTTGCAGTTCTTGTACAATGTCGTAAAATGAAAAAAACCTACAATAAAATAGTACATCCCAAAACTCCACCACATTCTGTCCAATTCCTAATCTAATTGATTTCTGTACATCAAAAGGAATTTCCACAGAATGGGAGGAATGTTTCACTCTCCAAAAATAATTGGTAGATCCACTATGTTAATAACGCTTAACGCCATAAAAGAACAACCTAAAAAAATATATAATCCTTCGTGAGATATGGTCATTTCAAGTTCAGAGCTTTTTAGAGGGTGCTATGCCTTTTTGTCTTATAATGGCCAATCATGAAGGTACTCTGCAACTATTTTCGGCCCAAACGTAACAATGGAATGATTCATATTCTTATAAGCGTAACTCTTTAATACCACAAATTCTTGAGGTATTCCCTTTCGTTGGGAATATAAGTATATATGGATTTGACACATACCTCTGCAACGCATGGACAACCACAAGTAAAAACGTTTAGTTGGACCCTTTCGGCCCATGCGCTTGATTCTAATCTTAACTTCAATATAAATCGATATATTTCCGCTTTGATCATGCTGTCATTTTTTGGGCCACATAGAGCAAAACGTCCAGCAACTATGTGCCTTTTTGAAGTTCGTCCCAGCTAACAGTTCTCAATTTAAGCATTGTTCTTTCACACAAATTATGATTTGTTAAGAAAATACTCAAAAATTTTCAAATTTAATTTTGAAGTCCTGTTCGTCTATAGGGGATCTGCTTCGATATCCAGGTGGAGGAAACGCACCATTTGAACTGGATGCGTCCACAAATACCTAAGGTCAGCTTGGTGAGCTTAGCCGGACAATTAAAGAGGTGCAGCACGGGAACTTTAGCACCAATTCGTGCCTAATAAGAATTGACTCTGCGCCATCCAGATTTCAGCTGAACCAGAACCACGCGCGTTTGCCGAGGTATCACCTTCTCCTCAGCTGAAATCTCCGGGGGATGTTCCCCTAGCACTGCATTCACACGGTAGCTGGATACTGCTGCTGCGACATCATCGGCGTGAATGTTGTTCAAACCTGCCTGATAGTTTCGATGATCTAAAGGTTCTCTCTTGTACCGCCGGACCCCTCTCCCTAGATCATGAAGATCGTACCTGTTCTGCCTGGGCTTCCTGTCCAAGAGATGGTGGTTAGGATGACTACTGCGAAGACACCCAAGCAGGTATTGCTTAGATAACAGAGAATTGTGTCTGCTCACGGTAAGGGCCTTCGTCTCCTCATGTAGATGGTCCTCAGAGGAAATAAGAAGATACCCTGTTGATGTTCTGAAAAGTTCAAATTTTCTTTCACTGCGTCCTACTCACGTTCGCCGACCACATCGGCGCCGCGTACTTTGCTACAGATTGACCTTCCCCTTTGCAATGTCCTCAAACGGAGTGGCAAGATTGACCGTGTCGAAGGCTTTTGCAAGGTCAAGAGCCACGAGGACCGTCCTGTCGTTGGGCTTGTTCTGGTTAAGGCTGCGACTGATACGAGTGGTGATGGCATGTAAAGCAGTTCTTGTGCTGCGCTGCTTGCGAAACCCATGCTGATGATCGGCACAAGGAAGGTGTTCGATCAGGCTGGGGAGGAGCAGTGCCTCAAGCGTCTTTGCTATGATTCCCTTTACTCGCGCCTTTGCCAAACTAAAGTAGCGGAACCACTCAGCCCATTTTCCAGGCATCGGGAACAAGTAAGTGGCTAGCGACAGATTTGTTCATGTACTCTACTCCCGGGGTATCCAAGTGCTTCAACATCAGCATTGTGATTCCGTCCGGGCCCAGCGCCTTTGATTACTTTGCGCTGCGAATGACATGGGCAAATTCGCCAAGGGTATATTGTGGTGGTGGTGCCCCTTCGACTCGGAGAGCGCAGATACGACGCAAATACATTAAAAAGATCGCTTAGGATCTGTCACTGTCCTGCCAGCTAAGGGTTGGTTAGAGAGCGATTTGACCGTTGTCCACAACTTACAAATTCCGGAATTTAAGTAGCACCGCTTTAAGTGATCTAGCCATTGCAGAGTTGAGATCCCTGATCCTTGGGTCAGTATGGTTGGAGCGACGAACGTCATCACGACAGCCGGTTCTATGCACCGGATCGACCCGAAGGAGAAATTCTTCGTCCAAGGACTGCCACCCCGGCACTATACAACAACAACGCTCGTCTGGGAAATTTGGTCGTACTTCGGGTATTCGACCAGCAGGTATATGGCGAGCGGCTGCTGCGTTGATGATGGCCCGGAAGTTTTTCTCGGCTACTCGGCTAGATACGTACGGCGTTCAGAGATTATAAAGTCGGATGGTCTATTTATGAAGAGAATTATGGGAAGGTGGTCCGATCTTAGTGATATGACGGGATCGGACATTGATCAGGCCAGGCAATGCCATAGTTATGTCTAACGAGCCATGGCAATCGCCCCTAATCCGCGTGGGGGTGTCCTCATTCACTGTGCAGATAGTAGAGCTATCAATTTTCTCTGCCGAAGCTATGCTCCTCTGGTCGTTGTCTAGAAGAGATTGTCACAGTTCGTAGTGAACATTAAAGTCTCCTACGACCAATCGGTTATTGCCTCGTAGCAGATTTCTAATGCCAGAATAACGCGGGGCACAGCTTACAACCGGCGGGATGTATACGTGGTACTGCTCTATCTCGGCAGGAGGCATTCAGCTTAGTTTCTTGGATCACAGAGACCATAATGTTTCTCCGACTCATAAATTCTGATAAATTGATGCACTGTCAGGAGTGGCAACAGCAATCTATGGTGTAAGATGCTGTATATGTTCATGCTGTTGCGAGGGAGACTGCGGGGGAGTCCCATAGTTGGATGATGATAACGATGACAAATCCAGAGACCCAGTGCTAACTTCGTTGATACAGCACTCCCTGATGTGGTTCAGACCTGAACAGATCCTGAAGTGCTCCCACTCCATGCTACGATTACACCTTACAGACGTAGCACGATGGTGTATACGGTTCTTACGGGGTTTTGTTCCCGACTCGGATCAGTAATATTCGGAGCAGGCATTCCGGGAAGTGCTGCTCTCACGATGAAAAATTGGACGAACAAAAACAGACATATTGTTGAGGTGACTGCCCCCGACCGAAAAATGTTTGCTTCGGGTCAATCCGGTACATTGAACCGGCAGTCGCGGGATTGTAAAAAGTGTAATTTTTTCTAAAGGGAAACGGGGATACGTTGAGCCGATTTCGTCCATTTACAATCCCAAACAGCATGCACAATTTTAGATTGACTGTTATATCGCTATATCGTTTCAGAATTTTTCTACGAAATCTGAGTTAAAATTTTTAAAATAAAAAATATTAACTTAAATAAAACTCCCCAGCGTTACAGTTACATGCAAAAAATAGTTTTTAAAACTTGAAACAGGTTGGTGCAGTATCTATCTTCTTTACCTTTGCTCGGATTCATCTCAAATTTACATACAAAATTCTTGAAAAAAATGTAAATAAAAACCCCCCTATAAAATTATCTAAATTTTGGCTCTAAATCTACGTGCTCTATGATCCCAAAATCCGCCCTTTTGCACAATAGACATATGTGGGTACTCAAAACCAATGAAACGTCCAAGCGGATTTGAATATGAAATAATCTATCTTTAAGGGGTCAATAATCTTTTAGACCCCGAAATGAAGGTGCTGTCAAACTTGAAGCCACCACTGTAACGCAGTTCATCCTGTAGAGTCTGTCCACGTTGAGAGAAATGTTTAAACTCTTTCAATCACAGCACACCCCTATTGCTATACATACATATGTACGTTTAACCAAATCAAACATTTCAAGTTTAAAATATTTAAATTTTCTAATAAATTTCTTAAACAGGCGCCGCCGACGTAGTACTGTTGGGGAAGGTAAAGAAGGTCTTGTAGCTGAAGGCATGCAAAAGAATAATAACATCTTCCAGTTTGAGTCTACTCCATCCTACATTAAAAATGGACAAATGCGTGATTATCAGATTCGAGGATTGAATTGGATGATTTCTCTTCATGAGAATGGTATTAATGGTATCCTGGCGGACGAAATGGGTTTGGGTAAAACATTACAAACTATTTCCATGTTGGGTTATCTTAAGCATCACAAGTATGTTTTTAAAGATGTCCACTCCAAGAATCTAGCTATTAAACAATGTTATTTTGCAGAAACCAAGCTGGACCGCATATTGTGATAGTACCGAACTCTACTCTTCAAAATTGGGTCAACGAATTCAACAAATGGTGTCCTTCTCTAAGAACTGTCAAAATGATCGGTAATAAAGATGTGCGTAAGGCATTGAAACGTGATGTTTTTCTGTCTGGAGATTGGGATGTATGTGTGACGACATATGAAATGTGTCTTCTTGAGATGGCTACATTCAAAAAGTTCAATTGGCTTTATATGATCATTGATGAGGCTCATCGTATTAAGAATGATAAAGCGAAGTTGTCTAAATTCGTAAGAGAGTTCACATCGGGTAATCGCCTTTTGCTCACCGGCACCCCATTGCAAAATAATTTGCATGAGCTGTGGTCCATGCTAAATTTTCTGTTGCCAGACGTTTTCAATTCTTCGGAGGATTTCGATGAATGGTTCAACACCAACGCTTGTTTAGGAGATAATTCTTTGGCTCAGAGGCTGCACGATGTTCTGAAGCCCTTTTTACTGCGACGACTGAAGTTGGATGTGGAAAAAAGTCTAAAGCCTAAACAAGAAATTAAAATAGTTGTTGGTCTTACGAGAATGCAGAAAGAGTGGTATTCACAAATTTTAGCGAAAGATGTTGATGGCATTATGAGCAACGGCAATGTGTCGAAAATGCGTTTGCTGAATCAGTTAATGCAGTTTCGCAAATGTGCTAATCACCCCTATTTGTTTCAGGGTGCTGAACCTGGCCCCCCCTTTTCGACCGATATCCATTTAGTACAAAACTCGGGGAAAATGATGGTCCTTGACAAGCTGTTGCCTAAACTACAAGCCCAAGGCTCTAGAGTTTTGATTTTCTCCCAAATGACAAAAATGTTGGACATCTTGGAAGATTACTGTGTTTGGCGTTCTTACGAATTTTGCCGCCTCGATGGCAGCGACCGGTACGACGATCGGGATCGCCAGATCCAGACGTATAATGCGAAGAAGTCCAAGAAGTTTATTTTTTTGCTGTCCACTAGAGCTGGTGGTTTGGGAATAAATTTGGCGACAGCGGACATTATTATAATTTATGATTCCGATTGGAATCCCCATATGGATTCACAAGCTATGGATCGTGCCCATCGGATTGGCCAAACTAAGCAAGTGCGAGTGTTACGTTTTGTTACCGAAAATACTGTGGAAGAGAAAATTGTCGAAAGGGCGGATATGAAACTCAAATTGGACCGAATGGTTACACAGCGGGGCTTTTTACCTAACAAAAGTGACTCTTTATTAACAAAGGAAGACCTTAAATATATGATAAGTTTTGGAGTTAAAAACGCAACTTCTTCCAAGGACTTTAAAGTGACCGACAAAGATATAGATAATATTTTGCAAAGAGCAGAATAAAATGTCAAACAACATAAAATGTATGTCGTCGTTGATAAAAAAAATTATTGCACTTTGAGAATTCATAAAACCTTATTTTTTATATTTTGTACTCTAATATTTCTTTCAATTTATTTAAAACAAGTATTATTTTGTATTGTAGTTGTTTCCCAGTAAACCAAATTTGCCGACAATGTCTGATATCAGACAATTATAAACAATATCTGAACTCTATCGAGAATCCTTACCGAAAACGTTACGAATTCTGTTCGATTTGTTTGAGGATTTTTTTTCCAGAGAAGTAGTTCAGAATTTTTGTCAACCCTCATATGTTTTTCGTTACGAACTCGGTAAGAAATCGGAACATTTTGCCGATTGTAGTACAGAATTCTGAAGGTTTGGTTTGCTGGGTTGTTACCACTTTTGTACTAGAGTTGGATTCATTAACTTTTTTTTAAATACAACACAAACGTATGGCCAAGTTTTATTTCAAGAATTAAAAAACGTACACGTTTTTAATGTTGTTCAGTGCTGCTAAACTTAAATGTTTTTACTTTAAAGCTGATTGTTTATTTTTTATAGATACATTTAAACTGGTTTTGAATGTGTCACTTACAAGTTGTTACCAAAAAAACAGTACCCCTGCTCTGAGAGGTGGTCGTACAAAGCATTTTTACTTTTTAACTCGATAATAATTTGATGATAGCTATTAAACTTTGATGTACAATTATATACTAAAGACTACACATAGAAACAAAAATAATTAAAGGTTTAAAATTATTATTATTTATTGTAACTTATCAAAACAACCCATGTTTATGATCTTTCCTCAGTATTAAACTCTTTAATGAGGGCTATTATGTTACTATATCAATAAGTAAATAAAAGTACAATGACATTTTAATTAAAAAAGAAAATACAACTATTCGAAAAAATTGTCATTTAATAGGTTACATTAAATTCTTAAATTTGTGACATAGCAGGATTGTAACGACTTTGCACTATAAGGTGTTTATCCTTGATATATGGGTATTTCCAAGGACACGCACGTGACATTCGTACAACTTCGATTCTAAAAAAAAACAGTAAGATTAATTTTTATTGTAATTTTTAAATAGTGTTTTTATTTAATGTAAAAGTTGAGATAGCTGATATCTTAGTCGAAAAAATTAACTAATAAAAGCCGTTTGTCACGTAACCAAAATAGAAGTGGGTTCTGCCTGCAACTATAATGGTGGAAAAATCTGCGAAAAGCGATAAAATGTTTTCCCACAGAGTTCTTGTGGTATATGTACGTAATGACATAGTGTTTCAGAGCCAGCAACACTTGCGCTCACAAGATTCACAACCGACTCAATCCAGGATTTTACTGCCTGGGTAAAATTCACAATTTCTATATTTTGGGTTTATTTACAGAAGTCCCAATTCAGAAAGGGAGGCTTCCCTTAATGGTTTCGATGCCCTTTCTGGTTCAATTACAAAAGTTTTGAAGAGTTATCAGGACAGTGAAATTGTCGTTACTAGGGATTTTAATGCCTAGAATTTCCCATTCGAGACAAACAACTCCGGAGGCAAAACGACGACGTAATTAGTGAATGAAACCACGCATATTCCCTGTATCGAAGGGCACCAACACAATATTCTTGGCCTTTTCTTAACTTCACACTCTGGTAAGTATGAAGTTAATATCCTTTACCTCGTGCTAATTTCGATCACTGCATTGTTTCAGCATCTTTTATAATCCGCACTTCGTGTCGCTTCAATACCAGCCCTAAAGCGGACAATTTCTATATACGAAAATGCACGTTGGGATGAGCTCCATTGCCTTTTCCAGCATTTTAATTGGAAGCTATGCTTTCTTTATAATAACATTAATGCTGCGGCTGAAGTGATGGAAAATATATTTTTATTTGGAATGAAGACGTTTATTCCAACTAGAATTATGTCGGTTAAAACAGCCAAAAACAGTTGGTTTAATTAGGCATTCAGGGATGCTGTCAGATCCAGAGAGGAGGCGTTCAAAAATTGGCGTATAAACAAAAACGCCAATACTGAACTGCTACGTAAGCAGGCAAGAAATTCGGGTGCCAAAGTGCTTAGGCGTGAAAAGTTTCTTTACGAGCAACGTCTACGCACAAAGGTGCTTACTTCTCTTAGAAGAAGTAAGAGCTTTTGGTCATTTATAAGGAGAGTAACGGATAGTTTTTCATCTACCCCAACTCTTGTTAAAGGCGGCTAGGCTGACCCGGTTGATAAAGCTAACCTATTGCCTGAAATGTTTGCCGGAAAGCAATCAACCAATCCCCGAGATCGAAATCGTATCTACTTATAGTTCCATGTCCTATGTAAGAGCTCTTCGACGCCAGCTCGTCCATTGTCGAAAGAAGCACTCAAGTGTATAGGCCACCCAAAGCGGTGTAAGAAATATTTTACTTCTAATATTTTTTGAATTTGATATCTATACAACCTACATGGGCAGGTGCTCTAAAATCATCCTTGGAGCTTCTTGATCGTGTTCAAAGAAGAGCGATGGTGCTGATAGGTGACAGTAGGTTATCCAACTCTATTGTCTCCCTGGAACATTGTCGGAATGTGGGTTGTGCGTCGCTGTTCTATCGTTACTTTCATGGTGTGTGTTCTTCAGACATTCGGGTCTTATTTCTGACGTGAGAATGTTTGGCAGGAATACACGATTTTCCAGAAATTCACAGCCATTTGTTATCGATTGACCGGTTGACCGCACTATACACTACAGATCGAATTCGTTTTTCGCCCGTACTGTCCGTACGTGGAATAGACTTCCGGCGAATGTACTCGTATATCACCAATTTCCAATTACGACACACAGAAATTCAAGACACATGTCAATAATTATTACTCCCTCTTTCCCCCTGAACTCCCTTACTTTTCCCTCACCAACGCAATGCTTGCCTGTATAGGGGAAAAATAAAGACTACACGTCCCTTTGACGAGTTTGGCAATGTGGCATCTATAGAGTTGAATGAATATGTGTTGTTTGGGCTAAATGAAAACTAACCAATATGGTCTAATTTCACCAGGAATAGTTACAGGGTCAACATAACGCGCTATGCTTCATTTGAGCTGGATGGAGTTTAAAATTGCCAAGTCGGAAAGTTTATTTGTTTGGGGGATTATTTTAAAACATGATCCAATGTGGTCGAGTAACAGTAGGAACGGTTGTAAGTTGCTCATAATGCACTGTCACTAATCTAAGTTTGAACGCAATCGGATTTAATTTGTGACTTAAGAGCTGCGGAACCTTAACTCGGAAAGAACCGCTGGTTATTTGAAAACATCTGACCGATAAGCTTCAACTCTACCGGGGCAATGAATACGGTCCAGTTTCGCCATAGCTAAATATTGGCCGCTTTTAATGTAGCATACGTAAATTGAGCACGATCACATACAAATTACAATTAAAGAAAAAAGGGCAGTATAAACTTGCCATGAGAAAAAGAGCAATGTCTGATTTGGAGTCAGTGTTATCGTCGTAATCGTTAGGCTTAAATAAAACAAAAAAATGTAAACCAATTTAAATATTTCTTTAGCATTATATTAGACTAAAACATCTTTTTATTAATATTTTTGTTTTGGTTACGGTTGACCTGTATGTGGAAATACCTATATATAAGTATATTATTGTTGCGTTACTGTGTGACTGTTTACTGCCCAGGCTAAATGGCTAAAGCTAGAATCATGAAATTTGGTGTGTAGGTAGAGGGAGGTTCTGATGTAAGTGCTCGATAAGAATGGATTTTTCGAAATACGTACTCAGGACAAATTTATTCCTCATGAACAAGTGATTAACCAATGCCCGGGCCAATCGGTTTAAGCTAGAATTACCAAATTCGGGGATTAGACGTCTCTTATAATTTGACTTTGAAGTAAAAGGTGATTTTCGGAAGCTAAAACCTTAAACGGGATATATTTCGTACCATCTTATCTAGTGCACATAGATCGTGAAACTCGCAGGATATTTCCGTATTGTGAAAAAAGTGTGAGGATTTTTTGTACTTTTTTAAATCTTTAAGTTAGAAATTTGGGTTACATGTCCGTTGGTGATGCTAGAAACCGAAAATTGAAAAGGTTTAAGCGATGAATAAAATTTGTATGTAAAACTATTAAAATTTAACAAAATTGCGAACAAAAAAGGATACATTAAAAAAAAGGAAAAGCTATACAAAATCAACACAATGGCATAAAAAATGGGAATGGCTATGAAAAGTGATAAAAATAAGAAATGTGGATAAAAGGAATAACAAATTCGAAACCGGGTGATATATCAAAAAGTTTATAAAAACAAAGGGCAAAACGGGGCGAAATAAAGGAGAAGTGCCCAAAACAATATAAAATTAACAGAATGGCACTGAAAATATTAATGTGGATCAAAAGAGATACAAAAAGAGGCGACAACGAGCGTACACAAAGGGACCAAAAGGGCGGAATATCATAAAATAAAAAATAAAATTAACAGGGTGGTAAAGAAAATAGAAATAGGATAAAAATGGCCAAAAGGGGTAAAATCAAAAAGTGAGAACATTATATTAATCAACAGGAATAAACGGGCAAAAACGAGCGAAATATCAAAACATTGGGTAAAACAATATAAAATAAATATGAGGGTAAGGAAAATAGAATTGGAGATAAAAAGGACCAAAACGGACGAAGTCCGTCAACAGGATAAAACAGAAAATAGAAATAAGTTCCGAAATATCAAATTTGTACTAAACGATAAATGAGAGAAAAGTGGCCATTAATTTTTAACTAAGGACCGCAATGAACAACCTAAAGGAAACGCAAAATGATGGGAAATTTATTTCGATATTGTTCCAACAACGTCAGGAACAGTTTGCAGTAGAACGAATAGGTCGCAATGAACTTAAATGAGAATTTTCAAAATCAATAAGAGATGTTGGAAAAATTACAGGTTTTTACCAGTACAGTATAAATTGAATAACGCCATTTCGATATCTTTCATGATGAGAAATTTGCATTTAATTGGCTTTAAAGAAATAAATGTTATGGCAATGTAGTTACTCAATTCTGTCAACCTATGCCTAAAAAGTTTAGAAATCTTTGACGATCTAGCCATGTGCGACTTTCTGTCTGTGAAAACAAACTATAAATCTAGGTGGCTAACATTTTGCAGGAGTAATCTGTTTTAATGCTCTGAAAAAGTTAGTATTGAAAATGATCGGTTCAGAGGCAAACTTGTACCTATGCAATGACTGAATTATACACTGGAGACATAACTACAATATTTGTCGTTATATAGGAAATTTTTCGCATAAAATATATCACCCATAACAACGCCGCTCATTCATTAGTTTTGTTTTGGGTTAAGCCTCGGTAACTAAGACTGGACTGTACCCCTGAACTGACATCGGTAGATTTTCTTTTATTTTTTGAAACGCTGGATAAAAGAGTTTACCGACCCATATACATCCCACGAACAAGGGAAATGTATATACATATTTTACTAGTCAGGCTTTTTGTTTAAAATGTTAATCAGTGGTTTGAGATCCCCCAATATGATTACTACAATCACAAAATTGAGTCCGTGCAGAAAAAAAATACTATTCTGCTTAAATGCGATCCCAAGACATCCGGTTCTATGCACCGGATCGTCCCGAAGGAGGAATTCTTAGGCCAAAGGCTGTCAACCCGCCACTATATGCCGCTACAACAACAATTATTATTCTGCTTAAGAAATTTTCATTGGAAAACTGGTTATGACCTTTATTTTTACAACAGCAGATTAGAACTAAATTATCCTCAGCTAGGAGGTAAATACCTACCGTTCCATTTAGACCCAGATGCTGTCAGGTTTTACACTTGGATTTCCAAAGGTACAATTATGCATGTGGTAATCCCTCTTTTAGAATGTGTGCTAATTTTAGCTCCTTACATCATTTAAATGACTTCTTAAGTTTTTATGCATTGAAGTCTATAAATATTTGTACCTTCACCCTACTGGGCAAGGGTAAACATATACATATCATTTGGCAACGCATCGAAAAAAACACGTTAGGCCCTACATATGTTTTGAACAAAAACGTTTAATGACTTTCCAAGTCATTTCAGCCACGTCCGTCTGTGTAGAGGTTCGTACAATAAATTTCGAAATAGCTACCAATCATTTCTACTCGTTTTTCTAAAACTGCCTACGAGATTTAAAGTAGTTCATATTGCCACACCAATTAGGGTACCTCACACACAAATTATCCCTATTAATAATACTATTCATCTGATCACAATACAAATCGATACTTTAGTATGGAGATAATAGGCAATCTGGGAGGTAAAAAATGGGCAACGCCCCTTCTGGTAACTACCACACAAATGACTCTTCTTCGGCACAGGCTAGAATCCACATTAAATGTCACCTAGAGCGTAAAATTTGCATAAATCGTGAACGCAATTTAAAAAAACTGATTTGTATTCGCATGTGAGACAATTTGGTTTTTCATGCTCCATTCTGGTACCTCCCAAGAAAATGCACCATTCCGCCTATTTTTGGTATTCTTGTAGTACGAGCATCTTTAATGCTATTCATACGATCTAACTTACAATCAATACCTAAGAACAGAGTTATAAGGTTAACATGGTGACACACAACTAGATTCCTAGCCAAGCCCCTTCTGGTAACTCCCACACAAATAACGCTGTTTCAGTACATATTAGAACCCACATAACATACCTTTAATTACAACCCCCATAAAAGCTTAAATTGCGGACTCCATTCTATTTTAATAATTGGTTTTACGCGCGTACGAAAGAAGTGGATGACATGCTTTATTCTGGTACCTACAGTGCAAATACAACATTCCGCAACACTAAGTATTGCCTGGCGCCATGTGAAATTTCCATTGGAAAGTTTGACATTTTTTAGCATAAACGTACTCAGAACGTTTTGACGCACGACCATCATTTGTGTTGTTTACAGTGACTTGAAAAAATCAATTTGGGAAGAAAATGGAATTAACTCGTGAATGTTTTCGTGCGATCATTTTTCACAACTTTCGACGTGGATTATCACGACAAGAGTGCATCGATGAACTTAAATCTTGTGTGGCGATGAAGCACCATCCTATAGCACTGTGAAAAACTAATTAAATTAATTCAATCGTGGACGAAGGTCGTCCAAAAACGGCCGTTGTGCCAAAGAACATTGATTCCGTGCGTGAACTGATAACGCAAGATCGTCATGTGACATACCGTGAGAGAGAGAGGCATACTAGGGCATTTCTTCCACCAGCATACATTCGATATTGCATGAAAACCTGGCCGTAAAAAAAGTTTGTTCTCGTTGGATCCCGCACAATTTGACAATGGTCCAAAAAAAGGCTCGTGTCGATTGGTGCAAAGAATTTTTTTTAAAAAATACTATCGTGGTGCTTCAAAAGACGATTATAAGATCGTCACAGGTGACGAATCGTGGATCTATGCGTATGAGCCCGAAACAAAACAGTTATCGACCGTGTGGGTCTTCGAAGACGTGCCAAATCCAACGAAAGTTGTTAGTGGAAGAAGCACTTCGAAGCAAATGATCCCCTGTCATGTGACGAGCGTTCCGCTTGAGCAACGTAGGACGGTCAATTCTAAGTGGTACACCACAATTTGTTTGCCTGAAGTCTTCGGAGAAATTCGAAAAACGAACTAGAGAAGACGAATCATTGTGCACCATGACAATGTGAGCTCTCGCACATCGGCTCAAACCAGCGCCTTTTTGACCGGCCAAAACGTGGAATTGATGGGTCATCCGCCGTACAGCCCTGACTTGGTACCCAATGACTTCTTTTTATTCCCGCATATCAAGAAAAAAATGCGTATTCAACGAAGATGCTGTTGAAGCGTTCAGAAACCATGCTTTGGAGGTGTCTCAATCGGAGTGGAAAAAGTGCTTCGACAATTGGTTTGAGCGCATGCAAAAGTGTATAAATCATGCTGAAGAATACTTTGAAAAACAATTAAACCATTTTTGATGATAAATATTTGAATTTTCAATATAAGGCCAGAAATATATAAATTAGACTATAAATTAGCATTAGATATTAGATGCATGAATTTCGCTTGATTTTTGTTTTCTGCATTATGGTTCATCTTTGTATATGCATAAGAAGAAGTGGATGCAAAGACCCATTCTAGTATCTTCCATTCAAACGACCTTTTGCGAGATTTCAAGAAAATATGCTTCGGACAATGGTGAATGGAACGATGGAAAAATTAAAATCCATATTACAGTGAGGGTATATGTAAGTCGGATCAACCGATTATGACATTTGGCACATGTTAGTTTTATTTATTTATTTATTGAAAGGATATTTTACAAATTAAATTTGAAAAATACAAAATAACAACGCAGGGTAACGAGCACATGTTAGTTTTTGGACCAAGGAAGGAGGTTATTGAAATTGAAGAAAATCGGTTCAAATTTAAATAAATGACTGTTCAATCGATTTAAGTCTTTTGTTCCAGAAGCCACATATAACATATTGAGATCAATATCCAAACTAGAATTTTTCTGAAGATGTAAAAAGACAAATTTCTAGTGCTAACATGGCAACCGTCTTTTGACTAAAAATGAAATAGGTCTTGACCTTTTCAACACAGTTTTATTATTTTTGACAGCGATAATTGGATGGACGACATTGTTTTCTTAATTGACAACCCCTGAAGATGATTGACGAAGTCAATCGAAATATTGGGAAACATAAAAATCAAACCAAACATAGAACATCGAGTTTAAATAAATGACCTCAAGCCGAAATATAATTTTATTAAGATAATAACACCAAAGGTCAACTACTCACATTCAACATTTTTTTGTCATTAGAATAATCTATGTAGCCGTTTTTTTATCGTATGCCTGGGCATTTTCTCTATTGAAAACTTGACAATAATGGTCATCTACATACATGGGCATCTGCATACGCAATATCAGTGAAATATTCTTACCTCTTCAAATATGCAATTATTTTAAGATTTTTCATAAATTTGGCTGGAACTAATGGGCTTAGGGCCGTGCTTTAATAAGATTTGATTTTCATACGACTTCAAATATGAAATTATATGGACAATTTACCTTACTTTGAAGACAGGGCAGAAACCCAAATGGCGATAACAGGCACCTTCTAACGTAGATGTACTGGCAAAAGGTTTAAATTTCATGAAAAGGTTCTATGAGTTCTATTTTTGAGGTTTATGTGCACGAGATGGGGAAATGTCAGTATACAAATCAATTTAAACAAATAGTTCAAGACATTTTTTACTTCTTCCCTTGCAGAAATGGAGCGATGTATTGATAAAATATATTCTGTTAATTATTTTCAATGATTTTGTGTCGAATATTGACGTAGGGCTCCATTTCCGATGACACCTCTTATAGCTTGAATATTTTTGTATAACTGCTCAAAAACAATGAAAAATTCTCATGAGTTCTCGTAAGCATGCAAATTAACTTATAATCCCGACTAGATTTTGACTATCATTATCAGTTGGTTGGGTTAGGTCAGAAGAACTGGTAACGGTGTGTAACATTGAAAAATGTACATTCACTCGGTGACCAGGTGATCAGGTCCACTGTAAATCTCCTTTGTCTCAAATATGATGACGCTAAAAGTTTTGTAGGTGTTTCGTACAGTTGTCAGCATCTGTGGCATCTTTAGTTCATCTGCCACCTCGTTTCCTTTAATTCAACTGTGTTAGGGAACCCAACAGAGTATTACAGCCAGATTTGTAAAGGTGCAAATCTTAACCACTTGGGATTTTACAAAGGGTCACAGTATAACCATCAAAACAGCCTGACACATCAATTGAAATTCAGAAATTACAAATGAAATTTAGAACGCATCTATTGAAATGTAGAAATTACAATTGAAATTCAGAACAAATCGATTGAAATTCCGAAATATTTATTTAAAATTTAGAACACATACGAGTAAATTGAATTTCTGAAAATACCAATTGAAATTCCGATTTTAATTCAAGATAGATGTATACTAAACTATGTACGCACAGGGTGTTCCAAATAAGACTTAATGGTTAAAAACAATTACTTTATAGTTAATTTTTTTGCAGCTTATATAGTTTTTTTTATGGTGATATATGATGACTACATATCATTACGAGGGCGACTGCAAAAGTAACTGGCCTAACATAAAAAAGAACCGTTTTTTTTTTGGAATTATTATTATTTATTTTTCAACATAATCTCCTTCCAACACAATACACTTCATCAAACGTTTTTCAAGTTCCACCCGAAAAATAAGATTTTGCAAGACCTTCAAAATATGCCTCAGTTTCAGCAATAACCTCGCTATTAAACAAAAATTTTTTTCCACCGAGAAATTTTTTTAAATTTGGAAACAAGAAATAATCAGAAGGAGCTAAATCTGGACTATATGGTGGATGCGGAGCAAATTCAAATCTTAATTCGGCCAGTTTTTGTTGAGTTAAAAATGCAGTGTGTGAAGAAGCATTGTCTTAATGAAAAAGAACTTTTTTTTTCTAAATGCGGTCGTTTTATCTTGATTTCTTCACTTAACCGATCCAATAATGCACAATAATATTCACTATTTCTAGTTTTTCCTTTCTCAAGATAATCAATAAATATTATACCCCTGGCATCCCAAAATACTGTAGCCATTACTTTTCCTGCTGACTTAACAGTTTTCGCCTTCTCGGGACCACTTTTACCAGCTTCTATCCATTGTTTTGACTGTTCTTTGCATTCTGGGATGTAGTGATGGATCCATGTTTCATCAACAGTTATGAATCGGCACAAGAACTCTATTGGATTACGCTGATAAATCGCTAAAAGCTCCTCGGAATTGGTCCAACGGACGATTTTTTGGGGCAAAGTCAATAAACGCGGCAGCGTTCTTGCGGATAGCTTTTTCATGTGGAGTTCATCATGTAAAATACTCCAAACTTGTTTTTCGTGTATTTTAACAATATCAGCAAGTTCTCTGAGCTTTATTCGTCTATCTTTAGTCACTTCATTAAATATTTTTCTAATGTTTTCAATAGTAGTAGCAGTTTTCGGTCTTTCAGAGCGTTGTTCATCTTCCGTACTTGAACGACCCATTTTAAATTGTTGAACCCAGGATTTCACGGTGGAGTATGATGGTGCATTATCACCATGAACAGAATCCAATTCATCTTTGATTAATTGTGGCGTATATCTAACCTTCAATATAAAAGTGTTTAATTACCGCACGAAACTCTTTATTTTCCATTTTTCAAAAATTATAAAACTTGTTTACTTCAATCACCTGTAACAAAGAAAATAATCATTAAATATTTCGGAAATTTTGACAGAGGGCTTATAAAAGATTGCTTTTAAAAAACAAAAAAAAAGTTGCTAGTAAAACAGGCCAGTTAGTTTTGCGGTCGCCCTCGTACAGCAACGCGTCAAAATTGTTTAATTTCATTATATTATCTCAACTCAACGAATTTGTCGTCGCCATTTTCATGTCAGAACAGCATCCAGTAACAACATGGTTAGAAACTTAGTCTCCTGCTTTGAGGAACAGGGATCAGTGTCAGAGTCCTAGGGTATCAGCGTCAATTACCCTCCTCAGATGTATAAGTAGTGTTTTTAAAATATTTGGCGTGCACAAATCGGGAATGTTGGAGCAACTGCGCATTCAGCAAAAGCCACAATGAATCTTCTTTGTAACCTTTTTGGTGTACCCTACAGTCTTATTTGGGCTACCCAGCATGCATATAATGTAACATTCCATTAAAAAAGGGTAACTCGAATCAGTGACGATATAATCCCTATGACAGTTTCGATCAGCTACACATTTCACAGAGAAGCATTTTCATGACTTACTTGCATTATCGACAACATTTGAAAACCCACTGTAAAATAATTAGAAGAACGTTATTTAGGGTTTCTTTTGAAATCACAAAATGTTATATCTGTCTTTATGTATATGTAAAGGACATGGCTTTGAAGTTAGGCATACGTTTAATTCTATAAGCGTAACATCCTTTCAATACTACAAACATTTAATCTGCATGGTAATTTCTATTTTTCATTATTCCTATAAAGTTTCTGAAATGCAATTGGTGTGTTTTGAACTTTAATTGATATTTTCTAAATTTCAATTAATATATTCTGAATTTCAATTGATATATTCTGAATTTCAATTGCTTTTTTCTGGTGTTTTCAGAGTTTCAATTGTAATTTCAGAATTTTAATTGATGTGATCTGAATTTCAATTGTAATTTCGGAATTTCAATTGATATGTTCTGAATTTTAATTGTTTTTTTTTCAATTTCAATTGATATTTTCCGAATATATATTGATATTTTCTGAATAACATGGGGAAATGGCGTAGATCCAGTTGATTTGATTCACGTATTTCAAAATCCTTAATATAAAAACTAGCTCCTCCCTCTACTTTCATAAACGAAGAATTCATGGAGTGGTTTTCCTAAATCGTACACCACTCTGTCAGCAGTTTGCCTTTTAGTTTGCATTTTTGTAAAGTCAAGCACTGCTGATAGATAGTCCGAAGCTTCAGACGAAGATATCGCACTGCAAGAATAACCTATCGCTCTAATTAACCCAATCCGCTATTGGTTCAAAGTGACACATAACGTCTAGGGCTGTCTGTAGCGGGCTTTTTAATTTTTTCCGTCAATTAAAGGTCAGTAAGTCGGTATTAAGTAGTTTCACATTTGTCTAGTTGGCTTTTTTTGTGCACTGGTGAAGGCTATAATATATTCGATCACGCCCGACTGTAACTTTGTTACTAGTTTTCACCTTTACCCAATTACGTTAATGTTTTCAACTTTATTGCAAAGTTTGATATCACTAACATTTAAATATGTAGCCAGCAAATCTATACCAAAACAGCAGATTCGTATTTTAGTTTTAGACAAGGCTTCTGACTTGAGTTTTTCAATAAATTTCCTGATTATATTTATAGTTTTTAAGAAAAAAACTGCTAAACTTGTTGTTGTTTTAGAGTGTTGAAATCAATTAAAATTTTATTATTTGCTTTTCTTTCTGTCTTTTGTTTTATTTTTTTTGCATAGATAAAAACATTAAGTTTTTGAATTTTCTTTTAATACCAGTATTATTTATATAACAAACATTGAATAGACAAAAACAAAATTTTAAAGTCGCTTTAATAAAAAAATAGGCAATTCAAAAAAAAACAAAATAATTGGAAATTCATGGTAGTTTTTTATGTCGAATTTTTTTCGGTTAAAAACAAATAGTTTTTTTCTAACAGCAGTTTATACTAAATATCATCACATTTACACAAAAGAAAAAATACAATTCTTTCAATAGTTAATCGAAATCTACACGGTAGGTAAATTGCAAGAAAATAAAGTTTATAATAATAATTTAGTTTACTTTTTAACGGACTATGGAACAAATATGACTAATAATAAAAATATGTATACGTAATGTTACAATATAATTATTGTCGTGTTTTATTTTCTCTTTCTATATGTTTGAAACATAATTCCAAGAATTAATAATTTAACATTTTCTTTCTGAAAAATGAGGTACTTAAAGTTCAATGTATTTTCAGTGTAGAAATTGGGAAATTTCCTTAAGAAATTTCATTTAACATACGATTGTTTTATTATTATAAAATAAAATTAATTAACATAAAAATTATACTGACATTTTGTGTGCTTTTATGTATAATCTAAAAATGGTACAAGTTTTGTATGGATTTCGCGTAAACTAAAAACTAAAAATTTCATTTCATGACATTGAAAATTATAAATAATTACTTTACGAATAATTATGCAAACACTGTTCGACTTCTCTTGATTTAATCATGTCTTTTTTCTTCAGAGAATGAATCCAATTCATTCGTCTCTTATATCCTGTGACTTTGCACAATTTGTTCAATATTAACAATAAACAGTTTTGAATTATTTAAATTAAATGAAACTTATTATCTAAAAAAATGTGTTTAGCCTTTTGTTGCATTCATTCTTACGAACTATTGATTTCCGCTTATGGCTGGTATCCGTCTCCGGGCATCGTTGCTATCCTGATTGTTTTGGACATGCGTCTGTGATTCCAAGACGTTGCTGTCCTTTTGATCATTCTCGGGATTATCCCAGTACTGGCGAGCGCCCGAACCAAAGATATTGAAGAAGGTACCGGCAATAATGTAAATAAAGGCAGCTATGAAGAATACCTTTTGCCATTGGGCAATAGTAGGCTGTGGGCAGAGACAAAGACAAAATGCATACATCAATACGTGAATGTTTCAAAAAGTAACGTAGATTATTTATTAATTACCTGGTTATTGATTAAATTGCCTGCTGCAATTGGTGCCAGTAGACCGGCCAAATTGGCCAGACAATTTGTAATGGCCATGAGGAAACCAGCGAAACGTGGTGTCAAATCCAAATGATTGATTTTAAAACCTGAGTAAATACCACCATTTAAGCCTACACCAATGGTGAGGATAGCCAAGGTGAGGACACGATCACAGCCCGTATAGGAGGCGGCTATTAAAGCTAGACCGGGACCATATTGACCTGGAAAGAAAAGGAACATTAAACTTGTATGATCAACTATTTTTCCTTGTTTTCTATAGAGACAAGTCATTTGACAATAGTGCTGTTTTATTTTTCAAAATGAAAGTCCCCGCTAAAGCTATAATATAAAGCCGTTATTAAAAAACTAAACGTTTTGTTTTTATTAATATAGTTTTTTGGTTGTGTGCATTTACTTAAAACTAGCTGGACCCGGCCCGCATAGCTGTTCCATAGAATTGGTGTCACTTCAGGAGTTTATGGAGTTATTAATCATCAATACGAATGCATTTCGAACCGGGTTGAATTAGAACGTAAAGTCGATTGGAATCAGAACATCCATGCCATTCAACATTATCGTGTTCCTGATTAGAGCGCACATTTTTAATCGCTAGATCGAGAGCCGTCAAGAAAGGATGTTGTTGTTATAGCGGGCCACATAGTGCCGGGGTGACAGCACTTGAACGACTATTGCTGCTGCAGATCAATTCGGTACATAGAACCGGCTGTAGTGAGATTGAAACGATGGATGTCTTTTTTTTTGGCGGTCCATCGGTCATTTTCCAATTCAATGGAGATTTCTGCTGTTGGCCCAATTTATGCCAATGTAGCTGCAATTGCAGATGGTACAACAGCTAGAACGATTCGTTATTGTACACGTCTGTGCCGTCAGGAGTATCAAGACCTGGCCCGCGTTGCTGGTCCCTAGAACTGGATTTATTAATCGTCATCGCGAAAGCATGTTGAACTTGTTTGAATTAGAACGAAAAGTCGGTTGGAATCAGAACATCCAAGTTCTTGGACATTATCATTGTTCTGATTACAGAGCACATCTTTCATCGCTAGATCGAGTGCCGTCAATGTGGATGTGTTTATCTTTGTCGGTTCATCGGTCGTTTACCAACTCAGTATAGATTTCTGCTGTTTGTCCACTTTATGCTAATGTAGCTGCAATCGCAGATGGTACAACAGCCAGAACGATTCGTTATTGAACACGTCTGTGGCGTCAGGAGTTCCAAGGAAAAATATTAATCCGTGTCTATCGTTGACTAAATTCATTGCATCTCGATTAAAAACACACTGACAATCTTGCAGTTTTCGTCCCAAGTCACGCTTAAATTTTCTATACCGGAGATTTGGCGCTAACATTCCTATGCGTACAACAACTTGTCCGAAAGCATCTAGCACAACTCCCCTGTCGATCAATAAAAATCTAAAACCTAGCTCATATTGAACTATCCTGCGATTACTACTCGAAGTCCCTATTAGTCACGCCTCGTCGTGCAATGTCAAAAAATTCGTTGATCCTTTAGTTATAGTATGCATATGTATCTGTACATATGTAGATACCAAATTTTAGTTCAACCGGCTAAGCGTGATAGGAGAAAAATAGACACAATTAGGGTTTCAGGTTATGTAGGGTATTTTGTACATTTCTGCTACGGAGTAGGTCAATTTCATTTTACTGCTACTGACTATGACCAAAATTCATTTGCAAAGGTTCGTGATT
Organism: Hydrotaea diabolus; assembly: GCA_963513945.1. Taxonomy (NCBI): domain Eukaryota; kingdom Metazoa; phylum Arthropoda; class Insecta; order Diptera; family Muscidae; genus Hydrotaea; species Hydrotaea diabolus. The sequence goes on along the minus strand of OY740720.1, from coordinate 104,044,944 downwards.
TAATAAATTTATTTTGAATCTGGCTAAAATTACATAAAAATGTAAATGTCTAAAAGACAGCGCCACCTTTCGGCACAAAACTTAAGATAAACCTTTCGACAGACAAATCTAGAATATTCCGGCGTGTTATACAAGGATTTTGATTTGCTCTCGATTTGAAATATCAAACGATTTTTTTTTATTGTGTCGAGAGTAACTCAATAGATTTCACACCTCCATATTGACTTACTGCATAAGAACTGAAATCAATCAACTCAAATCCAATACAGGGTATTTCAGTCACGACAGTACAAATGTCACCAGCGTATTCCTTGGCTTATTTCATCAACACATGTCCATCAACGACCATGCTCACAAAGGCAAGGGGGCGAATTAGCAGCGGTTTGGAAATTATTTTTTATTCAAATTTTAAATACCAAATCAAATACGATTTAAATCGATCCGCTTCCATCACATACCGAATTGCTCAAGTCTGGTCGAATATTTTTATATAAACATATTAAAATGCGTGCATATACGCGTCGAAAATTGATTGTTTTGCTAATTTTAATTACATTATTCGACATACAAGGGTTCGCCTAATTCCGTTGAAGCTAGCTTACCGCCGTTTCATCAATTAAAAATTATAGCCTTAGTGGTATTTCAAGTAAGGTTTTCGCTTGTCAAATAAAACAAGCCTATTTTCCCCCGGCAATGCTTTCTATTTGACAGATTATATTCTATATTCTTCATCACCTGCCAAACAATCTTCAGCCCAGAAATTTGAAAAAAAATAATCAGTACTTATTTTTAAAGCCGATTCAAATTTAAAATCTTTAATCGTCCACCCTGTATAAAACTCGCTATCGCTTTGCATTAAGAAAAATATATGTATTTGCCCCTGTAGTCTAGGCTTAATAATAATCGTATGTACCCGTTATCCATGTATTCACTTGATATGTTTAATATCCATATTTAAAGAAGGTCCACGATTGCACCTTCTAACAAATTTTAAGAATAATTTAGAATTAAAAAGAAAGTATTTTTAATTTAAGTGCCCATTTTACTAGTGGACGCGTTTCTTTCTACCATAATGGTAGTATTTTAGATTCATGAGTCCGACCCCAATCTAATCTAAATCATCAAAATAAATCCATTTTTGGATTTATAACGAAATTTCCTTTAATTTGAGTTCCTATATTAAGCAGTAGTCGCCTGTTCTGGCCATAAGGGGTGTTTTTTCTGGGTCCTTTAGTCACTGTTTTCTTATTTATGACGATCCATAATATATTTAAGATATATGGTCTCCAATCAATATAATAGGGCGTTTCAAACGGAATTGAAACTACTATACAGTGTATACGATAGGTACTTTTCAAAGTTTGACACTACGGGTCAAAAGTCGGGACATCAGAACTCGTTTTGGAGGTATGGTTCCTCGGGCAAAGTTTCTTATATTAATCAATAGAATACGATTTTCGTTGTCACTTGAGTGTTTTTTTTTGCCTCTCTACAAATCGACCCGCCCTACTATACACTTTATCCTACGGATAAGAAAAAGCAACTATCGGGAACATTTCATTTTTTTTTATCATTTTCATAAGGTAGACGATTTTTTGTATAAAATTGTTCCTTTTCTACTTACCAATGGAATTCATGACCTTTCTGGTCTGAGTATGATTGAAACGTTTTGAAGAGATCATCCAATCGGCCACTACCGAAATACTCATCGAGAAGATCCACATAGCCAGATAGGGCAACGATGACAACAAACCATTTGACTTGAGGGAGAACCTTAAAACCTGCTTCATGTATGTGGGCAACTCAGTCATCAGTGTCTCATAACCATAATTATGACCCATATGTGCCAAAAGAATTGCATAGAAAGGCAATGATTTGAAGATAGCCTTAAAGGGAATTGGAGGACTCTGAAAAGCACAGAAACATAACATAAAGAAAATCAATAAACGGCATTTTCAAAAATCAATTTCCATTTAGTACCTTGATTTCTGTGGTGCCCCACAATAAGGTGTTGATATACTTCTTCTCACGCTCATCAATTGTAGGATGTGATGAGGGATCTTCGTAAACCCAAATGATAAAGGCAATTGACCATATGGTACCCACCACACCGAACACATAGAAGATTGAGGGCCAGCCTCCATCGAAACCATATTCAGCCAATAAGCCGGACAATGGCATAGATATGATGGTACCAAATTGAGCACCGGCATATACAGCTGCACCCATGCGAGATCTTTCATTGGGCGGTATCCATTTGGCCAGCAAGGCATGTGTACAGGGTACAATCGGACCTTCGCCGAGACCTTGAATAAAGCGGACCAAGCACAAACCCCAGACGCCACCTTCGCGTGCGGCAACGGGCACAAGGAAGGCAAACATGGAATTGATGAGCATACCATAGCCAAGGAAATTCAGGGCACCGTATTTTTTGGCCAACATACCGAAGGGAATCTGTTAAAAACGAGCAGAAAACAAAAGATAATTAAATGAAGTTTAAGGGTTTACTTGTTTCAGACTATGATGATTTACCTGGGTTATAACGTAGCCATAGAAGAACGATGATAGAATGTAGCCCTGCAAAGCAGAGTTCCAAGCGAACTCACCATCTTGACCGTGGTCCTGAAAAAGATAAATACGTGTTTATGGTTTAGTTTGGACTTTTTATTTAAAAAGAAGAAAAAAATGAGATAAAGCAAGCAGGGCTAATGTCGTCAGCCTAGATAGGTTTAGAAATTCGTGGAACAGTAAAGTCTTATTCAAAAATATTAGTTAGGTCAATAACTTTTCTCTGGTTGATAGCGTAACATTTCGGCTGTTCGTTTATAGATACTGTAACCCGGCGGCTACTAAGGAAGTGACTCCCGCTATTGAATCTATAATGCATCTCTTAATGAACGTTTATGGCGTGATAATACGATTTCTACTTACCACTTCTGTGTAATTACTATCTGGGCATTCATCGTCCATAACATCTTCATGTCCATCAGTTATAGCCGTATGATTAACCATAGCCACAATGGCCACGGACATGTTGGTACGCATCACGTAGGCATTTGCCATGCCCAGGAAGAGCATAAAAGTGACAAAGAAACGGGTTTGGAAGAAGCCTGCAAAAAAGACAAAATTTGTTAGACATTTAAAACAACATAAACCAAAATTTCATTTAAAAAAGTTATGAACAGTTTTGAAACTACGTCGGCCAATATGTGGAAAATATTCAAAACGAGAACAATGCCAAGAAGTGAAACCAATTCAAGTTATAAAGTCTATCAAACAGCATGACTGAACTTGATCTTCTTCGGGACCCCATTGGGATCAAATCAGCAGGATATTGAACAATTTTAATTGTTTTTTTCAAAATGTTCTCTAACAAAATAGTTCAACACTGCCAATTGGAATTAGTTTGACATGTGTGAACCCTTGTTCGCGAATACGTATGAAATCCACTATAAACCGATTTCGGTATGGATTTCAGCAAAATTACCCTTTAAAATTGCAATAGATTTAGACACTAAATCCAATTAGTGCTGATTTTATTTGTATATATGAACAAAGGATAATAATAGGGCTTTCTCATACACGACCGAAACCCAGTGGATTTAATTTGCGTTGGATTTAAGCTGTCATTGCTCTTATATGGTATTCGCTTAGACGAACGAAATCTAACGGAATTGATTTTCATTTCCATACAAATTGTAATAGATTTCGGCTGGAAAAGCAGGGAAGTTTGTTCTGATTTGAACTTTTAGTTATTGGATTTCCAAATGAAATAGCATAAAAGTATATTTCGTTCGTAAATGCAATCAAATCCATATTTATCGGATTTCGAGATCAAGATCTATTAAAGATGAATGGAAATTGACAGCCGAAATCCAATAAAATTCAATTCTGAGGAGAACATCGTATTAATATTCATTCGAAATAAATCCAATGGACTTAATATTTGTAAGATTTCGGCTTTCAGTTAGGCATAAGATCCGGCCAACGTGGATTTTAATTGCATTTGCGCATTTAATTTCAGTCATTTTAATTTGTAACTCATTTGCAAGAGCAATTAAAAGTTAATTACAATTTGCATGAAAACTGATTTCGTTCGCTTATGCGAATGACGTTATAATTAAAAATGTTTAATTCAATTACATTATAAAGTTGCATTTTGTATAAGAAAGTGATAAGTTTAACGTTTCTCCAATCTTTTATTGTCATGCCAATTTGTAAATGTATCATTGCAGTTTTTTATTTAATTGCAAAGTAAAGTACAATCGGTGATTATTCTAAACACAGCAACAAAATAAATTGGGTTTCAAACGAAAGCCACGTGACAATTTACTTATTGGCAAAAAATACAATAATTATTATAACAATATTTGTAAATACAACAATAAGTCGTTTAGTAATGCAATAGTAAGATTCTCAAAACAACATTAGACGCGATCTAATGATACTCGCTTATTAAACGAGTAAGTGGTCGCTAAGGCGATAACTTTAGAACTTTGGGAGAACATTTTTATTTTATTTTATATATATATTTTATATACAAAAACTGATTGGCTTAACGTGCCATAAACCATTGATTTGAACATTTTTAATTTATAGAAAAAAAGTTATTCAAGAAATATTATTAGCGAGTTATAACCGTACTCGCTTAAACTTGCTAAAGGTTATTCTTGAATATCTTTCTAGCCAAAAATTTAAATATTTAAAACAAACGGGTTTAAACGCAATTTGTCTATACTTATAGTTTTCTGTTAATAAAATCATTCATATATTTTTGTACAATGGTGTGAATTTAACGCTTAAGCGAGTTCCTCCTAAGCGAGTTCCCATTAGAACACGGCTATTGTGTAAGTTTTTTTTTTTTTAAGTAGACAAACAATTTTAAATTAAATAAAGCCTGTTGCTTTTGCATTTAAATAAAAAAATAATAATTAGACTGTATATGTATGTTTCATGCATATAAGACGAATGCAATTTTACAAATTAATATATTTGCAAAAGATTCTATAACTAAAATTGCACACATCTTTGTTGTTTTTGACGTCTGGCAATACAAATTAAAATTGAGGAAACTTAATTTGAAATTAAGAAAATACAATTTGAAATTGGGAAAATAAAAATTGAAATCGACAAATACAAATAAAAATGGAGAATATACAAACTAAAATTGAGAAAATGCAATTTGAAATTCAGAAAATACAAGTTAAAATTGAGAAACGGTAAATTGATATTAAAGAAAGTCTCTTTTCAACAGGCATATCCTTCAATTTGATTGCTCTTTCGTAGAACCTTTTTAAATTTCCTACTGCTCGGAGTCATTGTTCTCAAACTCGTAAACAGACTCATTTCGAGTAATGTCATGCGTTTTTTGCATTAGTCTTGGTTTTTTACTAAATGTTTTAATTGAGTTAACCCAATGGTCCTAGCTTAAGATATAAAGTTGTTTCGAAACACGTTTGAAATTCTCCTCTTATCGAATTTCCAGCTCTTCCCAATTATCAATTGTCCTTTCCGATCTTTAACATCCTGCAATATACAGGATTCACTACTAATATTCACAATTATGTCATCCAAAGAAGACACTTTATAAAGTTCTATAAGTCAGCTGCTGGTCAGCGTTATTTATGACCATGGTCCGAAAGTCACTTAAAAGAGAATGCTAAAGATTAATTTTTGTAAGTGTTTGATGCAATTGTTTGGTATACAATTTAAACTTTATGAACTTCAAATTCGGCAATTTTAATTACTTCAAGAAAACGTTGTTAATCAGCTGATAGCATTATTGTACTCGTACCATGGTGTTTCGAATGCCGTATTCTCACATACACCCAAAATCTATCGGATTTCATTTTAATCGGATTTCGGTTGTAAATTTCCATACAAATTTTGAAACGAAATGAGGTGAATGTATACTCGTACTACAATTGTATATGCGAATTAGGCATAAAACACATTCCGTTGATTTAAAACTTAATGAATATTGCAATGCCAACGTATTCATTTTAAGCCAAAGTGAAATTAACGTTAAATCGCAAAATTGGCCCTTAGCCTACCTGAAGTTTGTCGTACAGACGCTGGATCAGCATTGTTTAATGTTCTATAAGTAAATTTTATTTATTCATATTTATATATGCATAAAACTACGCAATACATATTTACGCTACTGCAAGCATTCCATTTTAGATAAGAGACTAGTTGAGACACAGCAAATAATTTTCGAAAGATAAGTCTGGTGACATGGCTCCGTGTTAGGCTTCTCACATACAAACGCGTTTTCGTGTCGCCGTAGTAGCGTCAGTGGTTTTTGTTGAGATATGTTCAAGAGAAGGCACGACTATGACTGCGACACGAAAACCAAATTTGGTCTATGAACTGCTTAGCGAATAATAGCTGCGAAATTTTAAAACGTTTGCACCGAATAAAAGATTAATTTTCAAAATACTCGTACATTTCTAATTTAACTCCAAAATGACTAAAGGGTTTTTTTTAATTAAAAATCAAAACTATATCTGCACATGACTTGTGCCAATAATTCTCATGTTTTCGTTGCTGTTCAGAATATTATTAATTTCCAACATTGATTAAAAATTGCATAAGTCAGCAAATGTGACAGATAACACGTGTGTTTTCATATTTAAAGTGTTTTGTAATTAAATACAAATAACTAAACAAAATGATAAATACGAGTATACGGTATATAATATATTTTTCAAAAAAGTAAATTTTTAATTTCCAGTAAAAAATGTAAACATGATGCATGTGAACTTTTAACTTTATAAATTATTAAAGCTGTCACATTTCTTGTTTGCTAGTTGGGCCGCTAACGCAAAGTTCTATAACTTACATAGCAAATAGCGAATGAAAACAATAAAAGTATATCTGACCTTATTTAATTAATTTATATTTTTCTGAATTGTCTGGCTCGAGGTTATGCACAAAATAAAAAGATGGTGGTTTAATGGTTTAATTGTTTTCAATTAGTTGAATTGTTTATTCCCCGAAGAAGATGATCTTTTTATATGTACATGACCTCGAGCCAGACAATTCGGAAAAGATAAAAAAATTATTATAATATTTTTTTTAACATTTTCGTTCTTAAGACTTGTACGTAGTTCATCTTTATGGGTGTTCAACTGTCAAAACACATATTAAATAAAATAAATTGCGGACTGACGTTGGACAATTTTTGGCAAAGAAGTTTGAATATGAATTTCAAATGTATGTATATGCGAATTAGGCCATAAGGCGATAGCTTCAATTTGTTGTCAAACAATCTAGGCGTTTTTTTGCATACAAAAAGTGATCTGTTTGATTTGAAAAAATAGTGAACGTTTATCAAGAAAGACTATAAGCTAGTAATAACCCAGCTCAAAAAGGTTGTTAGCAGTTTTATGCAAACGAAAATAAGTTTTTAGTTTTGGTCAATGGTGAAAAGTTATCGGTCTAGCGACCTCTTGCTAATGCCATGTCTACACTACATTTCGAATTACCTAGTTCGCTGAATTACTTACGCGAATTACCCTGCGCGTACTAATTTACACTACGCGTACTTAATTCGAGTACACTACGCGTACTTAATTCGATTTGACAGTTGCTTTTGCTTCGGTATTCCAAAGAGAAAAACTGTGTTTGTTTACATTACAATTCCTTTTTTTAATCAGTCTATAGAACTGAATTCCTCTTATTTTTCAATTAGGCTAAAAGCTCTAATAGTAAGTACAAAATTTAGCAATATATCATAGTCATATACATTGCATTTGGTTTTTTGCAATAAGGTAAATAGCAAAAGAAAGGGAGCAGAGCAGCATTTTTACATTTTTATTTTGACAGCAGCTTGATATTTCCCAATAATAATTAGAGAAGGCAGTGATTTCTTCAAAATTCAGAAGGTAATTCAAAATGAATTACCAGCAAACAACGTAATCCGCACTCAGAATTTGTAAGGTGAATTACCTAATTTGCAATGTAATTGGGGGTTGAATTACGAATGAGAGAGCGAATTATGAAAAATGAATGAAGTGTAAACGCCTTATAAACGCCGTATAAGGCTATCACTTGCCAATCAATCACGGCCTATGTCGAGATTTAAACTTTGAACGAGATTATCGCAGCCAGCTTTAAAGTTGCCAGAGTGTTTTCAAAATTAAATCAATCACAGTTGGGAGATTATCTGCATTAAACTGGTAATGTTAATATAACTTAGCAATAAAATCAAAGAAAAACAATTTCAATTAAAATCTTTTAACTATTGTAAAATGTAAAGCCTTGCGGCCAATAAAGCGCTTCTACTAAAAAATATATTGCGATTTTGTGTTCAATCGTAATCTAGTGATTACGATGTTTAATCCGGTCAAAGCTGACATGACTTGCGGAAAAACACCACAACTTTAGTTTTTTAAGTAACATTTTCAAATAAAATTTGTCTTTGTTGTAGTCAGAACATGCCAATGTTTTTAGTTTATAGTAAAATGTTCAAGTATTAAGGTTCTCAAGATGTAACGCATTTAATAATCAATTTAATTAATTAATAATTCGAGTGCATATTTTAGAATTCAAGTGTTTAATTGAAGTGTAAAGTGTTATAAACAAGTCGTTTATGAGATAGCGGTTATCATGATGGCATTCACACACCGTTTTGACTTTTGCAGAAACACAGAAAATGTTTCAAGTCAGTGGCTTTAAGGCTTATTCGCATATACAACTGAAATCCATGTTCACCGGATTATAAGTCGAAATCTATTACAATTTATATGGAAACTCACAGCCGAATTCCTATGAAAATTTAATGTGCTGGATTTCGTTCATATATACGAATACCTTATTAGAAACAAAACGATTATGTTTGTTTATGTCGTTTGTTATGTCATTATAAGTTATAATCGGGAATGCGATACATTTTCTATTGGAATTAGAGTCTTTTACTGTTTTTTCAGTGCTAGCTTAAACAATGCTTGTAATAGATATTAAGACAAAATCCGAAACATTTAATTTTAATATTTAATTTTACTTTTACTTTAAATTTAAAAAATAAATGTAGGATATTTAAAATGTATAAGTTTAAAAAAAAAGTCGGCTGCAACCTATATTTTCCGAGTTACGGGAAGCCTAAATTTCAGTTGGATATATCTTCCTTTCAAACGGTACATTTAGTTGATCCTTTAACTCACTGTAGTCGGGGGGGGGGGGTCATTTTGTATATTTTTTTGACCCTTGCTTCGAAAAATAAGTCAAAACTCGGGAAATGACCGATTTAAAGGTAGGTATATCTTCCTACTAGTTTATAGCCATACGGTTTTCATTTGGGACTTTGTTTTGGAATTTAACCCTTTGAATGCCGGAGATATTGGCATTTTAATTTTATTTTTGACAAATCGACGATCTTGCCATTTTCTAAAAATATGACAACATTTTTAGACGAAATTGCACACTGCGGTAACATTTCTTCTAATAACGGAGAAATACTTTCATTCTAGAATAATATTTAAAAACGTAAAATGTAGTAAAATAGAAACAAAAAGCAGTTGAGAATTGCGAAAATTGTTCAGCGATGAAGACTGAGGGGCCATTCCAGGCCCAACAACTCTATGAGGGGGGGGAATATTTCTCCCCAAAAGGCCATCCATCCTCTGAGGCTCGTTACAAGAGAAAACGTTGAATGGATGGATTTGTAGGTCAGAAATACATGAAAACTGAGGTATTTTTCTTAAATAATTTTTCACTTTTTTTAACAAAGGGGATAAAAATGATTGTCTGTTAAAGAAAATAAATCATTTAATAAGGGTTAAAACATCCAAAAACGCTTTAAACGAAAGGTTAATACCTTGGCTACAAAACTAGATCGAGTAATACTTTCTTAAACATAAGGTTTTCTTTGAATTATGAGGCATTTTTATTAAAAAGTCTTAAAAAAAAATAAAAATGTTGCTATCGCTTCTTTATCACTGGTAGGGTGCTGCAACAAGCTTTCCAACGATACTCCAATTGCTTAATAAATAAGGAAAAGCTTCACAGATATGGCTCAATATGTGACCTTCTCCGAGAAAAGGGACCCAGTGTGTGAAAATGAAGTTTTGAGAAAAACGCATTTAAAGTTTCATAACGCATTTCACTGTGAACACGCCTTCAGTTGGGAGATGCGATTTGGTATGGTTAGTTATGATTGGGTGCCGACTTTGGTGACGTTATGCCTTTGTGGTGATGTATTTTTTTGAAGTAGTTTGTCGACCATGGAATAATCATTTCGAAGGATTTTACAAAAGATTTTGCGATTTTGTGATTTTAATTTTTTAAATTCATTTCAATTAATTTGGTAAACGTTTGCATTTTAGGTATTACCTAGTACTACCACTTTGACTTCAAAAAAAAACAAAATTGTATGTAAAGAACTTGTGGACTCGGAAGAAGAAAGATTTTAACGGCTGAGCTACCAAACGAATTACCTCCGCTCATTGCACCAAATGGTTTATCATTAGATCGCAAATGGTATTTGTATGAGAATGTCAGGGTCTTATTTACTGATTCACAGAAACAGGATTTTGTAGCTCCTAAGCGAAGTGAACTCGAGCGAAAAAAAAATCGAAAAATAAATCTGAACCTGCCGAATCGAAGCACCGGATCACGAGAAAAAGACAGCTGAAGTCAAAGCGCCGAAAAGAGAAAAACTGAAACTGTCAAACAGAAGAAAGCCGAAGTAACAGATCACAAAACACCGAAAAAAGTCCAAATTCACCAAAAATTCGAAGACTTACGAAAAAAACCAAAAAATCCAAAAAAACGTAAAATTTTAATGTTTTTCTCATTTTCATCGATTTTGCCAAGTTCGCTTTGTACGTTTTGATGGGGTAAATAAAGTTTTATCAAATACACCGAAAAAAGTCAAAATTCCCCAAAAATTCGAAGACTGACGAAAAAAAACCAAAAAATCAAAAAAAGTAAAACTTTAATGTTTTTCTCATTTTCATCGATTTTGCCAAGTTCGTTTTGTACGTTTTTATGGGGTAAATAAAGTTTTATCGGAAATCTAACTTATTTCATCTTATTCTACACCTTTTTAGGTTCCAGAATCCACTCTTAAGTCCAAACCTACACACTAGGTCTCTTTTCTCGGAGTAGGTCACATATCGGAATTATACGTTCGATTTTTCTATTTATCATTTTCTGCTTGGAATTCAAACTTCTATGGTGCACATTTGGTTTCCTAACACTCTTTGACTAGCAAACAAGTACAGGAACAGGCCTATTGCTTATGTTTAATCGCGATTATCTCCCGCTTGTGACTGAGCTAAACTAGAAACTGCTACACTGACTACAACAATTATAACATTTGCAGATAATACAGCATTTTTATGCTCACATCAATTTCCATCTGAAGCATCTAGAATATTGCAATTACAACTGGACAGTCTGAAACTTTGGCTAATTTAGTGGAATATTATGGGCAACCGCCTGCAACTCTAATATTGAAATTCTACAAAGATTCCAGTCTAAGGACTTACGATCAATTACAAATGCTCCATTTTACATTACGAACAACTTATTGCAAAAAGAACTCAAAATGCCTTTTGTGAAATGCGAAATTAAAAAGTTTAGTTCAAATTATTTAGATAGACTCAGTAATCACACAAACATATTGGCAATAATCACACTATTAGACGAGACTGACGAAGTTAGAAGACTAAAAAGAAACCATGTTCTAGATCGTCCATTTTTATAATATTTCAATAATAATAATTCCATGAATAAGTGTAACTAAATGTTATGTAAATTAATATTTTGTTTTTAGTTTAGCACTATTTATGCGCACACATCTGTACATAAATATAAACTATATTGCTGCTTTCGATGGGAATCAATTAGTCATGTTATTGTTTTTAGTTTATCAAATTTGCTTATTACTCGTATTGTAAAAAAGATTGCAAATAAAATTGGAGAACAAAACATATAAGCAATTGTAGCCCAACCAGGGTTTGATCAATTCCGAAGAAGTGGATTGAAGTAGGCACATTTTTTCTATACCTACTACAATTATTATTGTTCAAAATCACTGTGCCGCTTTTCGACTTCTTCTTATTTGTTGTGCTTCCGTTTTTTTTTGAACCAACGAACATGTGATAGAATTGCACAATAAAATGCTCAAATGCAGCAGTGCAATGTAAAAGGCCAATACGAAGTAACGCGGAGAAGCACGTGTAAGAAAGAACATGAACTAATTATGCACAAATACACAAGTAGCGAATAAATAAGACTAGCAGCAGGCAGCAATTAAGTGAGGGAAATATATAATATAAGTATAGGTAATGTAATATACATACAGCTAGTGTTCGGTTTGGTTTCCTCAAAGATCTCATTAAAGCTATTCTGATCCCAGACAAGGACATGTCCGTTGCGTTCACGATTTTGCGATTGTTGACGTGGCAAAGTCATTTTTTTGCGGCGATTTCTTTTTTCTTTTCACTCTTTAAAACTTTCGTAGAGTTGGTGGCTGTTACGCCTAACTTAAGTTTAATTACTTAAACTAATTTGTAAGCAAAACTATTTAATATTTTTTTGGTATTGATTAACAACTAAAACTGTAGAGTATTTGGTATTTCGGTTTCTCTTCCGGATCGAATGTCCGTTGGATTATAGTTTTGAAAAAGTATTAATTAACACTTTTTACGCACGCGTTTAAACCATTTCATGTTCTACCGCGAAATTGTGAACATTTTCAACATTTCCGTAACTTGTTTTTTTCTTGGTTTCTCTTATTTTTGTTGTGTCATAAAATTGTTTGAATTTTCTTTTTAATTTTTGTTTAGAAAAACTTTCGCGTTTGGCTTTTTGGTTTTACTATCTCGTTAAACGTTTTTCAATAAACTGATTTCATATATTGCAAAAGAATTTCGAAAATGCTTTTCTGTGTGCTTCAGCAGTTCCTCTTCTGCGTCTCCTGCTCTTCGCTTTGCTTTCTGTTCTGTTCGGGTCTTTGCTTCGTTCAGCCACTTTGTCGTTTTTCGTTTTTCTGTGTAAATTGAGTATTACGGAAATGCTTTTTTTCTAGTTTTGTTGTGTTTTTATTCGCTCGGTTGCAATTCGCAAAACAATTTTGAAAATTCTTTGCCACTTTTGCATTTGGGCGTTGGGGCGACCGACGATCGGCACTTGATTGTGTCGTACTCGCGGTTCTCGTATCTTATTTTATGTATTTTGTATCTTTTTGGCGCGCGTTCTGTTGTCCAACTGACACTTGTCTAACGGTTACGCTAAACTTTTTACTTTTTTATTGTCTTGACGGTTCTCATCGGATCTGTTTGGGTGTATGTGTGTTTTTTACACGATCCCTCGCCATGTCTTCTTAGGGCGAAGGGTGCAGGGTGGTTTGTTTTACTTTGCTTTTGTGCCAGTGTTTCTTCAGAGGGTTGCTGTTGTAGCAAAGCTTTATTTGTATCGCGTAGGGGATTGACAGTGGGTGGTGGAGGGGAGAGTAATACCCATACAGTGCAACGTAATAGTACACAGAACGAAATAATCGTAGCAAATACACGGGTGCAAGGGTAGGAGATTAAAGGCCTGGGCATACTGTACCTTTTTTCTTTACGCTGAAAAACTTCGTTTCCGGTCGTCCAAAACCCAATGCAATATATGTTAAAAACTTGCAAAAAGTTTATGTTAAGGCCCATTTAGTCTCGACGGTTGACGGTTGACGGTAGATTCTGCAACCTGCAGAAGTCTACCGTCGTCAACCGTCAAACTGTAGTTATCTCCCTCTAACACATGCAAAATGCAACCCCCAACTGAAATAGCTGATTGTCTACCGTCAACCGTCCACCGTCAACCGTCGAGACTAAATGGGCCTTTAGTCTTGTGTCGGCGTAGAAATGCCCCCTCATATATTAATTGTATGTTATTGACACTTATTTCAATAGTTTTTTGACTACCGGAATTTGAAAAATACGTAGCGTACAAAAAAAATCTTTAATGGCCCTAGCTATGTTAGCTTTAGAAATTTAAAACGTTTAAAATTTAATTATATTTTTTCGAATTGTCTGGCTCGAGGTCATGCACAAAATAAATAGATGGTGCTTCTTTTTAATTTATTTTGTTTATTATACATATCTATTTTCCAATATTTCGATCGTCTTCGTCTGGGAATTAAAAAAACAGACAATTCGAAAAAATATAACCGTTTAGAATTTTAGAATCACCAGTTGATTCGATTTTACGATATCTGTCTATCCGTCTGCTGACTTCCTAAAGCTTATTTCAGGTTACAATTGGTGTCCGATCTTCATGAAATTTGACAAATTAAGTTTTTTGTAAAAAAAGCTGTTGACTTTTATGAAAACTGGTCAAAATTTAGATATAGCTGCCACGCATATGTTCAGCCGATTTTATGTCTTTAACTCTCGAAGTCACAAAGTACATCCAATCTTGAAAAAATTGGCTACAGTTAATAAGGATCAGCAATCAGCTCAGATAAAAACGTGTCATACCGGCCGCAGGGCAAAGATCTTTACCTAAATAACATACAAACGCTCTAGAACATCCATTTTAATTTGACATTCTCGTCATTAGAAGCGCAAATAGGCAATCTGGTAAAATTTAACAAAATTATGAATAATAATTAATAAAAACCTGGAATGAAATAAAACTATAAGCTTTTAATAGAAACGAATGGAATTTTTTGATTATGGCCCTACGCTCCACACTGGAACGTTGGGAATAAATATAATAGCCGTGTTCTTTTCAGGTAACTAGTTTAGTTACCTAGTTAGTTAGAAATATGGTATTCTGGCAACATTCAACAACATTTTAAATCAGATGGCAGCATAAGCCCAAAGAAAGTTTGTTTACAAGAAAAGGCAAAGGAAATCCAATTTTGTTACTTCGTATAGTTCTTGTTTTGTAAACATTTTATTGACAAATTTTATTTCGTTCAGTACAGCATTAAACATAAACTCCAGACTAGGACTAGGACAAGTAAGAACCATAATTATTTTAAATGTATTTAAAATCGTAAAAACGTAGACATGTATATCGCTTAGGATATGACTCATAAATGAGGATTTGTCAAGATTTTTTTAAATTTGTACCGCATTTTCACAGAACTTTATTGTTAAAGTTTGAGATTTCTTCACATAAAAGGCCAACTTAGTAGCGGGCTTACGATAATAATTGTTTAAACACTGAGCATTTGATGAATGTGCTGCAACAACGACTGTAACCTTCTTGAAGACATTATTTTCTCTTCCAGCTCACCCACCATCTTCAGCTCATTCGCAAGACTCAATAAATTTATGGAAATAGTTTTATCGCGCTTTTTCTCATTTCTTTCTGTATCAATAACAAAAAACATTTGTTTTTGATTTTGTTATACAAACCGGGTATTTCATAATATTTTTTTGTTAATAAAAATAAGTCAGGTAACTCTAACTCGTTTCGTTACCGAGTTGCAGCCAACTCGCTTGCTTACCAAGTAACTTCCATACAAATGCTTCTTTAGTAACCTTAAAAAAACAGGGCTAATATATATGAATAATTTGGCAACATTATTTCTCTTTGTACATTTCAAACAGAATCGAACAACAGGAGGGTTCGTCTGTAAATTGTAGTAAAAAAATCAAAAAAAAATTCAATTAATTTTCGCAATTTCATTGTAAGTTTTTAACATATATTTCAATGGATTTTTGACACCCAGAATGAAGAAAAACACAGAGTAAAGAAAAAAGCTTTAGTGTTCCCGGGCCTTTAATCAGATTTTAGCTGTCAGTTTACAGACTACAGTAGACTTCGGCACGGAATCCATTAAGAGTGGATTTTAATTCTATTTGTTAATAAGACTAAGGTCTGTTTCAGTATTTTATATATATACGGGAACAGACTTGTAGTAAAATTGGTAAAAGCAAAATCAGTTGTTAACAATTTACATCTTATATAAAGCAAAATTCTTCAAGTAAAAACTAGTAAAATGATGTGTGCTTGCAACTTTTACTAGTTTTCGAAGTACGGGAACGCTTTTTGGAGTAAAATTAATACGTAGGGGAACATCGCAGAAAAACGTTACTTGTCAAAATGACAGCGTTATTAGATATTTGCTTTATTTTAAGGTTCAGGCAGACTGAAGCTATATTTCTTACGCTGCATCTTTTTCGACTTCCGGCAGTCTAAAAACCATTGAAATAAACTTCCAAAACCCACAAAAAATTTATGAAATATTATTATATTTCAGCGGTTTTCCGACTACCGTAAGTTAAGAAAAACGCAGCGTAAGAAAAAAAAAAGATTTAGTGTGTCCGAGCCTTTATTCGTAACATATACAAACTAACTTTTCTAAAAACCTATTTCCATATACGAACATATGAAATCCTTCAGATTTCGATTTCTTCGAATTTCGGCTATAAAGTTCTATACATATCGTATATAAGTATAATAGATTTCAGCACGAATAAAACTGTATTTTTAATAAATAATGTAAACATAGATATAATCTCATACTGTAATATCGTTTGGGAATATAAATTTAAACCCTTATCCCATGTTCGCATATACAAACGAAATCCACATTAAACAGGTTTTCGGTGGTATCTACTCAGTGTAAGGTAAGGCGATATTAATCAAAATGTTAATACGGATTATAAGGTCCCAATGATATTTTTAAATCCATTTATATTTCTACATAGGAAAATAAGTTCTGATTATCTCCCTACTGTAATTAAATTAATCATAAAACTGCACTAGCGGCGATAAATGCAATTGTGATTTATAATGCAAGCATAGCATCACTCTTCGTTTGGGAAATTTGTCATTCATATTAATATTTAAATTTTGTTCAAAACAACAAGATTTAAATTGTTTTTTAGGTATGTAAGTTAACGAGCATTACTGCTATGCAAACATCGAATTGGTCTTTGAGCTGAGATTGGAAATTCCATTCCTAAATGTACGTCCATTGCTATGTATATATTTTTAATTAAAAGCAACAAACAATTTCTGATCTTCTTTTTAAACAACCCCATTGAAATGTTTTGTTTAAACAACAATTAGATCATCATCATTCACAAATACTGATTTTGGCCATAACAAAATAATCGGTCATTAAAATTTTCTTTTACCGCATTTGTGCCAATTGTACCAGCCACAAAACAACAATTACGGAAAACATACATTATATGTTTGTGGCATGCTCGTTCGTTCTTTCATAAAAGCAGACCAATAAACTCATGTTAATGGACTTTCATCTT